>JANCRC010000003.1:9380000-9930000 GCA_024362995.1 Heteromeles arbutifolia
AAATTGAAAAAAGGAAACATGTATCCACTTTTTAATCACCAAAAATAAGAAAACAAAAAACCAAAAACAAAAAGACGATACTATCCACATCCCAAATTTTACTTTTCGCACACTTCTTGTTAATTTATACCCTTTAATTTTTTTTAATTCATTAGATTTGACAATTAGAAATTGAGAGTAATATGTAGAAAGTAAAAATATGTGTGTGAATAACACACCACTCAAACAAAAACAAAACAAAAACCTTGCTCCCAATTGGTCAATTGCTCACTACGCGGATGGCTAGACAAGCGTCCACTAGCGTCGATAAGACTCCCATCTGACGGCCACAATTCTCTAACCAGCTCCCGAAGCCTTCGATATTCCCTGAAACAATATGATCCACAATACATCCCACCCTATAAAGCGCATCCTCAAACAGATTCCCAAAACCACTGTCTGAAAATTATCAATTCTTTCTCTCCATCTCCGATTTGGGTAATTGAGTCAAAAGGGTCTCTCAGATTCTCAGTGATTTAGGGGTTGAGATATGGAGACTGGTGGTAAGTTGAAGAAAGGTGCCGGTGGAAGGAAGGGCGGTGGTCCGAAGAAGAAGGCGGTGACCCGGTCCGTCAGAGCCGGCCTCCAGTTCCCAGTCGGAAGAATCGGTCGCTACTTGAAGAAGGGGAGGTATGCTCAGAGAGTCGGGTCTGGAGCTCCGGTTTACTTAGCCGCTGTGCTCGAGTACCTCGCAGCTGAAGTAAGTTTCTCTCTCCTCTCTCTAGATTGATTTGTGGGTTTGATCTTGTTTTCTCGGCTAGGGTTTGGGTTTTGAGTGTCTGTGTTGTGCTTAATTTTGGGGTTTAGGGTTTGTGTTAGCAGGTTTTTCCCCTAAATTTCTGTTTGGTTGCTGAGAAACTTCTGATGTGGGTTTTCTTGTTTTGTCCAGGTGCTGGAATTGGCTGGAAATGCAGCTCGGGACAACAAGAAGAACAGGATTATCCCAAGGCATCTGCTACTGGCTGTGAGGAACGATGAGGAGCTTGGAAAATTGCTTGCTGGTGTGACCATTGCTCACGGCGGTGTCCTTCCAAACATTAACCCAGTCCTCCTGCCCAAGAAATCGGAAAAGGCCGCCGGAAAAGAGCCAAAATCGCCATCGAAGGCTACCAAGTCTCCCAAAAAGGCTTAGGTTTCTCCCATCAAATCAACCCACCAAATGTTTAGCTTTTTATGAATCCAACCTCCATGTTTAGATTTAGTTTGTGACCCTCCCCATTTGTATGTAATCTGTTGCAGGTCTATGTCTTTGTTGGTTGTAGGGAAAAGAGAAATCAAGACTTGAAATTCCTATAATCTTATGTGATGATGATGTTCAAGTTTTAGGTTTATTGATCTTCTTGGAATCCATTTATGAAACCCCTTGTTTCTGGAATTACTTCCGTTTGGTATATGTGTATGATGAGATGTGAGGTTCTCTTATTCCCTTTGATTTGAGGTGCTATTTGTTGATGGGTTGCTTTATCGAATGCTTTTGAAGAAAGGAACCTCCTTTTAGCTTTTCTCCGGCATATGATTTCCTGTTTTATGCCAGATTCCTTTTGCCTTATTTGGCACCTTTCCTTAATCTAATTACTTGAGTTGAGTTAAGGAGTGGATTGAATAAGTCAATCCGGTTGATTACTGAGTAACTTGTTCTATTCATGGTTTGTTAAGGAGTTGATTGAATAACTCGAACTGGTTGATTACTAAGTAACTTGCTATATTCAAGGTTTATCTTCGAGGTTGAAGATGTATTATTCAGGAAGGGATTTTATCCTTTCGAGTTTTGAGTGTTGTCAAATGGTTTTTTTGGTCAAAACGGTTTATGAAATTGGTTGACTTTTTATTTTGGTTCTTGACAATGGAAATTGATAGGTGTAATTTTTGAGTTTATTTATTGTAAATCATTTTGGTTATTTTGCGAAGATTTCACATATTACTTTTGATCGAAAAATCAATCTGATTTATTTCTACCTTTTGCTTAATGATAAAATGGGTTAGATTCTACATGATCAAACTTATGGGACTTAGGCATACAACAAAATAATTCTATTAAATCTATTAAGTACCTTGTGTCAGAATTGAGAAATTTTAGTGCTCGAATATTTAGTATTCTCTTATTTATTACATGTGTACTATTTAGGTAGAATACCGTCATCCATTGTTATTAAGAAATTGAAAGAAACCTTAGAAACAGAAGAAAGGGGGGAAAGTGAGGAAGAAACAGATGTAGAAATAAAAATAACTTCCGAAATGAAGGGGACTAAATAGGAACAAGAGGGATCCGCCGAAGAAGAACACAAAGGATCCTATTTTGGCTTTCTCTTTAGCCCTATGTCTCTTATCCTTAGGAGGTCTTCCTCCACTAGCAGGTTTTTTTTTTCTTTCGAAAAACTTCATTTATTCTAGTGTGGATGGCAGACAGACTCAAAGGTAGGGCATTTCCCATTTTTATAGGAACTTATGTACCAGAAACAATAGTATCTCCAATTATAGCCCATCTGGGATGTAAAATATATCTTTTCTCAGCATCCCCATAGTGTATGAATCAACTGCTTGATTTTTGGTATCAACAATTAAGAATTGTTTTCCCCTACTTGCTGCATCAAAAACTAAATTACAAGCTTCTGATAAAAACCGAGCAGTTTTAGTAAGATTTATAATATGAATGCCTTTACGCTTTGCAGAGATATAAGGTGCCATTCTAGGATTCCATTTCCGAGTACCATGACCAAAATGAACTCCTGCTCCATCATCTCTTCCAAATTGAAAATGCCTTACAAAAGTGATCACGTGACAATTTAATGAAGGTGTGGACAAAGTTTTTTTTTTTTTTACAGAAGAACCAAAATAATTTACGCTGAACAAACTCATGGACTACCTTTATTAATTTTTAAGGAAAACTAATGAAAAGGGCTTCAAAACTTTGAGTTTTAACCAAAAACCACCTACTAACTTTATTTAATGATAAGGACAAGAGAAAAAAATAAAAAAATACATAACAAAAGTTTGGTGCAGCCCCTACTTACTACACCAAGTACGCCTACGAGAACTTCGTCAATTACAGAGAGGTCGAGGCCAACGACAACCAAGCCCTCCACGAGCTCTTCCTCAGGGCCTACAATCAATCCCTCTGGGTCCCCAACAAGGTAAATAATGGTGTATGATCCATATGAATACGGAAGGAAGATCAAAATGAAGAGTTATGCCAAACTTATGAACTATTTTGGTGCTTCTTAAAATAGGATTGGATGAGTTCTTTCACACTTCCAATCCCTTCAAAATGAAAATTCGTGCAGACTTTACTTCCAATGCACCTTGAACTTGATCAGCCCAATCCAATCCTTGATACTAAATGAGATGGACTCATTTAATCCTGTGCGTTTACTTTTTGCAGTTGTTACATTGTGATTCATTTGGATGTGACCATTTTTTGTAACATTTTGCAGATTATAACAGGCCCAGTTAAACTTTGCTTGCCCAAATTTGCAAGCCCCAGCAAACCCACTTCCAACCCGGCAAACCCAGCTCGCCTAGCGAATTTCACTTGAACCGCAGCCGGATCAACGAGCTTTCAGTAAGCTGACGACGGCGTTTAGCGGCCATCTTCTGCCCAATAGACCGGCGCATGGTGAAATGAGAGGCGCAAATGGCGTAGTTGGTATTCTGCGCACGTCTGTCTTGGCCAGGATTTTATTGACTCGCCACTCTTGCTCTAAATTGTTCGTTGCAGGTCTGCAAACTTTTCCCCTTCCTCTGATTTATTTCTTTTTGAGTTTTAATTTTCTCCTGGGTCCATTTTATTTGAGTTAAATTTTGCGGTCGAAATCTTTTTTTATTTTATTTTGGACAAACAATACGTATAATTTATACTAAATTCATCTAAACTATGGAAAGAAACTCGAACTTGGTTGCAGAGGAGAGAGCGCACTGCTCTAGCCGTCTCGGCCAATCTCAGGTTGGAATCTTGTCGCTAGCCAAGTCAATCACTATCAGGGGTTTGCAGAATTGGCAACGGGCGGTGTGCCCGCACTCTTGCACCACCGGAGTTTGAACCCCTTCGCTGTAGATTAGAGCAGTTTGGAATATCGCATTTGTATTTGAATTATTGATGAAAGATATAACAATGAAGTTTTGGATTTTAGCTTCAAAGGCTTTTGATATTGTAATTGTGCTATTGCTTAAGTTGTCCGTAATATGCAGGGCTTTCCTGGGATACAAATGAACCCGTTCTTAAGGAAGCTTTTGGAAAACATGGTGAAATAATTGAAGGTAATGTTAAACTCTTTGAGGTTTTTATATTTGTAGATCTTGATTTTCTTGTAGATGATGCAATGATACCATGTACTTACTTGAGCGATTGGGTTGTCGTATTAAACAGTTAAAGTTATATGTGATCACGTGAGTGGGAAATCGAGAGGTTATGGATTTGTGAAGTTTACTTCTAAAAGTGAAGCCACCACTGCTCTCAAGGAGATGGATGGTCAGGTACTTTCATCTATCATGATTAATTTCTTTGTAATTGGCATGTGTGGAAAGCTTGAAATCACCCCGCTACCTTCTTTGGAATGAGGAGTGATATCATTGTTTCAATGTTTGTGTTCTTTTCAGGTTCTGGATGGCAGACAAATCCGGTTGCAATTTGCACACAAGGAGTAGCGACATTGATTTCAGGTAAAATTTACTTAGTAGATAAAAGTTTCATAGGATTTAAGTACTCCTTTACGCTACTCTATGTTTTGGTTCTTTCCATGGAGTTCATTGATGAATTTGTATACGTCTAATTTTCATTGGTTGCAATTACTTTATTAGTTTGGGTGTGTATTCTTTCGTTACCACTTGCTGCTTCGGCTGCTAGCTATGCCTTATATAACCAAGATCCAATTTTTCATGCGAAGGAAGTTACCAATTTTTCATGCCTCGAAAACCTGGAAATTTTAACATTTTGGGAAGGGTTTCGGGTTAGAAAAATGATTTACCACCAAAATGTTTTGCTTCTCATGAATAGTAAAGGAGGTTATAGGCGGAGTTTGGCTTTTCATATTTCTGTCCCAGAAGATTGCTTGACCATCAATTGACGCTGTTATAATGATTACTGCGGGTAGGATTTAGCTTACAATTGTCCAATTGATAATATATATCGTACAATTGGTTAGATTGGTTACAAAACATGGTGTTCTAAGGGAGTGTGGATGGTGGGAGGGAGCATAGCTTAAACTTTCTTCCATTTGCTCCCTGGACATATTTGTCTTGAACATGTAGGTGAGGACTACAGAGATTTGCATACCATCTCAAAGTCGCATCTCCAAGGTTCCATTTGTTTTAGTACAGGGTTTGGTTGTTCTTCGAAGTTTTTCTGATCCAGTGTACGGTGCTGTTGAAACTTTTGCATGATATAAGATATTAGCTATGAACCTATACCTGTGAGATCGTATTTTAAATGTAATCCAGAAAGCTGGTTTTTTGTTTATTTTGGAGCATGTATAATTTACGTTACAGAAGAATACATGCTCTTTTTTCAGCGTATAGCGTCTCCCATTTGCCAGTATGTCAAATGTTTAAGTGGTAATGTCATGACTTGTTGCTTTATTGAGCAGGTACAGTGGACTGGAGGGGGCATGATGTGGTAGGTGGTGGTAACCAGCAAGTCCAAGTTTGAGTCGCTCACAAATTTTTGTCTTCAATTGATAATTCTGTAAAGTTCGTATTATAATTTTTTTGGAGTTCGTCTTGTTATCATAATTCCGTAAATGAAATCAATATATTTGAAGAGACTTCATCAAACGTTATTAAGAAACATATATGTTTCCCATGACATTAAGAGACATTTCCCTCATGGTGGTCAATTGAAATTATCTGAATCGAAAACTTGTGTACTTTTAGTCTTACATATGGCTTGGATCTTTTGGTACGGCAAGGGTAGTATCTCCAAGGCTTAGCACTTGGATATTCATACACAAAAATAGGGAAAGGAACTAAGACCTTCACGCCCTTCTTGCCCCAGCCCTCCTGTCCATTTTGAGGTAGTTTGCATGAGTACATATATCACATAAACTGTGTTGTTTCTTGGTACAAAAACCACGCAGGTATTACTTCTGCCGTTAAAAAACAAAAATGAGAATACAAGTGGTGTTTATGAGATTTTGGAGGAAACTAAGGGTGTGTTTGTTTGACCTTCCTAGGTGGGACTGGACTAGACTAAACTAATTGCAAGTGTAGTCTCATGTTTGGTCTGCACAAGGATTAGGTTTAATGGGATTAGATAGAACTTTCTCGGATTAATGACTTCGCTAGGAGTTCTTAGCCAAGAACCCCAAATTTGGCCGGACTCATATGACCTTATGCGAGAGAACCTCGCTCATCCTGCGAGAGAGAGTCGTCGCACATCGCCCCCTCCTTGCTCTTCTCCCTCTTCCTCGTCCTCCTCACTCTTATCTCTGCGTCCTACTTGCCCTCATCTGCATCCTGCTCACCCTCATCTGCTCCTCTTGTCTGGTAAACTTCGAATCTTCGATTTATTTCTTCGATTTGTTTTGTAGATCATGATATTACTGAGCTTTATTTGATTTAGTTGTTTTGGGTTTGAGAAATTTTCAATGATAGACCTCTGCACTTGAACAAATTAGGGTTTTGATTTTTAGGGTCAAATTGAGATTAGAATTTGAGGTTTTTCACATTTCAACTTTTTTGCATTTGATCATCTTAACAGAAAATATAAACGTGAAGAACAGCAACAACTGCAGCAGTGACAAGGAGAAGAAGCTCCTCCACCTTATTCTCAGGTGACCTCTCAAGAACCCTCCACCTAAACCGCCCCCTCCTTCTCCCCTGTTCGATCCCAGTCGAAGTAACCCTCTCTCTCTGGTTCTTTTGAATTTGCGACTAATGTTTTTAAGATGCCTTTTTTTATGTATCTAAATTTTTTCCATCTGTTTTTTTATTTTTTATTTATTTATGGAATCTGGGTTTATTGAAAGGTGTTGAATTTCAGAATCTAAGTTGAGTTTTTGCAGGTTGTATAATGTGGTTTAGTTAAGGTTAGCTATAATGGGTTAGGATCAATGTATTAAAAGCGTGAGCCGTGGGCGAGGCGTCTGAGGGATAGCCCAACTTAGGCGTGAGGCGAAGTCTCACGGGACCTAAATTTTTTAATATATACACTGAACGTACACATATATTATATTAAAAAAAACAAGATTATTAATCAATAATCACCCTGAGCACACACATATATTATAAATATATACACACATATATATACATATATTATATATATATATATAAATAGAGGATGAAAAGCACAATGAGTACACATATAACAATGCACGTAGACATCACACACGTCCATTATATAAAAAAATAAAAATCAGAAAAAGGCAGAGAGACGATAGTGCAAGGAAGAGGTATGAGGCAGTTAAAACCCTACCCAAAATTTGGGTTTGGGAGTAAAAAAAAAAAAAAAAACCCCTGAAGGGCCCCTAGGCGGCTCCGGCGACGCCTTCCCCCCACTCCCTCAAAACAGAGGCGGCAACCCTCACGCCCAGCCTTAGAGGACGCCTAGGCAAGCCTTTTAAAACATTGGTTAGGATTAGGATAGCACTACTACAAAATGGGGTATTACTGGCATTTTAAAACCGACAAGAAACACCAGTTAATGTCGGATATTTGGTAAAAATCCGACATTAAATCGTGCAATGTCGGATTGAGTAACCGACACCAATACTACCGTCACAAATGGGTAATGACGTCGCTTAAACCCCTTAATCCGCCACCAAGTAGTAAAATAATATAAAATCAAAATAAACAACATCGTCGCTTATAAGCGACATAGGTCCTTACGTCGCTTTTAAGCGACATGAAAATCTGACTGACATTAACTAAAAAACAATTAAAAAATAAAATTATTGTCGGTCCAAGCCGACATCAAGTAAATTAAATAAATAAAATAGTACAGCTACTGTCGTCCAAAAAGCGACACCAGATATATTAAAAATAATAAAATTTTATAGATCTTCCTCAATTTTTAGTTAATAACAATTACAACAAATTATATGAAAATCATTTCAACTATATTTCACATATAAGCCGAGGCAACCATTAATAAAAACACATAACAAAACATTTTATATTTCACATAACATACAAAAACTTATCCGTCATAACAAACATTAAATCCGACATTACAAATTCAACATACAAAAGAAAGAAATAGAGACTATAAATGCTAGCACAAGTGTCAATTCATTGTTCTCTGTCATCAACACTGCCACTGAACTCTTGGATGATCTTATGGAAGAATTAGAAATAGAAGCTGAAGAAGATGCATACGACACCATATCCGGAGTCACACCATGTCCATACCCTCTTACTCTATTATGACGCTCAGGACCCATAGTCTCCTCTTGCCCAGACTCAATCATATCCTCTTGCCCATACTCAATCATAGTTTGAATTTGCTCCCCATAGTTGCCTTGCAATAAAAATTTTAAAATAAAAATTCAACTACAGATAATAAAAATTAATAACAATAATATAATATCACAAAAAAATCAATTACCCCAGTGCGCTTAGATGTTTCATCAATCCAAGTGTTATCCTTCCGAGTATGACAGTAACGAAAAAACGAAACAGGATCTGCCTCTTTCCCATATATTTACAAGTCAATTAAAAAAACCAATTTTCAGCAACCATCAAATTAAAAATAAAATTCTACCTATTATATATTAAAAACCAAGGAACAAAAATTCTACCAGTTGGGAATTGAGGGTCCCTGTCCTCGTTGAGTTGATCCTTATATATACAGAAATAACAATAAAAAATCAAGGAACAAAAATATACTTTCAATCTAGGCAATATACTAGTTAAAATAAAAAATAAAAAACGAAAATTAATAACCATAATAAATAAAAAATGGACCACCTTCGACTTCTTCCCCGTCAGTATGTTTAGCTTCAACATGATGATTCATAGCTACAATTTCTGGAATGAGAAGCACAAAAATTGAAAATGGAGAAGAAATGGACAGACGAAATTGGGAAGGAGAAGGAAAAAGAGAAATTTGGGTAGAAATGAGAGCACATATGAAAAGGGGAAGGAAGGGGTTTAAATATGCATAGGAAGTTGGCGTCGGTTAAAACCGACATTAATACCCTGACGTCGAATTGAAAAACACGGACGTCGAAATAAGTTAGGCTTGGTGTCGATTGAAACCGACACCAATACCTGACACACATTACATCGATTTCAATTCAACCACTTCTGCCAAAATTTATTGAGCTTAACGTGGCGTCGGTTAAAACCGACACCACCTTCTGACAAAATTTATTGCATTTAATGTGATGTCGTTTTAGTTACATGTGGTGTCGATTGTAACCGACACCAGCTTCTGACATTCTGTCAACTTGTTGACTGATTGAAATTCCTCTTCCCAAGTCAACTTAGCGTCGCTTTTAAGCGACACCAGTATTTAAATTATTAAAATATGTATCGACATTAAATGTTTACGTCGGTTTAAAAGCGATGTCGACATTTTATGACGCTTATAAGCGCTAGTAAATCCGACGTCATGTTCAGTTAGTGTCGCAATTGTCTAATGCGCCACTACATTATATTAAACCGACACCACCCACTGACACTATAAGTCCATTTTGTAGTAGTGTAGGTCTATGTTTGATTCCCTCAAATGTAAACAAAAAACAGTTACCGACAGATCGAGGGTGCGTACAAGATCATTTATATGTCGAAGGGGATGCATGCCATATAATGTTTGTAACTTATGCTTATTTCTTTATTGCGGTTGTTCTGGACGGATGAGAATTATATGCTGCCATTAAGAAAATCAGCGTCAAATTGAGATTGGACAGTTTGGAATCAGTTGCTATCTAATTTTGAGATCTCAAATTTAGTTAAAATCAGTTTTGACCATTAAATATAGGTTGGACAGCTTGGAAGCAACATTTGGAGGTTGAGTTGGTTGAATTTGAGCTGACTCACGGGCAACCTTGAATTATTGCTTGTTGGGTCGATTTGAACGAATTTGGAGTCAGGTTAGTGAACTGATTGAGCTTCCATGCTTGATTCATCAGACTCAAAACCATATTTGATCAAAATTCCATGCACAGCCTTCCCTACACACACCTCCTTTCCCTCACTTAAAGACCCCCAACCTTGAATTATTTCTTGCATGTTACTCTTTGGGAATGTATGTCAACTTTTATCAGTTTTTTGTTGTTGTCATGATTAAGTATCAAAGCTTGAGTTTATGTTATGTCATTTTGAGTACCATATGGTATGCATATGTCCTTGAGATAAGGGCACCTCTATTCGACTTTAGTTTCGCTTGTATTCTGATTGGTTCTCTATTGTTGTTGCAGTTTATTCAATTGCAGTTACAAATTCAGAAAACAGAACTTGGTTTGTGAAAAGAAGGTTTCATTCTCATCTATTTCTTTGTTCAGTTTTCATTTTATTAGTTTTCTTTTATTGCTGCACTCACATGCCTGCACAATACATGTATGCATTCACTCCTATATAAAAGATATTACAGACAAATGCTCCATCCATGCATGCTGAATAATCATATACTTGTTCTGTCTTAAAATTTTTAGGGCTTAAAATGCATTTGAGCACAATGATGATGATGTTTGCATGCTATTTGCATACAGTGGAAAGGAGAAGGATGCAAATGGTAACTGAAGCTATACTTCGAGGTACTGTAGATCATAGTGACATATGCATACGATATGGTACTCAACCTTAGGCTGTGACTTCTAACTTAGCCTTGTACTGTGAAATATTTTGGCTAATTTTAACTAGCATTTTGTAAATTATGGGGTTCTACTTTGGAATGCTATATTATATTTAACTAGCATTTTGTAAAATATCCTGGAGGAAATTTAGTGAATGATGTTTTACAGAGTCAGTCAATAGCAAAGACCGACTTGTGCAATGAAATGAAATAATGAAGTAATTGCTCCTCTCTTTCTTTTGCATATTCTTAATAAAGAGAGACTACAATCTCACCCATTTTACATTAGCTGGCTTAGTGTCATCCTAAATACATCACTGTTACAATTTATAAAGTTGATTTCAATAAAGACTTAACAATTGGGGACATCGTGAGTAATGCTTTTCGACCGGCTACTAATTTTCACTTGCAGATGCAGGCACCACTAGCTCTTGCCATTGCACAACAAGTTGAACGTCAAATCCACAACCTCATATCATGATGAGCAACCGACATAACTAGTACAATTCTTTGCCAAAAGCATAGATTACAAGCTTCAGAAAATTATCATGGTATGGACTGAAAGTTTGATAATTCTCCAAGTTGCAGGAGCACCTGCAATTCGTGAAGAAGAAGAGGGCTATGCCCTTTTATTTTAGAAAATAAATTAAAATATAATAATAATAATAATAATAATAATAATTTATTGTTAGTCCAACTTCTTAGTCTGACACTGCACCAAACACTTAACTAAGCTAGTCCAGCTTAGTTTAGTCTAAGCCAGTTCAGCTTAGTTCTTGAAGCTAGTTCAATCCAAGACAGTCCGGTGCAACAAACGCACCCTAAACTTATTGAGATTGATTTAGATTATGGGTGGGCACTATTTGTTGGATTTGATTGACGAGTTTAAACCGGGACTCAATGTGTGACAACTTTTTCCTATTTTCCACATTGAAAAAAAATTGTCGATATCTTAGATTGTTCAATCGAAAATGATAGTCCAATGCAGTGTAAATTTGGTTAAGACGGGTGGAATTGACATAATAATGAGAATTTGTGAGCTGCAGTTCTTAGGGATGATGTCGGGAGGCGAAAACGAGAAGAGAGGGTGAAGATAATGTGGGATGGAGAAGAGAGAGATTTGCATAACGCGTAAAAGGATGATTCGGCTAAAAAAACAAAATAGGGGGCTTTTAGAAGGCAGATCGAAGAGTATTGAATAAAATGTTTGGAATAGGGGTGGGCGAACGAGACTTGTACCTGCGGGTCGGGACGGGTCTATGTTAATTGCGGGGTGGGGCGGGTCCACATTGTTGAGGAAACAGGCCTCCGGTTTGGAAGACACTCCTCTCTTCTCTCCCAAACCTTGGTCTCGAGCCCCAACTCCGTTTGCCGCTCATTGTCCTGCCTGTTGGAATTAACCCTAAAGGCTAACAGTAAACTCTAGAACACAATGCAACAAGATTAGTGAAACTTTACCTGCATAACACAAAAGATCTCCAGTTCGTTCCTGCAGAGACCATGAACATGATGCAAAGAGACTCTTCTACTCACTTGGAGACCTGTATATTCTTACAGTGATAGTGCCAAAACGAAGAACCTTTTTCTCTGTGAGTAGGGAATCAATTTTAAATAAAGCAAGGTTACCCAACTTCCATCTATCGTGGAGGTTGGTTATAGAGATGTTGCTTTCAGTTCTAATAGTTGAGGAAGTAGTTCGAATACGTGCTTCAAAACTACAAAGCATGATGGATGTAACTCCTCAATTATAGGACATGGTTTTTCACGTATACAAAACCCTAACTGATTTATAATTTCAAACATGTTGAGACACCTTTATCACTACTAGTTGAGTCCAATTAGGATTCTTACAATCTCCCACTTGGAAGTTAACTAGTTGTGGTTTGAAACAACATGTTCATAATAAATCATTCCTTAGTGATCACCATCAGTTTCACGCAATCCATATCCTATACACATTTACCAGTAACCATTTGAAAATTGAACTCCAGAAAACAATGCATGTATCAATACTGCATATACCCTGAAATCACGATATTCAAAATCGCACTGTATGATGTCAATGACATATGCATATATGTACAATCCATACTTCATTAATCAATAAATTATCACACTTTTTCCTTCCACACCCATCTGTCCAGTGCACTTTAATCAGACTTATCTTTAGGGCTTTTCATCCTTAAACACTGGACTTCGAGTTGATTTCTAGCTTCCTGCACAAAACAAACTTATCCAATATGTTCTTTGGAACAATCATTGGCCACATTAAGTGCTTTAAATAAGTCTGAATCAATAACCATAGTGTCAATTGAATATAAGCTTGAATGAAACAACAAAACACAAACTCGCAGCAACACTAATACATAGTTATAATTCATGCAGTAGTATGTTTTACTCCCACATTCCTACATAATCAAAACTATCATGCACACCCATGTTTGCTTCATGTGCTTTGAACACTCCCACTAATCTCGATATCGAAACTAATAATAAAGCTCCACGATAGTGGTACGTTTCTAGAAAACTGTATGCAACAAATCTTTTCAGAGACATATCCACTATTCCTTATGTGAATGTGCAATAGCCGTATAGATTCTTATTTGACTAGTCATAATCTCCATCCTTACATTCACAAGTTGATCTCCTGTATCACCGTAAAACAGTCTTCCTTATTACTTCAAAAATTGAAGTCACAAGTCCAAAACACTTTCACAAAGTAGTACAATTGGCCATTATTCTAACTAGTTAGCCACCAAGTTTATTTACTGCACATATTCTTTTAATCAAACCAGAAATAACCCTTAAGGCGAAAGAGTACAATACAAAATAATTTGCAAGATGTAAGGCAAAACAAATATAAAGTTATCACTCCCACTAATTTAAATAATCATAACTTAATTACAGAACAACACTTTTGATAAAGTTATGAAATATGCATGCTTTGGGAGCAACCTTACTAAGACAAATAGTTAACACAAAAGCATCTTACCACATAATTTTATTTTTCTTTTATGTTTCTTTAACATGCAAGAAATCACATTATCAATGAAAAAGTCACAAAAGTATCAATCTTTCATGCACAAGATATTTCAATCTTTCCTTGATATTCATTTGAGCACGTATAATGGATACACAAAACCATACCAAAGACAATCAAACGGTATGAAACAATTGGACCATAATCGTATCGATATCAAACATTAGTTCGTATTAGCTTCACACTCCTTATAAAGACCAACATGTAACCATCCAATGCAACCATATGCAATAGACAAAGACGATAGACAATGCACATAAACATCATATATACGTTATATATAGTCACCCAATTTAACCATGTTGTCATCTTTAAGATTATAATTCTACTTGAGTCATGCTAGCTTGAATCAGGGTGAGGTTCCTTACACTACATTTTAGTAAATTCTGGTGCAAAATTATGAAACCCTTGCTCTACAGCATGAAACTGATGAAACCTTGCTCTACAGCGTGAAACTGATTGGGTTGGAAATGATGACTTTCCATTTGATTCATGTCATGATGGTATATACATGCGTACATTAGTTAATGTTCCAAGACTTGGATGGTAGAGCATGCTAAGAGTACGGTTGGCATTGCTGATTTGTTCTCTCACATATGGGTGCTGAATATTAAACATGCATTCATCATAGAAGGAAACTTAATACATATGTTTTCAAAAACTTTAGTTCACTTTCAATTTGATTTGGACAACACAAAAAACAAATCTCATAACTTTAGAATGAGTTAATGAGTGTGAAGCTCAAAATTTCGTCACTTATTCTCTCACTTGGGCAAAACACTCATTAATTTATTGCTTCACCAAAAAACGGCATACTAGTTGCTTAAAATTTTAAACACAATAGAATTGAAATCCAAAACAAGATTCCACGAGTGAGTTCGAATTACTATAGGATTTACCATAATTCATTTATATAGATATATATATATATATAAGATGACTAATCCTCAAGTTATGTAAAATAAACCAGAGCCACTTATTATTCATATAACAAGTTAAGAAGTCATGTTTGTCCTATTAGCAACCAAGAGAAGCAAAGTGGACTAACCAGAAACTGCCAGCATAGATTTCTTTATGAGCACATATTACTTATAAATATATAACAAACAAAATACATAACCAATGACCACGAAAATGTGAATTGCAAGAGAAGACACATATACGTACAACATATCAAAAAGTCAAGCATTTTCATGGTCCATATATGTGCCATTGATTAAGCTTTATTCAAGACATAATTTGCCAAGCAATTTCTGTGCATCGACATCTCTCATGAAGAGAAATATATAACAACATGATTTCCCACGCCAAAAAATATTTATGACATGGCAAAAAACAATTTCTATCTCATGATTTCATTAAAATTGGTCCCTTACATACCTATAATGAGACTCATAGCAGAAGCATTCGTAAATAAAAACAAAGAACTTTACCCTTGATCACGCATTACATGGGTTACTTGATGAAAAAACTTTCAACACCTTTGGGAGAACTTTCACAAACTTTTATGAAATAAATTCATACTATGCCATCCTAATTGAACCAAAAATAATGATCTACACCTTTGGGCAAGAAGACCATCGATCCCTTTGTTAAATTAAGATGCAAGTTTGATCAAAGAACCTTGAAATCACTAGTCCTGATATCAACCAATGTCTATGTGCCAATATATATCAACATGTATTATCTGTATGCAAAGAGTGCAGCAGCAAACAACATATTGGAAGTGTAAAAAGATGAATGATTACCTACTTGGAGAAGTCATGGATGGAACCAAAGAATAGCTTCTACTCCACAAACCCAGATGTGAAATAACTTCAGATATTAAACACAGATTTATGTTACACCTTTGGGCAAGAAACATAAACTGTCAAATATGCATTATGCATCCTTATTTGTATAGCTATTTCACAAAATTCACATTCCAACTTGAATCACATCTTTGGACAAGAGACTAAAGTTGCCTTATGGAATCATGAAATACTATACACTGAGTCACAGTTTGAACCAATCATTATTTTTTTCTTTGGAAATATTAGTCTCATGTTATAAACTATTAGTCACAATTTTATGTAAAAATTACCTTGAACAAAACTTCCTAATAATTCTCACTTTGGTGAAAAATTATATAAATATTTGTTGAAGAATACTTTATCATGGTTGTTGCTCCTGCAAAAGGCCGTTAGTTTCAATAACCTTGGAGATGAGTTATCTTTATCATGATGCCTTTCAACCGGTGTCTTAAAAACTGTATACACATGAACCATTAATAATGACAACCATAAACCACAATTAAGTTTTTGTCAAATAAAATTCCTGATAATCCCACTTTTTCGTGAAGATTATTTATTTGGAGTCTTTAACAAGATGAATCAAAATTGTTAGCGATATAACGCTACATATATAGCTCTGCAATTGTCCAATTCATTAGCAAGCCATTAATTTACCTATACATATATGTCGTTCTGGAAGGAGAGTTTAATAACAAGTTTACTTGTATATGAAACTTGCTAGCAACACCACAAGATAAAAAGTACGTAAATACTACATGTAGAAGCTATGGATGACTGCACAAGAGGGAACTTATACTCCCACTAATTAACCCAGTTTACCTTTGTTGATCAAGATTGAATGATCTATTTTCAATCACTGGACTTCAATATTTCAAGCTACCTTCATGTCAGACTTAACCAATATATTCTTGTAAGACAAGAATTAGCCATTTAAATCAATCAAACGCATATAACAAGTCTGAAGAACAAGAAGTTTTAATGCTACCAGTTAACAACTCCAAATGGCAAGAAACGCAGGCTTGAAATAGCATACATATATATCAATATACACCGGTTTCGTTAAGTTTGGAAAAATAAGGAATTATATATTTCAGGTTTTCCCAGCAAATATGAATCTAATCATATTCAGAGTGATTGGAAATAATGCATTGGATCTAGGGCCTGTTAGATGGCTCTGATACCAAATGTTGGAATTAACCCTAAAGTTTAACAGTAAACTCTAGAACACAACGCAACAAAATTAGTGAAACTGTACCTGCATAACACAAAAGATATCTAGTTCGTTCCTACAGAGACCATGAACATGATGCAAAGAGACTCTTCTACTCACTTGGAGACCTGTATATTCTTATGGTGATAGTGCCAAAACGAAGAACCTTTTCTCTGTGAGCAGGGAATCCTTTTTAAATAAAGCAAGGTTACCCAACTTCCATCTATCGTGGAGGTTGGTTATAGAGTCGTTGCTTTCAGTTCCAATAGTCACTACTATCTATAGGACACTGTTTTTTACACACTATGAAAAATCAATGGCCATTGGTAGGCGGACACGGAAAATGGTGTGGCTAGCCAAATCATATTTTTTAACTGGATTTTTACATATTTTACATATTATTTTGGTGGCAACTTGCAATTTTGTGCATCGAAGTTTGTGCACTATTGCTAACTTTTACTATACAAATTTTCCTCAACCCTAATTTTCAACCAGCCGTTCTCTCTCTCTCTCTCTCTCTCTCTCTCTCCTCCTTGTGCTCAACCCCTCTCCTCCTCCCTAACCCTGCCTCCAGTTTCCTATCGATCCCGACGGCTAGCCAACTGGTGGTTTTCCACTAGCAACGTCCGCCCCTCTCGTTCGCCTCCCTCTTTCACCCACTCTCTAACCCTCTGCGCCTCGCTCCTCACTATCTCCTCTCTCTGACCTAACACGAAGATTGGGGATAGAAAAATCTTTGGTTATTCTACACTCTCTTACCTTCGTCGAATTCTTTCTCGAAGATTTTCTCTCTTCATCTCACTGATTTCTCTCTCTGCAGGGGCTCTATCTAAAAGCTGCTGGAACATTCTCGAACTTTGATTTTCAGGTGTGTGCTTTATATTTCTCTTATTTCAATCAATTTCTCGAACTTTGGTTTTGATTCTTTTCTTTCTTCTAATTTTTTCTTTGTTTTCATTCTGATTTTGATTGTGAAGTCGAATTTCTACTTTGAAATTTTAGTTTTTAGGTTTATGATTTAGAATTTGAGGTTGGGATTTAGGGTTTAGGGTTTGAGGGATGCGATTTGGGTTTGAAATTCTGAAAAAATGCAAGCAGGTTCTTGGGTTGTCTGTGTGAGTTTGTGGGCTGTTGTTTTCTTAATCTCGATTGATCGATTGCAGGTTTGTTGATTAATTGCAAATTAATTATACATGCTTGCTTCCTTTGTATCTTTGTGATGGGCTATCATCTTTATTCAAATCAACTAATGTTGATAACATTAACGAGGGCGAAATTCTTCTTGTGGAAGGTTTGTTGTTTCCTACTGGACTACTGCTAAAAGTTAAAACTTTTCAGATATCTTAACATAGTTTTTACTGAATGTAGAATTTTTTCTTATGCCTAGACTTCATCACTAAATGCCATTGCTTCCTAGGATAGTCCTGTATTCTCAAGTTTGTAGTACAAAATTTTCTTTTTAGTGTTGTGTGGCTTGACGTATTAGAATAAAGTTAAAGGTCGCTGTTTTGCATATATATGTATTATGAATCACATTAATCTTCTTCATCAATGCTTACTGGGTTTATACTTTTCTTCTAATCACATTAATCTTTTTCGTCAAAGCTGACTGGGTTTATACCTTTCTTCTTTTAGGCCTGCAGTTTATCCAAGTATACAATGGTGGCTTCGGGAGTGGTATCTCTTCCTATGTAGCTTGTGAAAGTTCACAAAGTTACCAAGGATTGTAGACTAGTTGTCACTATATATACACCTAGTACTATGCTCATATATATAATAGAGAGAGCGTTTTTGGTTTATAATAGGAAGAGAGCAATGGAGGGAAGAAAGAAAATTGGGTCGTTGTCTTCTTCCTGTACCTCTGAGCTTTTCGGGTCGAAGGAGTCTTCTGCTTCTTCTGGGATTTTCGGGGCCATATTTGTGCCTTTGTCCAAGGATTTGTATTATTCCCTTGTTTTTTAAATTATTTTTCTGAAAATTTTGATGGGTTTTTCTTATTGTTTTCTTCGATTGTTCTATTGGGTTTTGATTTTTATCTTTGCATTTTTCGTTTTCGCTTGTGTGTTTGGGAAGTGTATGATTTGGATGGATATCGTGTTGTTGCTGCTGCAGATGGTGCCTCGGAAGAGAGCGAAGGGGAGAGTAAGAGCATAACAAATCTGGACATAATAAGCTCCATCATGTTGTTGATATTATATGTGTGCATGAAGCAAGGGAAAGGTATATTCTTTATTTGTTCACAATGTATATTCTAGGTTCTCTATATACCAAACCATTTGTATAATGTATTTCAAATTAGTGTTGAAATACAAGGCACATAAGGTATATTCTAGGTTCTCTATGTACCAAACCATTTATATACCAAGCACATATGAGATCATTCAAGCACATTGGGAGTGTTGAAATATTAATGCAGTTTATGTGGTTTTTCTATGCAAATCTGCGACTCTTATAATTTTTGAATTTCTTGCCAAGCTATAATATAATTTGTATAGAATCATCGTTTAATCCCAAAATAAAAAACTTAACCTCTAGTTATGTTTTTTTAATATACAGTTTATCTGTTATTATAATTTTTTTAGCATTCTACAAGAACATCTAGCAACACCCTCCTCCCAGTAAACCAACAGAAACAAATAATTAATTTAAATCATATTGGAATTGACTGCCCAATATGCAATATTGGAATTGACTGCTGGAATGTTGGATGATGACAAAGGTGATTTTCTCGGCACTGCAATCTGTGAGGTCTCTCTTCCTTTTCACAAATATAATATAATATAATATGATCTAGAAGGTAAGAGTTGATGCATGTCTATCTCTTTCTTTTTTTCTAAGGGCACGTAATGACCTAGAAATTGATTTAGCTTACTTATAAAAGACTATGAAGACAATTTCTGTTTTGAAATTAGTTGTAATAGGAAAAATCATGTTCATGTCCAATTCTATACTTATGCTTTAAGTGCATACTTATAAAACAAATTCTTTCTATGTTCCATCTCATGTGTTTCCATTTTCTCCCTGCAGATCACTAATTACTTGGAGCAAAGATTTTACAAGGATTTGCAAAATGAGCACTTTGGATCAGTTAAAGTGGTGTTGACATAAGTCTGAAGTAACTTAACCTTGTAATAGAATTGTGATTTCGGTAAGGGAAGCTTTTGTCATTTAGACCTTCATTGATTCTAAATTTTCAGTCTATTTGTTACCACTCATCGTTACCAACATTTGTGCAAAATTGTATGAAAGATCAATTATGCAAATTTGTAGTTGTATTCTTATATCAATGATATTACAATTTGTTTTCTCACCGAAAAAAGAAAAAAAAGAAAAATGAAATTGCAATCTGGGTGCCCGTACCATACTAGGCATCCTTTTTTTAAAAACACAATTTGCGGGTTTGCCACCAATGATTTAGGGTGGCATTGTTTTCAGATGCCACCAATGATTTAGGGTGTTTTTAGATGCCACCAATGTATTAAGGGTAGCCATTGTTACAATAGAGTCCTCTACATAGGCCACATTTTCTAGTTTAGTGGGTGCTTGGTGGCCATTAAGGTTTGCCACCAATGTGAGTGGCAACACTTGACAATAGCCATCAATGAAAAGGGTGGCTTATAGCCAAATTTCTAGTAGTGAGTGGAGGAAGTAGTTCGAATACGTGCTTCAAAACTACAAAGCATGATGGATGTAACTCCTCAATTATAGGACATGGTTTTACACATATACAAAACCCTAACTGATTTATAATTTCAAACATGTTGAGACACCTTTATCACTACTAGTTGAGTCCAATTAAGATTCTTACACTGCCCTCTCTTCTTTCTTAGACTCTTTCCCTACTCCAACCACTACCATAAATTACTCTCAAGTCTCAACTTCCGAGTTCGACCACCACCATAATCTCCTCCCTACTGGACTCGGTAGCTCTCCCTCCTACCAGCTGATGGTCTTGACCACCATCACTAAGTAAGTATTCAATTTTAGGAATTTAGGATTTAGGGTTTTCTAGATTTAAGCATTTGCTTAATCTCTCTGTTTAATTGGTAATACTTGCTACATTTCGCTAATTGCATCTCGTTCTACTCAGTTTCTGTTGCACTGCTCTTTTCTTGTTTTAATTTCAAACTCACGTTATGGATCTTTGATGTGGGTGTTTATATTTATGTGTTTTGTTAGTTGATTACTTCAATTTTTTCATGATATGGAATAGTTTGATTTATTTTTCTTTAATTTGGTTGAATTTTTAATTGTAATTTTTGGTTCCTGCTCGTTTGGTTGGCTGGAAAATGGTTAACTTCCTTAGGTTTCTGGGTTCTTTTAAGTTAATTTTTTTCTTGTGGGAGGTCCGCAAAATTCGAAAAAGCTTCGTTTTCGAGCTTTCTGTTTATTTTCAAATCCTTCAAATATTGAGAAGAGATTTGTTTAAATGGGAAAAAAAACACTGGGAAATGCCTTTCCCCTCCCATATTTTGTAGTGTGCTCCCTGTTTCTGCAAACCCAATTGGTACTTGTAATGTTTTTATCTTGATGCACAATTGAAATTGAATTGATTGGACTCCAGTATATCATCAGTTGGATTGGACCAGTAGAGATACACAAATTACCCCAAAAAAAAAAAAAAAAAAAAAACCAGTATGTTGTGGACCCTTAGGAACCGGCCCGTTTCAAACAGAACGGATGAGGTACGGTTCCAATTTTAACTTTCTATTATAGGTTCAGAATCATTCTTCGGTAAATAGCCTGCATATCTCGTAGTATAGTAATTTACTCCGACAAAATCAAATGACCCATTTATCAACTTTGATTCTTCGTCTATAAATTTTGGTAATTGTTCTCTAACAAGGCAGCGCATGCTGTATGGATAGTCGCCTTTCGTCAATGGATCCATAAACCTACAAAAGTATGGGTGTTCTAAGGATGAACTTATAGATAATTAAAAGAATAAGAATATAAACGAATTGATATATAAATTAATAAGGCACTTGCCATCCATATACAAAATCTAGAGCTCGAAACGCAGCATCTTTATCTTGCTTTGCCTCCGAAGAGAGCACAAATTAGGGTGACACCAATGTTATTCCAATCACACCATTTTGAGATGCCTGCGACAGAAAATCAGGAATATTTGTTGATTGGGTAAATATGGAAAATCCAAGAATGAACTTATAGTATAACATAAAGTACAAAGAATTCAGTTAGTGCCCGAAAAAGTACAAATTTTGTTTATCTCAACCCCCTCAAGATTATTTTAGACATTTCAAGGTTATTTCGGACCTTTTAATTCTAATTTTCTTATAATGGACATGATTAACCACGTTGAATTTCAAAGCTTGTAATTTGTTAAATTACATATTAGCGAGCTTAATGTACTTTTAGTATTTCACCATATAAGTTTATGAAACGAACGTGAAATTTTTTCTTGTAACAAATTAAAGATAAGTAGAGAACTTGTAAAAAGAAAGTAAAATGTTGAAAATCAATTTATCACTGACTCCTAGTGTACATATGTCTTTGTATGAAAATAATAAATAAAAAAACTTGTGAGAAAAGAGGTCAAAAGTCCAAAATAACAAATTAAAAAAAAATATATAAATTAATATTACAATTCAAAAAATTTTCCTTTCCTAATCCATTGTAATTTAGTAATAGCTAGTAATGACTTCTATAGAAGTATTATCTATTATGTAGGACAAACAAACTAGATATTTATCCTTGTACACTTTCATAGCGGCTGCATGAGCAAGAATCTGGTGGTGTGTCACAAACTATGGTTTGCAAGGTTTCTCCTTTCACAATGTGGGGTTCTTTTACTTTCATATTCTCACACGCCTCTTACATATGGTTAATTTCAAGCCAAACACATGGATAACACGAATTGGGTGACGTGAAACACGTGTGGCCGTTGGGCTTCACACATGGGCCAACCTGCTCTGATACCAATTGGTTTTATGGTTTTATTGGTTCTCTTCCCATTAATATGGTATCCTAGAGCTTAAGTCTTACTTAAACTAGGGATAACTTAAGTAAGTTGGGCCATGGACGGAGCCATAAATTTCTTCTAGTGGGGGCAACTGAAAACAACTAAGAAAACCTTATTATAGTATGGTTGTATGCAATATGATATTAAGGATGGTTTCAAATGATGATGTATCACAATTCCAATGTTACAAAAATTTCAATATAGTAGTGGAAAGTGGCAAAGTGATGAGAAAAATATAAGTACATGATAGGCGGGAGAGGGTTTTTTCAATTTGAATGACAGAACAAGAGCACTATTGCTCATATAATATTTGATATGGAGTATAAGTAGAATGAATGTATGTTGGATATTAGATACATATATTTTCTTCAAAGATAACCCGTTTATATTATATAATTGTAGTCTGCAACTAAACAAACAAATTACTTGAGTGGGGGCATCTGCCCCCAGTGAGCCTTCATTGACTCCGTCCATGAGTTGGGCTACTCCTCATATTGCCAATTGATTTTATGGTGGAACCTCAACTTCCTTCATGGTATCAAAGTAGGTTGTCCCACGTGTGAAGCCAAACGGCCACACGTGCTCCCCCTCATCACCCTGTTGTGTTGTTTATATATTAGGCTTGAAAATTTGTCACACATGAGGTGACGTGTTAATAATGAAGCCCACATTTATGAGAGAAGAGACTTTGCATGAGTTTATAAGTAAGTTAGGCCACTCCTTATATTGACAATTGATTTTATGATGAAACCTCAACTTCCTTTAAGAAAAATATGCATGTGGCGGAAAATGTTGGTGGAGGTTTGGGAATTATACGAAGGAATGGAATTGTTCATAAATAAAAGTAAAATAAAAATCTCTAATTAAAATAAAAAACATTATCATAAAGAAAAAAGTATTTTGTAGAAGTTAACACATATTCAGAGATATTATTCGATATATGCAGTCCTTAGCCATTTTATAGTGGGAGAAAAATCCAATTGGGACCACATTCCACCATATAGCATGCATACAGTGGCGGGACATAAAAGAACCAAAATGCTCGAGTATTTTCATGAGGTTCTCATCAGATGAAGCTATTCAGCAACACTTCAAAAGTGAGCTTCCCTTGCCAAATTTTTGCAAGCATTCCACTATTTACCCTATCCATTTAATGAGTGTTTAGCAATGCTCTCTACATGTCTTTTCACGGATACTGTGATTTGCACATTATTTTAATAGAATGCTCAACGTTTAGGGGAATTCTACCGTACATTTTGGTTTCATGAAATTATTACGTATTGGACGACATATTCACCATCATTATTCACTGATTACATTTATACTTGGACGACATTATTAACCATCGTTATTTACTCATTACATTTATGTTTAATGTTGTTAAATTGAACGCATGAATTACAAAAAATGTAAAGTTAAAAGTATAATTGTAAAATTCACGGTCCAAAGTTACAGAATAATAGTAAGGTTACAGTTAGTAACACAAAATGACACAGTTATTACATAACATGGTTGGTATTTAAGTTATGGGCGTTCAAATTAAAGCGTAGACTAACCACAACTGGTTTTGACAAAAGATAGCGTTAATTTGTCAAATCGTTACTGTTAGAGAGAAAAATATCAGTGAAAATTAAACCTATACCAGAATACATAAATATAATTACTTTTCATCGCTACATTACTGCGCCATCTGCAACCAAGGCCACCGTCAACCCAACCCCTAGCCTTAGACACCTGGACATACGCCTAGAGAAAGAAAGAATGTGATTCCTTCTTTACAGATTTGATGAGCAAATTAGAAATATAAAAGAAATAATGTGATTCCTTCTTTACAGATTTGATGAGCAAATTAGGAATATCACTTTCACTTTTTAAAGGGAAAAGAGAGTTTTACCATACAGAACAAAGAAAGGGGTTCTGATTCTTTCCATGCATTTCGACACGAGGAGAAATTTTCAAAACTTCATTTCTGTTCCGCGTCACCAGTTTTTATCTACGAGAAATTCTTTCATAACCACGATTAGACAAAGTAAAAAAACCAGTAGGTTAAAGACAAGTTTAGGTCACAACGTATCTGCCACCTAGACGGTGCTTCCATCGCCACGTTTAAAACAACGGTTAAACATAATAACAAACCCATATATGCAAAATACATGAAAACTAATTTACCTACATAATAAAATAATATTATTTTGTTTAATACTAATTTACCTATTATTTGTACTAATTTATCTACATAATAAAACAATATTATTTTGTTTAATACTAATTTACCTACATAATAAAATTCATGAGCGCGTGTAGAAGGCATTTTTTGAACCACGGCTTGCTACGCTCGACTTATACGTTTTAAATGTATTTATATGCGTGAATTGCTTCAATAATTTTTTTTATGACAAAAAGAAAGTCAAATATTTGAAGTAAATAAATAATATTCGACCATGCTAGAGGAAACCCCTCATAAACCAATCAAAGCAGCTGAATCCATATAATAAAATCGGTCTTTCAATTTCCATTTACATTCTATTGAATTTACATTAAGAATAGAGAAAATAATATTTAATAAACAACTGATTGAATTACATTATTGCTAGTCCATTGTGAGGCTAAGCCCACCCCCTCCCCCCCTTAGTGTAGAAAACATTGTTTGTTCAAAAAAAAAAAAGATCATTTGACAACTAATTGAATTACATTATTATGCGCCTGCGAAAGGCCTTTTTTTATTTTTATTTTTTATTATAATTGGCACTACGTGCCTCTTAAGTGTTTGAAAATAGAGAAAATAATACAATTGATTGAATCACATTATTGTGTGTGTGTGAAAAACATTTTTTTATCACCGGCCGTACGCGGCTCTTAAGATGTTTTGAACGTGTATAAAAATAGAGAAAATAATATTTAATAAACAATTGATTGAATCACATTATTGCTAACCCAATGTAAGGCTAAGCCCATTTCCTCCTCCTTAGTGTAGATAATATCGTTTCGAATCACATTATTATGCATGTGCAAAAAACCTTTTTTATAACCAGCACTACGTGTCTCTTAAGATGTTTTGAACATGTTTAAAAATAGAGAAAATAATATTTATAAACAACTGATTGGATCATATTATTGCTAGCCCATTGTGAGGCTAAGCCCAGCCCTTCCCCCTTAGTGTAGATAATATCGTTTGTTCGAAAAAAAATCATTTGACAACTAATTGAATCACATTATTATGTGCGTGTGAAACACATTTTTTATAACTGGCACTACATACCTCTTAAAATGTTTTGAACATGTTTAAAAATAAAGAAAATAATATTTAATAAACAACTGATTTGCTAGCCCATTGTGAGGCTAAGCTCACCCTCTTCCCCTTAGTGTAGATAATATCGTTTGTTTGAAGAAAAAAATTATGCACGTGCGAAAGATATATTTTTTTATAATTAGCACTACGCGTCTCTTAAGATGTTTTGAACGTATTTAAAAATAGAGAAAATAATTTTTATAAAAAACTGATTGAATCATATTATTGCTAGCCCATTGTGAGGCTAAGCCCACCCCCTTTCCCTTAGTATAGATAATATCGTTTGTTTGAAAAACAAAATCATTTGACAACTAATTGAATCACATTATTATGCGCGTGTGGAAGACCTTTTTTGGCACTACGCACATCTTAAGATGTTTTAAACGTGTTTAAAAATAAAAAAATATTATTTAATAAACTGATTGAATCACAATATTATTAGCCCATTGTGAGGCTAAGCCCACCGTCCTCCCCTTAGTGTAGATAATATCGTTTGTTCGAGAAAAAAAAATCATTTGACAACTAATTGAATCACATTATTATGCGCGTGTGAAAGACCTTTTTTATAACCGGCACCACGCGTCTCTTAAGATGTTTTGAATGTGTTTAAAAATAAAGAAAATAATATTTAATAAATAACTGATTAAATCACATTATTGCTAGCCTATTATGAGGTACTAATTATAAATAAAAAAAAAACTGTACAAAAAAAAAAAACTTACAAAAATAATTAATTATTAAAAAAACATTGTTTATATGACGAAAATACTCCTGCATTATTTGGTGCATTATTTTGGACTGCTTTTGAACTTTTTTGTTTGTGGGGCATTTCTGTCCACTTATTTTTTGGTGGAGCTTGTGACCCCAAAAAACACTGTTCACAGCAATGTTGGCTTTATATATAGAGATGATTATTTATACGGTAACTATCTCGTGGTCGAGAGTTAAGATGATGGAGAGTCCATAGTTGCATAAAAGTGCAAAAGTCATTGGCCTAATCAATACTAGCATATGGCCCACACTTAGTGTGTGAAAATAATTTTTATTTTTATTATTAAATGGAAAGGAGAAAGGGAGAAAAAAATTAATGTGGACGAGAGAAAGAAGTTTTTTTTTTTTATTTATATTTTATTTTTCAAAATTAGAGGATGTTAGGATCATCCTTGGGTGACGTTTTGAAAAAAAACTGTAAAATTTAGTTTGTGTGAATTTACTTTACTGCTAATGATTTTGTTTTGTGGTAGAAGATAAAATTGTCTTTTTATCCTCTTTTGGTTGACAAAAAGGTTTTTTTTTGTTTTTTTGAATGTAGTTAGATTATTATGTTTTGAAATGAGTATTTAGGCCTTCTGCAGGATATATATATTTTTTTGTACCTTCATTCCCAAAAGTAGTTATCGTTTTCATATCTTGCAGTCTAGGCAACTTCAACAAAAATTAGCCTTCCATCAACCATCTAGACAAGTTATCAACAATGATTCATGTGTCTAATAAGAATGGTCAATTTCAGCAAAGTTGGTGGACTTCGCCTACCTTTTTAGAGCACAACAGGCCTTCGTGGCATCGCTGGTCCGTTTGAGCAATTCAATCTGATTAGAACTGTTGAGTCTATGACCGGACTTCTGAGGTACGCGTATTGGACTCCGACGCTGGAACATCATGGTCCCACAAATTGCATGTATGAAAAAGTTTGAGAATATCTTTTTTTTGACAAGAAATGATAACGTGGTATTTCATTAATCAACACAAACAAATACAAGGGTGTCATTGGGTACATAGCTCCAGTGACCAATAAATTGATCTGTAGTGAATTTGCACAAAGAGACAAATAAGAATGAACCCTTAGTAGGCTACCACAAGCACAAACACATAATCAGCAAACGCACAATTGGCACCAATATAGATCTATCACAATAAATGATAGACGTAACAGAGAAATACAGGTAGCCACATTGGTCATCGCTGAATAGCGAGGCCACATAAAGTGATCGCAACAGAGCGAGACAACATCAAGTCGTCGTTATTCCGAGAAAGGATCCGTTGGTCAACTCATCACAATGGGGGATGAGACACTCAGGCCAATGCGACCAACAAATTCACCGGACAGTGAGATACTGGCATCCACACATTGAACACCATAAGAGCTAGCCGTAACAGGCAGTGGAGCCGCCAGGTCCGAGAAACATAAGCCGAGCTGCACAGAGACGTACAAGCCGAGCCGCTAGATCTGAGTGCACAAGTTAATGTAGCCATAAAAACTAGGCGAGGAAGGTGACACCACCATGGAAATGAGATGACGACGGTGGATCCAACCCATCTGCAGCCATGAATCCAACCCCACACCAAGAAAACGAGTGCCAAATCAAAGAAGAAATCTTGAAAGGGCATGGCTCGAATCAGGGTATAAAACTTAAATCCATGGAAAGCTGCACACAAAATGGTGGGAGAGAAGCACGAGAGGGGAGATGAGGTAAGTAAAGGGCGGAATGAAGTGGTCGGCATGAGGTCAAGGGGGAGAGAAGGTCATGGATAGCTAGGGGGAGAAGGCTGGGATGGGGAAGAGGGGGAAAAAGGAAGGGTGGAATGGCTAGGAGAAGAAAGGGAGAAGTTGCCACTGGCCCCCAACCATAGCCAGAGGCCGGCGGCGATGTAGGTAGCCGGCTAGGATTTTTTTGAAAGAGATAGAGCTTTTGGAGAGAGGAAGGAGTTCGAGAATATCTAAAGCTTGTAAATATATAAATTTAGAAATTTAACGGATACTCCAATCGTTTAAAAAATTACCCCTTTCTAGAATAATATTTGCATTCACTTTAAAGGGTGGATCGACATATTTACCCATTCCAAATAATGTATTATTACCTTACATGTTTTATAATTAATATCGTTCAATTCTTAATCATCACTTAAAGATCATTCTTACAAAAAGTTATTCGAATCAGAGGTAAATTATTCATCCAAATATATCAAGTAAATGGAAGATTCATCATGAATATGTTAACTGGTATCAATACCGTCGATGTTTTCTCATACATTTGAAATGTAGATGACTAAACAATCTCAATTAAAAATCAAATTATTCTAATTATGAAAATTTTATGGTAAAATATGTTATTCGCAAGGGCAGATGCACGAATGCATATATCCACTTCATTGGGTAAATGCAATAATCATCCTTTTTATTAAGATTGATGCTATTCCTCTTTTTCTACCCACCTTATATTTCCACCCCATAAAATTGTAAATAACACAAGGTTTTTTGCTATTTATTATTTTTTATGATGATATTTTATTATGAGATTCTAGGGATAAATTGGTATTAAATTCACCATTCACGAGATTTTAACTTAATAAGTCTCACTTACAAGTGAAAAATATCAATATATGGTAATTTTAGTTTTTTTCAAAGCCACTGAGGGTGAGTGGCCATAGGCCAATGGTCATTGGTTATCTGTGACAGTTTATGTTGGAAAATTAAAAGGAAATTATGATATTCTTTTAAAAAGCACGTAGACAATTTGGTTGAGGTGAGGATATCTCACTCTCTTTAAGGAGATTCATGCCCACATGGTTTTACAAAAGTCTACTAGCTTGTGCATCAATATATCTCTTGAATTGTCACTTCTAGGATATGACAGCGCAACTGAATTGTTATGTGACTCAAACCTATTTGCACAAAAAGGAAGAGTCTAAAGCTCCACCACAAGAGCTTGGCCAATAAGTAAAAAGCTTAATATTAAAAACGCACCAAAATTCCCCACTCATTTTTAATATTAATTGAGGAGAAAAGAAGAAAAATAATACTGGCCAAAGATGAATTATGAAAATGTGAATGTATTGAACCTCCACTAGTGAAACAATAATTCCTACTCCAGAGTTGATAGATGTCCTTAGACTTGAACTACAACTGCTTAAGGAAAATAAGTACTGCTTACACATAATAATCTAGGTGTTAATTTAAGCTTTAATAGCTACCACGTTCTGACCTTGTGCTAATACCAGTTTTCATGAGTATATTTGAGAACAAGCCCAATTCTCACAGAAAACGGCCATACGCTCACACTCATATAGGTAAACTTTGTCAAGAATACGCCTGTAAGTATAAAATCTCACGCAAAATGAGCTACGAATTTTATTAGGAGTTTAAATAAACTTAACCTCATAAACATTACAAGATAAATGCACTTACGAATGAGTAAAAACAATAGTGCAGCCTTACACATGACTCATGATTTTACAGGCTTTAATCTTATCCCCCTCGATGTACTCCAGAACCTTTCTCTTGCCAAGGCCTTGGTTAATGGATCTGCAAGGATCAACAAATTTAATATAATTCACAGTAATGATACTATTGCTCAAATGAGATCTCATAGCACTATATTTTCTTCTTATAGGTATGAATTTACCGCATAACACTGTTTTCTTCTTATAGGTATGAATTTACCTTTATACTAACAGGTCTTCGCCATACCCATAAGAGGAGTGTTATCACAATGAATTTACAATAGGTGATATTAGATTTTCTCATAGTGGGATCTCATATAAAAACTCTCTCAACCATTCTGCTTCTTGTGTGGCTGAAGTCAAAGCAATAATTTTAGCATTCATGGTAACAATAATAGTTTGTTTCTTTGATTTCCAATAAAAGCACAACCAACTAATGTAAACATATCACTTGACATAGTGTTCCAGTCAACATCAGTGAAAACCTGAAGTACTGCATGTTATTATTATTATTTTTTTTTGTAAAATAAACCATAATTTTGATGCCAAGTAAATATTGCATTGCTCTTTCTAATGCATTCTTACCTGGCTTACTGGTAAACCTGCTAAGCGCTCCAACTACATATACAATATTAGGTCTAGTACAAGCAGTTACACATCCAAAAAGAGTGGAAACATGCTTGTAATCAATAAAATTATCTCCTTAAATTGTTAGGAAAATCACAAAAATGTTATGATATTCTTTTAAGAAGCACGTAGATAATTCAAGAGATAATATCGGCACTGTACTCATCTTTTCCATATTTTGGACTTTGTCTTCATGGTCACAGAGTTCATCTTCATTCATGTTCTCTGTGCTCTCTTTGTTTGGAATTTTGCCTGTGAGAACATAGGCAACTTTGAGAAGATTGAGATAGAAAAGGAATATCCCCTCCACCTCTTGAAATGAGCTCCCTTGAAATGGAATACCTTTTTGAGATCTCCAATATTGTCAAACGGCTCCTTAGGTGTAGGCTTCATGAATCTGAATCTCCTTAAAATTGTTGAGAAAATTACAAGTAAATTATGATATTCTTCTAAGAAGTATGTAGATAATTAGGCTGAGACACAAATATCTCGTTCTCTTTAAGGAGATTCAAGCCCAGTGTGGTTTTACAAAATTCCACGAACCAATGCAACATTATATCTTTTGATTTGTCTCCTACAATAGCCCAACCCAATTGAATCGTTGTGTGACTCAAACCTATCTGCACAAAAAGAAAGAGTCCAAAGCTCTACCACAAGTACTCATTTCTTTGGCCAATAAGTAAAACACTACTACAAAAAGGGATATCAGTGGTGCAATAAAACCGACAAAAAACAACACTTACTGTCGGATTTTTGGTAAAAATCCGACGTTAAATCGTGCAATGTCGCATAGTGGAACCGACGCCAATACTACCGTCACAAAAAGGTATTGGCGTCGCTTAGACCCCTTAATCCGCCACCATGAAGCAAAGTAATATAAAATAAAAAGGGTATTGACGTCGCTTAAAACTGACATAGGAACTGACGTCGCTTATAAGCGCCATAGACTTGTGACATGATGTCGGTTAAAGCCGACATTAACTAAAAATAAATAATTAAAATATCAAACTTGGTGTCGCTCCCAATCGACATTAACTAAAAATAAATAATAAAATAGTCAAGCTGATGTCGGTTACGACCGACATCACCTAAAATTCGATAATACATTTATTGGAGCTGACGTTGCTTATAAGCGACACTACCTATATAAAAAATAAAATAATAAAAACTTCTTTAGTTTTTAATGAATATTAATTACAAAAATTTATATCAAAATAATTCCACATAACAAACATTTTAAATTTCACATAACATACAAAAACTCATAACAAACATTTTATATTTCACATAATATACAAAAACTCATTTGTCATAACAAACAACAAATCCGACATTACAAATATACAACATACAAAAAAAAGAAAAGAAACTATCGTCTGCACATAAACTCGGGTCCTTAGCTCCGACATTACAAATATACAACATACAAAAAAAAGAATAGAAACTATCGTCTCCACATAAACTCGGGTCCTGAGCTCATCACTATCTTCTTGCCCAGACTCAATCATACTTTGAATATTTCCCTTCATAGTTGCCTTGCAAAAAAATTTTTAAAAATAAGAATTCAACTATATATAATAAAATTTAATAACAATGATATAAACATTGACATATTATACTCTCTTCAAGTAACCAAATATTTATACCTTTGTTTGCCAAAAAAAAAAAAAAATTTGTTCCTTTATTCTATTCCAGAAAGCTTACCTGAGATCTTCCTTGATCATACGCCAATCTCTCACCAACGGAATATTTCTATAATCCCTAACCTATGCCGCTACATGTTTTGAAAAAGCACTAGAATTTTAACTAATGCATTTTCCAGACGCATCAAAGGAACAAAGTTGTTCCGTCCAGTTGGGTATTGAGGGTCCCCGTCCTCGTTGAGTTGTTCCTTATAAACAAAGAAAAAATCAATTAAAAACCAAAAACTGAAACTAAAAACCAAACACTGAAAAACTGAAACTAAAAAACCAAAAACTAAAAAATGAAACTAAAAAACAATAATAAAATAAAAAACCATAAACTGAAACTGAAAACCGAAAAACAATTATCAATTTGGGCATCATAATAGTTAGACTACAAAACCAAAAACTGAAACTAAAAACCATAATAAAATAAAAAAAGTACCACATTTCCAAAAAATAAAAATAAAAAAATGGACAACCTTCGACTTCTTCCTCTTCGAATTGGAGTTCGTCAGCATGTTCATCCTCAAAATGATCCATAGCGAAACAATCTTCAAGAAGTAATAACCTAAAAACTGAGAAGGGAGAAGAAATGGAGATTGAAACTGAAACTCAAATGAATGCACAGGGAAATGGGGGAAGAAGAGGTTTAAATAAAGCATGTTCATCCTCACGTCGCATTAAAAACCCCTGGCGTCGTAATAAGTGAGCGTTGGTGTCGGTTTAAACCGCCACCAAATTCTGACATTCATTTTCACCTTTTTCTGACAAAATTTATTGAACAAAAACTGGCGTCGGTTTAAACCGACACCACCACTGACATGTATTAAATCAATCAACTAATTCTGACATAGTTTTTTGAAATTAATAAGGCGTTGCTTTAATTAACCTTGGTGTCGGTTTTAACCGACACCACTCCTGACAAGCGGGAAAGTTCCCGCCTAGTTTATTTTGAATATCTAGAGTGCAAAACAAATTAATTTAACATAATATATTCTTATATTACTGAATATTATAAGTTCATGTTATATTTAATATTGTTAATTTAACATAAATGCTTATAAATATTATTCATTTCCATTTTCTCATAACAATTCAAGTGACAAAATTAATTAATTCGAATAAATATACAAAAAGTTATCAAAGTTATCAAAATAACAACAAAAACAAATTAAAATAAAATCAAGAAGTGTAGCTGTAAAAAATCATCAAAATCGGAGTTAAAATAACCGTTAAATCGTGATTTTTCGTTTATAACCGTCGAAAAGTTTTGTCCTGTTACTTGATCTCTGAATGTTTGTTTTTTGCGATTTTTGGCGTATGCAATCTCGAAGCATATACAAACAAGTTTGACGGTTGGATAGTTGAAATTAGTTTCGTAGAATGTGTATCCCATCACAACGATAGATTCACTAACACTTAAAGTTTATTTATACTTTCATTAAGTATAACATAAGATTTGTGGTATCCACTAGTGTAACTTTTTTAAATTGAAGATCAAATTCATTCATTGTATTGATATAGGGTCAAGGAGTGTAGCTGTAAAAAATCATCAAAATCAGAGTTAAAATAACCGTTAAATCGTGATTTTTTGTTTATAACCGTCGAAAAGTTTTGCCCCGTTACTTGATCTCTAAATATTTGTTTTTTGCGATTTTTGGTGTATGCGATCTCGAAGCATATACAAACAAGTTTGACGGTTGGATCGTTGAAATTAGTTTCGTAGGATGCGTATCTCATCAAAACGATAGATTCACTAACACCTAGAGTTTATTTATACTTTCATTAAGTATAACATAAGATTTGTGGTATCCATTAGTGTAAATATTTTAAATTGAAGATCAAATTCATTCATTGTATTTATATAGGGTCAAGGAGTGTAGCTGTAAAAAAATCATCAAAATCGGAGTTAAAATAACTGTTAAATCGTGATTTTTCGTTTATAACCGTCGAAAAGTTTTGTCCCATTACTTGATCTCTGAATGTTTGTTTTTTGCAATTTTTGGCGTATGCGATCTCAAAGCATATACAAACAAGTTTGACGGTTGGATCGTTGAAATTAGTTTTGTAGGATGCGTATCTCATCAAAACGATAGATTCACTAACACTGAGAGTTTATTTATACTTTCATTAAGTATAACATAAGATTTGTGGTATCCACTAGTGTAAATATTTTAAATTGAAGATCAAATTCATTCATTGTATTGATATAGGGTCAAGGAGTGTAGCTGTAAAAAATCATCAAAATCAGAGTTAAAATAACCGTTAAATTGTGATTTTGTCGTTTATAACTGTCGAAATTAGTTTCGTAGAATTCGTATCCAATCAAGTTCAATGGTGTGTGTGTATATATATTTATTAAGTAGATTTAAATTTATTTATTTTGTATGTATAACACTTAAGAAATTGAATGGTATGTATATTTAAGCCAATCCAATGGTCACCAAATTTTTAGGGGTATAAAATTGTTAAAAGTATATTAAAAAAATACTTTATGTCGCTAAAAAGCGACACCAGTATTTAAAAAATACTTTATGTCGCTTAAAAGCGACACTAGTATTTAAAAATTATTAAAATGTATGTTTATGTCGGTTTAAAAGTGACATAGACATTTTATGACGCTTATAAGCGACAGTAAATCCGACGTCATGTTCAGTTAGTGTCGCAACTATCTAATCTGCCACCATATTAGATTAAACCGACACCATCCACCCTTTTGTAGTAGTGAAAAGAAAAAGATGGAGAAATGAAGAATAATAGTTGTAGAGAGAATTGCTAGTGGGATAATGAATAGAAATAATGATGGAGTAAATGGAGAAATTATTTAGTACGGTATTACTAGGGTGGGCAAACGGGTATAGGAACCGGGGGTCGGGGCGGGTAATATGGGTACGGGCCGGTTCCTAGTTTTTAAAAAGAGAAACGGGGTGGGGCGGGCCAGGTCTTTGAAATTTTAGGTTCGGGCTGATTCCATAAGTGTAGAAAAACGGGTACCCGGACCGGCCCGTTTGTAACATTTTGCCATTCCTATTTTCTGTCACCTTCTCAAAGACTCTCCCCTCATCCTCAGTCCTTCCTTTCGGATATGTGATTCTCAATCTCCTCCCTCTCGATCTCTCTCTCCCACAGTCTATCTCCTTCTTTCTCCCCGAACCTTCTTCTTCTTCAAGTTCTTAATCTCATCTGGGTTTTCCACAACTTCAAGACCATCGTCAACAGCTTTAAGACCACAGTCTCTTTCTCTCCTCGAGCTTATCCTTACCAACTTGTTCACAAATAAAGGAACCTTCGCTCTTAAAACTTCTACCTTAAAAAAAAGCCTCCGCTGCAACCTGCCAGAACCAAAAAGCTGCAATGCTTTGTGGTCAATTACCTTATCCAGATTCTTGATAAATATTTTTCCGATTCCACTCTTTATAATATTAGGGTCCTGGTGCGAATACATAATGTTGATTGATTTGTTATTCATTGGAGTGAAGTTCAGAACTTCTAGTGCCCTCGCAGCATCTTGAGGACCGCTATGGTTGACGTAACCATAGTCGAGAGATTCGCGAGTGCTAAAGTCCCTGCAGACCCTCACCGACACAACCTGACCAACCTGGTTGAACAGATCGTACAGTTGCGAGTCGGTAACACTCTGGTCAAGATCCCCAACTGTGTGGTAGTTGACGACGTTAGGATTATCGACATCGTGGAAGATTTCGATCTCACGGCAAATTTGGCGATTCACAGCTCAGGCTCGGAGAAGTTGATGAGCCGCGACAGAATGAGACTGGGTAATTGGTTGGAGGAGAGGTTGAGGACGGCGAGGTTGACGAGGTACTGGAGGTTCGAGGGGATGAACCGACGAGGAAGTTGGAGGAGAGCTTGTTCAATCTGTCCCCCCCCCCCCCCCCAAAAAAAAGGGAGGACCCGTGTACTTAGCCCAAACGGGCCCGTTTCAAACGGGTCGGGTTAAGTCCGGTTCCAGATTCTAAAATTTCATTACCCGGCCCGACCCGTCTCTTTTAAACCCGGGTCTAGTCCGGTCCTTTCAAAATTGGGCCCGGCCTGGCCCGTGCCCAGCCCTAGGTATTACAGTTAACCAAGACAGATGAAATGAAGATAGAGAGAAGAGTAGAGAGCCAATCATAGAGAGAGAGAAAGAAGAGGGAAAAGAGAATTCAATATTGTTTTCTTAGTGAGGAAGTAATTACAAGAGTATGTAGTTATAGTGAACTAGTCACTCTAATAGTTCCTAACAAACAACCTAATCTAATTACAAAGTGGTAAGATCTCATCCATGCAACATTATACTCCTAACAATTACCACGTCAACTTGTGGTACTTCCATTAAAAATTAACCATGTGAACATTGTTTATACAGAAAAAAATAGAGAAAAAAGAAACCCCGCCCACCCTGTGAGGCAGTCCGGCAATCTCCCACCATAGTAGACCCGGTCATCTATTGATGTCGTCCATCCTTTTTGTTTCTTTTCATTCTCACGCATCTGTTTGATAATAGTTTTGTGGTCATCTGCAACTGAATCTTTATAAGATTTTATTTGCGAATGATTGATCAACCTCCTACTCTTCAATCTTCAAAAATCAAGTTAAGGACATCCCAGATTGAATTTAAAATTTACACAAAAAGAAAGAAGAAGATAAATGAGAGACAGATATGGGAAGACCAGACAGAAAGGAAAAGAAAGGGAGAGGGGGACAGTGTGGCGAAAAAAGGAGAAAAATAAAAGCACCCCAAAATTCAATCTGGTTTTTCTTTTGGTTAAGCAGAGAGGGGTTGGTGCAGTGCAGGTTAGGGTTGGAATGGTGAAAAGGGCGGTGCGGCAGCGCAGGTTAGGGTCCTGCTTGCAGTCGTTCTTTTTTATTTTTCTCATTTTTATGACTCTTTTTATCTTTAATTTTATATTTTGAAAATGATTAAATTGAGAGAGGGTCCTCGCCGGATCCTTTTTGTGAGGATTTCGGGGATCCTTCAATCACATCCGTTCATTGTACATCTACTGTTTATATTCAATTTCAAATAAAAAAAATTTACAATGATATCTGATCGCACGATAAACGATGAACGGATGTAATTGGAGGATCTCACAAAGAGAATCCGACAAGAATCATTCCGGGATTAAATTAGGTTATAAATCCAGCTGTAAAGATAAATGGCAGATGGCAGATTTTCGAGGACAGTGGCACGAGTGACCTCACCTAATAATTTCTCGAGAAAATACTACTAATTAAGGTTTATTTTCACCCTTAGTAAAGAGGGTAATAATCCTATAATTAACAAGAAACAAGTTACAAGATTTACATTGGATGAAAAGTTAAAAGACTTCATCTTAATTCCCCATTATAAAAATTAATGACAAACAACCTAAGTTTCTCCTAACAACAAATTATGACAACCATCTTAATTTCCTATTAACAACGACAGTTTTAATTAACTTAACATTAAAAAATGCACCAACAATTTAATTGAACATTCAACATTCAACAATCATTTGTTTTCATAAAGAGTACACTATATTCATATAAAATTCAACCACAAAAGGGCACTAGCCATAATAACATTACAAATGCAGAACGACACACATCACATATAACAAACTCATAATGAGTCGTTGCAACCTATTCCTGATAAGAAAGAGTTCAATTGAAAAAATTAAACAAGCCCCATAATATACATCATTTGAAGTTACACTTAATTAGGGTATCCAACATTATTGGCCAAAATATTTGAACTTCCTCTATGCTTTTTGAGGAAATTTTTGAACCAATACGGGGGGGGGAGGGACGGGTTTAAATGGGTGCAAGGTTAAAAAAAAATGTAGGCAACTAAATCCTTTTAGATAGTAGACAATAATAATGACGTTCATAATTTATTAATTACAAACTGCACACTATGACGAACTTAGTGAAAATAAAATGAAATTCTTGTACTCTGACGAATTTAATAATTGGGTACATACATGTGGTTTGGTCGATTGTACATATGTAATGGGTGCATAAATATGTCGAATGTGTTAGTATAAACATATTGATGATGCACAATTGTTTACTGAGACACATAGTTTATTGAAAAAAAAAATACTTTATCTACTAAAGCGTAAACCAATATTTATCTGGCTAGCATACATAGTTCCAATTCCATATCGAAATTATTAGGAAAAATCCAGCCTTGAAATCATTCAAAAATCCCACGAGAAAGAAGAATAGAAGGATGTTAATGCTAAGGCTTCGACGATCACGTGCTACTAAACGACAAAACAACGCATGGTCCCTGCTATCATACCTTTTATTAGAAACCAACACGTACCGTTCTACTAAATTTTGTTTTGTTTGCCTAGGTCCAAACGAGGCGTTTTGGCCTGGGTTTTGAAAAATAGAAAACAGAAACGCGGCAGCACTGCTGTTGTTGCAAAGCACCAAAAACCAGAGAACCAGACGGGATTGCTCACTTCCAACGGGACCAGAGGGGCGGGAACCACTGCTCCTGGGCTTGATTTCCGTCGAGGGGAGGGGCGGCCGCCCCTCTTTGCTCCTCTATAGCTTCGCCACTGCCAATACGTTGAAAGTTTTGGGTATATTTGGAGTCCGTTTTCATAATCCACATAGCAAATACCAAATCGAACTGTGTATCCATCACTCCATTCAAAGTTATCTAAAATTGACCATGCAAAGTATCCTTTCACATTACCACCCTTCCTACACCACAAAAAGAAATAATGATTTGTTATCAATGTAATTATTAAATAACTAAACTGCAACATAGTCTTAATTAATTTTTCAACAAGCACTTACTTGATTGCTTCATGAAGGTAACAGAGGTGGTGATTGTAGTAGTCAGTTCTATTAGTATCATAAAGGGCATCATCGAGTGATAAGGTGGAATTATTGACCTCATCAACGCCTGCAATATAATTCATTACATATGTATTTAGCATTTTCTCTCAAAAAGAGAGGTGCAGTTGATTTCAAATTTAGACTTGGCATCACTTAACTGTATTTTACATCAATATATTCATATGTATTGAAAAAAATAATAAGTGAAATTAAGTAAGCACTACAAGAAAAAGGCCTTTTTGCGACACGTTTTTTGCGTCAAATTACACTGCCGTTGCAAATAAAAGGAAATTAGCGCAGTATTTGTTAGTGCGAAAATATTTGCGACACTGCTATAAGTAACGTCGCTAATAATGTCGCAAATAATAATATATGTCGTCTTAAACAGATTGTTTGCGACGCCCCTAACGACGGATAGAGTTTGAGCGGGAACAAATTGGGAGCTTAGGGTATGAGCGCGCGCGCTCCTTTTTTTTTTCCCAACGCAGCCTTAGTTCCTCTCAGCCTTGGTTCCTTTTTTCTTTTTCCCAACGCAGCCTTAGCCCCTCAACCGTTTCTGTTTCCCTTTCCTTTTCTCTCAAAGATTCAATCGAAAATTCTAGAGTTGTATCGGAGATTACGGAGCACAATCGGAGTTCTGGTAAGCCACTACAACCATCTCCATCTTCTTTCTTTTCTGATTCCATAAGTCTTGCTAAGTGATTTGATTTATGGGGTTTCTGTCAAAGGCGCACAGATCTGCTAAATGTCTTCCAAAACCTGGGGTCTTTGACATCCAGGATTGGGATGTCTTGTTAAACCCCAACCCACGCCTTGCTTAGTTCTCTCCCTCAACCATTGCCGTTTCCAATTATTAGTTTTGACTGGACAACGCCTGCGTTTTGAGCTGCAGGTTTTCTTAATATGTTTACAACACAAACAGACAATTTTAGTTAAAAACAAACCGTGATAGTAATTGATTTTTAGGGGGATTGTGCTTGTTGATAAATATTTGGTGTCTTTGTAGATACTTTATCTTTAGGGGGATTGTGCTTCTTGATTTTCTATGTGCCTTTATTTTTTATTCGTGGACATCTTGTCCATTTGTTTTTTTTGTTTTTGTTTTTGTTTTTTTTTGTAATTTTGTTGTCATTTGCAACAATATTTGGCTTCTTCTTCTTTCTTAAAAATATGGTGAATGATTAGAGTGTATCTTTTACAGGCGTTGCTTTTCCATAGATTGGGAAGATCTTGGAGAAGGCCCTCGCACAAGGTAAGGTGGATGATGTAGGATTGTCTTTTTTTGTGCTCACTAAAAGTTTACTTTGGAGTAATCTCTTATTTGTGACACTCCTTGAAATTCTGGATATATTTTCTCTGAGTATCATATGCAAAAGTCAAAGTTGCCCAAAGTTCAGAGGATACATTGAATGAAGAATTGGATATGTATATCGTATTTGCTACCCAAGAATATGACCGTTTTGATTGTTAATTACCCATTCCTAGCTAGCTCATGTGTTAGGTAGGTGAAGGATGGGGATTAGTAGTGAGTTTATCTAATTTTTAAGTGATAATTGATGGCAGACCTAGAGTTTATCTAATTACCCATTCAACTCATATTATATAAGCCCACCTTTTAAAACTCAATTGGTTCCCTTTATTATCTATTTTTTTTTAATAACTAGTATTATCATTATGAATGTTGAGATAACTCTTATGTGTATCGCTTATTCCGAGCTCACACATTATCATGCTTTAATGCATATTCTTTTGTGTTGTAGTAGAAAAAAGAAAGTAGAATACTATTTTTGGAATAGTTTGGATTGACAACTTATCTCATATTGCTTAGTGTTTGACATTTCTTTTGTAGTTCAAATATTTTGGATTAACTATAGAGATCAGATCAAGGGTGCTTAATTCTTAGCTCGGTATGTTTTCTATCCACCTTTTAAATAAAATTTTGATTAATTTTACTTACTTTCTTTGTATTCTTTTCTACATTTGTTGTTGTTTTTCTTGTTAAACATAACTACCCTTTTTTAATAGATGATATAAGGTGTTGTTTCTTTATTTTCGGATGACATTAGGTATGGACAAGAGTTGGATAGATTTAAATGACAGGTCATCTGATCAATTTAAATATGGGCTTGAACATTTTTTGGAGTTTGCATTGGATAACAACAAGGGTCATACAAGGATTTATTGTCCTTGCAAAAAATGTTACAATCGATACTTTGTTACAAGGGAAGTAGCAAGAGCTCATATAATAGTTGATGGGTTTATGCCAAATTATAGAAATTGGATTCATCATGGAGAAACAAACCAACCATTATATGCAGAACAAGGTATTGGGAATAACACTCCATCATCTTTTGTTGATGATATGTTTGGAATGGTACAAAAGGCATTTGGCCATTCAAATGTGGATCCTAATAAGGAGAATGATCAGTCAACTGAAAATGAACGCAGTGAGGGGCCAAATGATGAAACTAGAAAGTACTTTAAATTGCTACAAGATGCAGAATGTCCTTTGTATCCGGGGTGTGAAAAGTTTACTAAATTGTCATTCATTGTTCGGCTATTACACATAAAGGTACTTGGTGGATGGACAGATAGTTCAATGACAATCTTGTTAAATTTTCTGAAAGAAGTTTTTCCCATTATAGACATACCAGATTCTTATAATGATGCTCGAAAGATTACGGAGGACCTGGGCTTCACATACAAGACATGGGATGCATGTCCTAATCATTGTATGTTGTTTAAAAATGAGGATGAGAAGCTTGATCATGTGACATCTGCCACACATCTAGATACAAGAAATTTGAAGGCCAAACTAACAATGGTGTGAGTGGGGATAAAAAAATACATGCTCAACAAGTAAGATATTTTCCATTGAAGCCAAGATTGCAAAGACTTTTTATGTCATCCAAAACTGCTTCGCTTATGAAATGGCATGCCGAGGAGTGTATTAATGATGATGTGCTAAGGCACCCTGCTGATACACCTGCATGGAAAGCCTTTGATGCTAAGTATCCAGATTTTGCTAGTGGAATTCGTAATGTCAGACTTGGTCTAGCATCAGATGGTTTCAGCCCATTTAGAACAATGTTCAAACCTCATAGTTTATGGCCTGTTATTCTAATGCCATATAATTTGCCACCATGGATGTGCATGAAGCAACCATTCTATATCCTGTCTGTTCTGATAGATGGCCCACACGGACCTGGTAATAAGATTGATGTATATTTACAACCACTGATTGACGAGTTAAAGGAATTATGGCAAGAAGGTGTACTTACTTATGATGCCTCGACGAATCAAATGTTTAAACTACATGCTACATTACTTTGGACTATCAATGACTTTCCGGCATATGGGAACTTATCAGGGTGGAGCACTAGAGGTGAAAAAGCATGTCCTTGTTGTAATACAAACACTCGGTCTCGTTGGTTAACTTATGGAAGAAAGTATTGTTACACAGGTCACCGTCGATTTTTACCTACAAGTCATAAGTTTCGAAGAGATAAAGTGTCTTTTGATGGCACACGAGAATGGGGACATGCTCCACAAAAAATTTCAGGTATTGATGTGAAAAGACAACTGCGAGGAGTACTTACAGAGTATAAGAAAGATGACCGTAGAAAGAGGAAAAGAGCCGAAGTTGGGAGTAATAATGATCGATCATTTTGGAAGAAAAAAAGCATATTTTTTGAGTTACCATATTGGGAGCATAATTTGATTCGTCACAATCTCGATGTCATGCTCATTGAGAAGAATTGTTTTGAAAATATCCTTTGGACAATATTGGGTGTTGCTAAAAAAACCAAGGACAATTTAAAGGCTCGACGTGACCTAGAAGAAATGGGCATTAGGAAACCATTGCACTCTCAGCAACGAGGTTCTAATAAGGCATACTTAGCTCCTGCTTGTTTTACTATGACTAAAGACAATAAAGATGTGTTCTTAAAAGTCTTGATGCAAGTAAAGGTTCGAGATGGTTATGCTTCTAATATTTCTCGACATGTACACATAAAGGAGCGGAGTATTTGGGGTCTTAAGAGTCATGATCATCATATACTAATGCAACAATTACTTCCTATAGCAGCACGCATAGCTTTGCCTAAGAATGTTGTTGAAGGATTGATTGAGTTCACTAATTTCTTCAGATAACTTTGCTCGAAAGTGAACGTGCAGTCTGATCTGGAACATATTCAAGAGCGAATTGTGCATACACTTTGCCATTTTGAGAAGATTTTTCCAATGTCTTTCTTTGATGTAATGGAACATTTGCCTATCCATCTAGCTGAGGAAGCATTGGTTGCTGGGGCTGTCCAATTTAGATGGATGTATCCTATTGAGAGGTTAGTAAAATTGTAGTTGTAATTTTTATTATATTAACTATTTTCATTAGATTATATTTTAATTATATTACACATAGGTACTTATTAACACTGAAGTGTTACGTGCGTAATCGTGCGCATCCTGAGGCCTCAATTGCCAAGGGTCGCTTAATGGAAGAATGCATGACTTTTTGCGCCCGATATTTGAATGAAGTAGAAACAAAGCTTACTCGTCCAGCTCGTAATGATGATGGTGGTAGTGACTATAGTCGTCCTCTCAACAAAGGAGTGAAAATACGTCTAGATGAAGTTACATGGACACAAGTACATAGGCACGTGCTAGTCAACACAGATGCTATCACACCATTTCGAAAGTAAGTGAAACCACAATTATATTTATTACTTTGAATGCTTCTTAATTCACTTCTTTCTGAACAAATCTTATATACACAGCCAACACCTTGAAATACTTGCATTGGAAATGCCTCGTAAAACAAGCCATTATATCAGAAGAGTTCACACTGAGACATTTCACATATGGTTTAAAAATTATGTAAGTACTTACAATCATTAGATCTATAAATTTAATGTAGACCAATCAAATTAAATTTATTTTTCTTCTCTCTAACTTCTTTGTAATAATGATATTATATAGGTTGATACACAGCGGCTAACTAATAATGAAGTATTTTATGAAGATATCATCACTTTGGCTAATGGTCTTGACCAATTTGCATGAAGATATAAAGGTTATGTCATTAATGGCTCCAAATTTCGTACGAAAGAAAGCGAAAAAAGTAGAACCACTCAAAATTCTGGTGTTGTATCGAAAGCAGACATTATGAGCTATGCTACTGTTAAGGACAAAAGGCCTTGCTCAGGTGATGTCACCTATTATGGAGTGTTGAAAGATGTGGTTGAAATCGGATATACCAATGCCTTGAAATTTGTTTTGTTCAAGTGCGATTGGGTTGATGCAGTTGGTGGAATGAAAGAAGATGAGTTTAGATTCACATTAGTGAATTTTAATCATTTGTTATATAAAGATAATGTTGCAGGGGACGAGCCTTTCATTTTAGCACGAGATGCAAAGCAAGTTTGTTATATACAAGATCCAATTGATTCAGATTGGCATGTTGTTAATATGACTGTAAGAGATCTATTTGATATGCGTTCAAAGGATTCTTCCCACACCCCAAAAATAGTGCCTCAAGTAGAGCTCTATGCACCCCAACAATTGGATGAAACTGTATTTATGAATGATGAAGATGTTGGTTGGGTCAGGGAAGGAATGGATGGAGCAACCGTAGACACAAATGTTGAAGAAGTTGATGATCCTCCTGAAAATGAGATGGAAGAATGATTGGCCATATAGTGTATTAGTTAATGATTATCTTGGAAATTCTTGTTATCGTGTGACACTATTTTGGAAATTCTAATTATATTGGTTACTTTGTTACTTCTAATTGACTATGTTGATCACTGCATGTTTTCTTAAAATAGCTTATATATATAAATATGTTAGATTAATAATCGTGCACAGGGAGTAGCATTTGATAAGGTACTTGGTAGGTACTCGGTTACATATTATGAATTATTTACATCAATCTTTTATGATGATTCATCGTGTGTATATACTAATTTTTTAGTGCAACAGAAAATGGCACCAAAGAGGGGAAGAGGCAAAGCAATGGAGGAATTGATTCCCCCATCTCCAATGAGAGCTAAAAAGGGTAGGTCACAAGCACAACCATCTCAGCAGCGTGGACAAAGTTCGAATCAGCCTCAGTTATCTAGGCCATCTCAGCATATCACATTGAATCAAACTCAACAACAGCCACCGATTACAAGGCGTACACAGTCTCAATTAGAGACACAACTACAACAAAATCCATCTGCCTCTAGTCATGAGGATGAGCCTTTGGCAACTCCATTAGACGAAACAGGTTTGCAATGCTAAAGGACCATTAATTTTTCAAGTTTTTTTATTATATCATTCAAATTATATTTTGCTTATAATGAATAATTTATAGGTGAAAATCAGTCTGAAGGTATTAGGAAAGGTCGGGGAGCTGCTCTTTCTATCGAAGAATGGGGAACTGGAACAAAAGTTCATATTGAATTTGATTCTAAATGGAAGCCAATCAAAGAAAATGCAACCAGGTTTAGTGGACAACTTGGAATTATAGCAAGAAATGGTCAAAAGGTTCCTCTAACATATGTTTCATGGAATGAAATGCCTGATCATGTATTAGATGATATTTGGAAAGAAGACACGGTAAACGACACTTACAAAATTTGCTAATTTTACTCAGATGCACAAGTCTTCATTTCATTAATAGTTATCGTCTAATAATTGCAGGATAACACAGATGTCCTTGATGCATATAAATTTCATTGCTTAAAGGTTATTGGCAATAGATGGAGGGATTGGAAGTGTCGGGTTAAGCAAAGATGGTATGACGCATACTTGACCGATGAACAACGTTTATCCTTCACTCCTCCTCAAGTCACTACAGATCAATGGAAGACACTAGAAAAGTATTGGGGCCTCCTTAATGTAAAGGTAAATTAGGAAAAATTACATTTTAAGTTTATAATAGTGATGAATTATGGTTGCTTTAAACATGTGTAGGAATATTCCGAGGCAAGTAAGGCTAATCGTGCATATGGAGGTGCTCCTCATCGGACTGGTCGTACTTCATTTGCTCAATTGAAACATGAGGTCAGAACACTAGTTTTGCAGTGAGTAATAAGTGATAATAATTAACAATAGGACTAATACTAATATACAAGCAGGGGGATGTATATATGTACACCATGCTGGAAAACTGGAATGGTATAATTTATACCAGGTCCAATTTGAATACGGCATGCTGGAATAGTTTTTATTTTTTCCATTTAACAATTTTCATTACTAACTCGATTAAACATTGTGTGCTCTTAAGATGAGAGAGAAGGGAGAGAAAACGGATCGGTTGAGCATGTTTATAAAAACAAGAACAAAGAAAACAAAGAATGATGACAGAGACCTTTTCGATGAGGAAAGTGGCCGCATTATTGTAAGTATCAGTTAGTTTATATATTTTTCACTCAAAGTAAAAACTTTGCATATTCACATCATTTTGATTAGTTGGGTTCTGCATTATTTTTACCCTTTGGTCATTTGAATTGGTTGGCTGGTCATGTTTTGTAGAATCAATTTAATCAATGCTTGGAAGAAAGGGAAGAGCATGAGCAAGACGAGGATTATCGAGATGAGGTGTTTACTAGAGTTATGGGGCCTGATGCACATGGACGTGTTCGCATGTATGGAACAGGTATAACTCCATCTCAAGTGTTTGGTCAAGGTTCAAGATCTTCCAATGTTAATGAGGACACCATACGAGAAGAGGTAGAAAGACAATATAAGACTAAAATAGATGATCTTAAGGCTAAGCATGAATCTGAAATTGAAGATCTTCGATCCAAGTATAGTGAAGTCAGTTTGAAACTCCATCTCGTGATGACTCATATTGGTTTCCATGTTAACACATCACCAAGAGGAAGTGGACAGGTATATACATTCGAATGTGATTTTGTTCTCTTTTCAATTTATTAGAATAAATTAGTGTGAAAATTTGAGCAATTTTGATTTCTAATTGTCGTGTTGGTGTTAAATATAGGCTCCAAATACATCAAGCCATCTACAAGAAACATATATGAGTAATGAGCAGCAACCTCAGTTAGACCCAGAAGCATAGAAACAATTGCTTTCATAAAAGGTTTGTAAAGAAAACATTATACTATGTTGGAACATATTTGAAAATTCTTATTGATGGTTGTGTAATGAGCAGCAACCTCATCAGTTAGACCCAGAAGCATAGAAAACATGTTATTGATGGTTGTGTAATTCTTATTTTTCAGGTTTGCATGGAGATTGTGATGAAGAGTCTTGATCATAATTAAACTCTCTTGAACTATGTTGGAGCATATTTGAAATATAAAAAAATATGTTCATAACTTTTGAGACGATATTATATTTGACTCTAGTAGGATTATGTATTGGGATATGCGGATGGTGTACTTTCAATGTTATTAAGAATTCTAGAAGCACGGTTCTTTGATTCATATATTATTTTACTTTTGAACTTAGGATGATTGTGAATAAGATTATAAATTGCAACCCAATCTTTCATTGAACAAATATCATTTCCAACCATTTTGTATTTATAACAAAAAAATTGTAGGCATAAAAGCATTTACGACGTGTCAAACATATCCCAAATGTTTTGTTTAATTTCACCATCAAAGCAGTTGCGACGCTAACTATTGTGTCACAAAGCCGTCGTAAAATAACTTCGCGACGCTTGAAATGTGTCGCAATAAATGGTGAAAACTTTTGCGACATGGGTTTGTTGCGACGCAATCACAAGCGTCGCATGAGCGTCGTTAAAACGCATAAGCGACGCTTTCATGACTTTACACGACGAGTTTTTAGCGTCGTATTTAGCAAGTTTTTTTTGTAGTGAGGCTTAAAAATGTTAATTACCATTCTCAGTAATGTAAATGATTGGATCACCATACTTATTCTTTGTGTAGAGTACAAAATCGTGAATTCCTTTTAGATAAACATATAACCAATCCAGAGCAGCCTATAACACCATTTAAAGATATTTGAGATTGTTAGGAGTTATATAAATTAATCCTTCAAATACAAATAAATTAACCTAAAATTTGATGTGTACCTAAAGACCAATAGAGACTCTATCATGCTCAGCTGCCACAACATATATGAATGCGATCAATATTAGAATGTAATAATTCTAAAAAATTAATTAATTAGTCGATAAAAGGTTTCAATTTGTACTCACTTAGTGCAGTAACTGTGGATGCAAATTTCCGACTTCTTCTTCTTGGACAAAATTGCACCTACAAAACAATTAACACCTTAGGTCAAGGTCAAGAGTCTCACGCGCCCATGATGAATTGGGGGGGGGGGGGGGGGGGGGCGCTTTGGCTGAAGAACCTCTGATGCCAAAGTTAGAATTTTGAGGGAAAAGTGTTTGGAGAATTTAGAGAATTTTTCAAGCGAGTTGGAATTGGGTTTTGGAGAAAATGAGGGTGTTTATATAGGGGTGTGGCCGGCCCCTTTGGGAGGAGATGGACCGGCCACTTGGATGGTTTTTTGGGTGAGATTCATGATTTGTAGCTAATTAATAAATAAATTAAATAATAAATAAATTAATTAGCTAATTAATATAATTTGAAGGGAAAGATTTAGGGGTTACCTTGTGGAGAATATTTGATGAGGATGGATGAACTAGGTTTTGAATAAATACCTGTTTTGGGCACTTTTGACTTGATTGAGGGATGGTTGTCCACTGCTCGCGCGTAGGAGTTCTGGTGTTCCTTGAGGGTAATTTTATCCTTTTTACCCTAGAACCTACATGTCACCTATATATTCTTCTTGATTATTTTTGGCTCCACAAATGCCCCCACACCTGTTGGGCTGTTCGCAGGAAAGGGCAGCAGGTGTAGAGATCTCCAGCTTTGATGCAGATTCTCACTTGGACTTGGAATTAGATTCTTCTCGGAAAAGGAAATAAATCGCCTCCAAAGCCTATTTAAGCCTACCTTAAGTAGGGGATTAAATCAACTTCGGAGGGCAATTATTTATCCTGACAAGAAAGAGAGAAAGCTAGAGGATAATTGTTCCCCCTCCCCTAGCATTCTTCTTTGCTTGCCCGTGCAAAGAACTGTCTTCCGTTGATTTATTTGTCTTCTCTGCGCAGCACCGATGTAAGAAAAACTTAATTCTCATTGTCTTCTTCTTGGGTGGTGCTGCCACGAGGCAGCTATCGGGGTGGTGCGACACGTCGGCTGGTAAGGGCTAGGAGTCAGCTTTGCATGGGCCAAGGAGAAGGTGTGGAAGGGGCCAATGCTTGTGATGCTCGGCTTGACTGAAACCAAGGACTGGCTCGACATGGGCCAATGAAGTGGCGTGGCATGGGCCACGGTTTAGGCTTCACATCTGGGCTGCTTTTTAAAAATGAGGAAAGTTCTTGAGTTTGATTTCTTAGCTGTCGTAGATGGAGCAGTCAAGGATGGGGTTGCCAAGATCGGAACTGTTGAAAATGAAGTGTCGGAGGAACGAACTGTTGAGTGCAAAGTGGCTGCTGCCCCCTGACCATTTGTTGCTTAGTTGGTCTTCAAGCATTTGATCTTTTGGGCTATATGGCATTCTTGCACTGGAGAGCTTACCTAGATAGGTGTTGGGAATTAGTTTACCCTCTGGCACTGGAGAGCAATTAGTTTACCCTTTCGCACTGGAGAGCTTACCCATATGGGTGTCAGGGAATTGGTTTACCCTATCGCACTAGAGAGCAATTAGTTTAGCTTCTTGCACTGGAGAGTAGACCCATATAGGTGTCGGGGAATTGGTTTACCCTTAAGCACTGAAGAACAATTAGTTTAACCTCTGGCACTGGAGAGCAATTAGTTTAACCTTTCGCACTGGAGAGCAGACCCATATCGGTGTCGGGGGATTGGTTTACCTTCTCGCACTAGAAAGCATGAAGGTCATTGTCGTGAGTGCAGCTGAGGAAAGCTGGACTATTGGACAACTGAAATAATCCTCAGCCTACGAGGTCTTGTTTGGCGAACTGCTTGAGACTTCGAATCGCTTGTGGAACCCGTGTAACGGTGTAAGCGCAGTAAGTTGCTCCCAGAATTATTACGCCATCATTAGGTGTTTTGTTGTGTGCCATTTTAAGGCTTGGTTGGCGCGAGCCACATGGCAAGATTGGCACGGCTAAGAGCCGTGGTGCAAGATTGGCATAGTTATGAGCCATGGTGATAGATCAATAGCTGTCGGGAGCCGTGAAGCAGGTAGGCACGGCTGTGAAAGCATAGCTGGGGCTGGCTTGGGCCAGGTTATGCGCAGCAGAAGGAATTGAACCACTAGGTCCGTGATGCTTGGCTACTGGTGATGTGCTACTTCAGTATTGAATCGTCTGGAGTGTTGAGAACAAGGGTTGCCCCCGGTTCTTGGTAGTTGGGCTGATGTGTCATTCTAGTACTCGTTTGCCCCTGCGTACTATTAGGCTGAGCTGCTACCTTTGTCGAAACAAAAGTAATCTTTGTATTCGACAATCTATTTGGGAGTCCCGTTTGCTCGATCTTGTCATTGAAAGATGACCCGTTTATGTTGGTTATGTCTCATCGGAGCGTCTTATCAGTAATTTTGTTGCGTTGGAAATCGCACAATCGCTCGGTCAGGCTCCTCTATACTTATTCCTGAATTTACCTTTGTTGGGGTAGCAGAGCTCTCGATTGCCTCCGAACGTGACTTGCTGGTCTAGGCCGCTCTTCCATGTGTTCGGCTCGTTTATACTGCGGCTGCGGTGCATGTGGTATGTTCTTAGCAGGCGAGTAGGTAACTTGCAGGTTGCTGGTTGAACTTGAGCTGGATTGAGTGACTGCTTCTCTCTGTCCGTTGTGCTGCTTACTCCGATGTGAGGTGGATGATACTCATTTTGGGCTTTGCCTCGAATGAACACTTCGCTTGGAAGGTCGCTCATGTTGATTATCGGAGTGTGGCCCCAACTGTGAGTGTATATTCATCCATAGGCCTAACTGAGAGTGCACGTTCCTTCACGTGCTAAGACGAGAGTATACGCTATCTCGGGGGCCTAGTCGGGAGTGTACTTCGTTAGAACACTCTGTTCGTGACTGGTCAAGTGGCTGCTTGTTGGGATGTTGCTGGAGAGGTTTATTGTCAGCCTTTGTCCTACTTTGGGACACCTCATTTAGGGCCCGTTGCATCTTAGCACGCTGCAAGAGTTGATTCACCAAGATTGTTTGCTGTGCAAGGGTGCTTGTCAAATCTATGACCTGTCGAGATAAATGTTGTTCGCCATTCGGGTTGGAATAGCTTGGACGAAATACATCTCCTTGAGTAGTGGAAGTGTAATGAACTCCGAGCATGAGATTTGAGTTAGGATGTCAAATTTACGGATAAATAGGGTGAAAATACCCCCGGTTTAATCGTCGATCCAGAAATATGAAGCCAGGACTGTTGAATCGGTCTTGGATCGGTTGGGATTGCTTGGGGGCTACGAGCGCAGGTTGGGCCTCGGATTGGACCGCATGAGCGGGTCAAATCATGGGAAAGGGTCGGGCAGCTGGCTTGGATTGCCCCACGTACGGTGCGCGTAGGCGCTGGGCCCGAGCTCTGCTTGGGAATGCGCTGGCCTTGGGCCCGCGAGCGCTAGGTTGCTTCTCCTACCACAGCTGCTTGGGCTTGCGCTGCTGAGGTAGTGGCTCGGGCTGGCTCACGTTGGGCCTGGATCGGCTACTTTGTTGCATGGGCTGCATATTGAGTCGTGGGCCAAGTGGATGAGGCTTGGGCCTGCGCTGCTAGGGCAGTGGCTTGGGCTGCTTCTAATGCTTGGGCTTCTTGTTGCAAAGTGGCGTGGGCCTAAGTTGGTGGCTGCCTCGCTGCCCCCTGCTCATCGTGGGCTCGCTGCCATAGAGCTGGTCCACTCCCCACTGCCATGGTAGTCCCCGTGGTTGCCATGGTGGTGGTGCTCCTTGGTGGCAAAGTTGGCTCCTCTTGCCATCATGTTGAGCCTTGTGGATCGTCGTGGTGGGGCTACATCTCGTCCTCCATCATTTGATCCGGATTTTTGAACATAGGAAGTTTCGTTCGTCGAGGTTTCCGAATCCCTTGCCATTGTACTTTTCTTTTACATTTTACCAAAGAATATTTAGAAATAAAAATTCTAAGAATAAGAAAGTACGAAAAACCTACAAATGAACAAGAAAACGAAAAACCTTAAATACGAGAGTCTTCTACGAGTGTGTGACCCAACTGTCAATGAAAGCACCAATTTGTAGATGCAAATTTCCGCCTTCTTATTATTGGACAAAATTGCACCTACAAAACAATTAACACCTTAGGTCAAGGCCAAGAGTCTCATGCGCCCACGATGAATTGGGGGGGGGGGGGGGGGGCGCGCTTTGGCCGAAGAATTTAGAGAATTTTGCAAGATAGTTGGAATTGAGTTTTGGAGAAAATGAGGGTTTTTATATAGGGGTGTGGCTGGCCCCTTTGGGAGGAGATGGACAGGCCACTTGGATGGTTTCTTGGGTGAGATTCATGATTTGTAGCTAATTAATAAATTAATTGAATAATAAATCAATTAATTAGCTAATTAATATAATTTGAAAGAAAAGATTTGGGGGTTACCTTGTGAAGAATATTTGATGAGGATGGATGAAATATGTTTTGAATAAATACTTATTTTGGGCACTTTTGACTTGATTGAGGGATGGTTGTCCACTGCTCGCGCGTAGGAGTTCTGGTGTTCCTCAAGGGTAATTTTGTCATTTTTACCCTAGAATCCACGTGTCACCTCTATATTCTTCTTGATTATTTTTGGCTCCATAGTAACATGTGGATCATATAAGTAACTTGCAGGTTTAGAATAATCCTTAGGTACATTAGTTGCATATCTAGCATAATAATAGTTTGGTCCAACAAAATCAAAAGACCCAGTTAACATCTTGGATTCTTCGTCCGTGAATTTTGGTAATCGTTCTCTAACAAGGCATTGCATATTGTGCGGGTAGTCACCTCTTGTAATTGGATCCATAAACCTACAAAGATGTGAAAATTCCATAATCAACTTCATAAATCATAAAAAAGAAACGTACATCAATTGATATATAAATTAGTAATACACTTGCCATCCAAACATAAAATCCAAAGCTCGATTTATAGCATCAATATCTTCCTTTGCATCTGAAGCAGGCTCAAACCAGTGTGATACTAGTGTTATTCCTATCACGCCCTTTTGATATGCCTATAAAGAAAATCCAGAAAATTATTTTGATTTAGTGCCATACAAAGTTCAAACTTTGTTTACCTCGCTATACAAAATATTTTCTCCCGTGTTGGAATCTTATACTAGTGACTCGTAGGGAGAATTATATTAGTTAGCACCCCAATATTCAGACAGAAAAAGGGTACTGGCTAGTTAATTAATTATACCTGAAATTTATCTTTGTACACTTTCACAACAGCTGCATGAGCAAGGAGTTGGTGGTGTGTGACCAAATAGGGTTCAGTAGCCGAATCCCCACCGAGACAGGTTTGGTCTTGCCAAGCAGAGCATCGTCCTGGTGCGTGGCCTCCGATTGTATAACCATGGTTACTAAAGGCATATGGCTCATTCAATGTGATCTAGTGCTTTACTCGGTCACCAAAAAGTAAAAAACAAAGTTTTGCAGTCTTTAAAGTCATTGCTGTGTGTACACATTTCAAAACATTTTGGTTAGATTTACTATGTTTTAGTTAAGCTACTCTACATGAGATAAAAATTGTTCACTTACGCAATACGAGGGCTTAAGAAACCACCATATGCATCTTCTAAAGCTTGTAGGCCTATATTTAACATTATCGGATCAAGAAAATTAAAAGTTCGATTCAATATTGTTTTGTGAGTGCACGTAATTAGATCGAATTATATATTAGTGGAATGTGATGATATATGATATTAGGTAGGCTTTATCACCATTTCAAAGGAGTTCATTGATGAGGTTGTCGTTATATTCAATTCCTTTCCTGTTAACACCCCCACTTAGCGTTCCATCTAATCGAACAAAACGATCAAATGAGTTAATGACTATCTATATATAGAAATCGAATTAAGTAATTGGTCCAAAATAAAACATATGGATGCGGATGATCAACATTACTTGGTAACAATCTGGGCCACGAGATATAGAACCTATAAGCATCCAACTCCATATCCTTCATAAGTGCTACATCTTTCTGTAATGACAAGAAAGACATAAATAATTAGAAGAAAGAAGCTAAAAATTAATTAAGGATCTCATGTTCAATGTGCTCTTCAACTTCATAGTAGGAATTTAAGTTTTGGAGAATAATATTATTCCTTGATTGACAACCTTATAGAGGTGGTATTGATCAATGGCGACATCTCCATTGCTGCGATTAGTGATTTTTTCTATCATTAACCATAGATTTTTATTATTATTAAAGCATAAAGATTGTAGAAATCGCATAATGCTTACTATTATGTCTAGGTGTGCACATAGTCCATATGGAAAAATATATGCATGCAGAAGACTATGACCTGGATGGTTGCGGGTGAAGGTGTCCCATATGCTTGGTCCTCTACCATCTTCGTTCCATGCACCTTCTACCTAAAATGTGCATATGCACAGCAAAGAGCCTAACTCATGCATTGCCATAGTTAACTGAAGGGGTTTTGGTGATCGAGAGAGCTAGGTTGGTTCTTCCCTGCATATTGCGTGGGGTTTATATAGAGGGCGAATCAAGATCCTCGCCGGATCTTCCCCTAGAGATCCTAGGGATCCCGCAATCATGTCCGTTTATTTTATATTGTGCGGTCAGTTTTCGTTAGATACTATTTATATTTGAATTTTAAATTTTAAATTTTAAATAATTTTTGACCACACGATATACGATGAACGGATAGAATTGTGGGATCCCTAGGATCCCTAGGAAATGGATCCGGAGAGGATCCTGATTCATAGAGGGCTACGTACTACGCCTACACGTGGAATGATTGATAAGCATTTATTTACTAAAATTTGATATACACGGGCAAGCTTTAAAAAAGTGAAGACCGCTTAAAAGTTCCAAGTACTTTTTGTAACAATAGTAATTAATATGAAACTATTGGGATATAATACATACTATAAAAATAAATAAAAATACACACACACACATGACACACTTGCATACAAATCGATTTCCACACATGACACACTTGTATACAAATCGATAGTTTTCACAATTAGGTAGAAGCATCTGACACACTTGGTCGCTCTGTTGTGTCGCCTAGGCTAGGCTTGAAGGTGCGGTAGGGAGCCGTGGAGCTAGGGACATGTTACACGTAGCAGAAGATGCTCAACTGCCGGTATTGGGTCGCTCTATAGCTGAATTATGAAGCAAGGGTCGGTTGGGGTAGTGTGACGCACATCAAGAGGTGGTGCTTAACTTGTCGATACATATTGCTCATATGTAGGATCTTCTAGGGCGACGAGGATAAAACTTGCTTCCGAGTGTCCTTCTAGTGTTCGTCTGCCCTTGGCGTGCCTTTTGAGCTGAGTTGTTACGTTGGTAAAAAAACTTTGCACCGCCAAAGTCGGCGCCTTTATCGTCGCTCGTCTGGATTGGGCAGAATAGTGTGTCATGAGGATGACTGTGTAGGTCTGAAGGTATAACTTGAGCTTCCGGGTTGCAACAACTGTTGCCAAAGTTAGCTTTTGAATTTGTGGTAGTTGGTTTCCGCATCGAGGAGAGCTTTTGAATTATGGAATACAGGTAGTTGGGCCCCCAGCTCTTCTCGTATGAGGGTAGAGCTTATTGCTGCTTCAGATGCGGTTGCTTGTCTAGTCAGACCTTGAATCTTCTTCAGAGTGGTGGGGGACTTCATATTCAAGATCGCTCGGATTTGCCTTGAATTTGCATCGACGAACCTCGTCCCATAGTGTATGCTTCTCTGTCAGAGTGAAAGAGTCTGCCAGAGTTAGTTATTCTTTCATGATCAATTCTCCGAACAGCGGGTGGTCTACTGGGAGTCATTTTTGGAAGGCTGCTTTAGATATCAAGTCGTTGCATCAAACTATCTTTGCCTTCTCTGCTTTGAACCTCTTCACATAGTTATGAAGCGACTCATTTGGGTTCTTCTTGACGTTGAACAAGTGGTAAGACTTTTTCTTGATCGAGCGATATGATGAATATTCTTTGGTGAAAACCAAAGAAAATTCTTCGAAACTCTGGATGAATTATGGCAGCAGGGTGTAGAACCAATCTTACTCCTAGCCTTGTAGAGTGGTGGCAAATATCTTGCACACGAGATCATCGTTGTTTCGATAGAGGATTATTGCGCTTCTGTAGTGCTTTAGGTGTCTTTTCAGGTCTCCATCCCCTTTGAAGGATGTGAAATGTGGCATGTTGAATTTGCATGGAGGCTCTGCCTGCTCGATCTCATCTATGAAGGGTGACCTGTTTATGTTGGTCATGTCCCATCGTAGTGCCTCGTTAGTGACCTTGTTACGTTGGAAATCGCACAATCGCTTGGTCAGGAGCCTTTATACTTCTTCCTGAATTTGCCTTTGTTGGGGGTAATAGAGCTTTCGACTACCCCCGGTTGTGACCAAATGGTCTAGGTTGCTCTTCTACGTGCTCGGCTAGTCCATCCAGTGGTTGCGGTGCATGTGGTTCGTCCCTAGCAGGCGAGGGAATTCTTTGCAGGTTGCTAGTTGAGCTTGAGCCGGATTGAGTGACCGCTTCTTTCCTTCCTTCATGCTGCCTACTTCGATGTGAGGTGGATGATGCTCCTTGTTGGCATAGCCATGAATGAACAATTCGCCTAGAAGGTTGCTCATGTTGACTATCAGAGTGTGGCCCCAACCGTGAATGTATGCTCGTCCGTGGGCCTAGTCGAGAGTGCACACTCATCTACGCACTAATACGGGAGTATATGCTATCTCGGGGGCCCAATCGGGAATGTACACTGCCCGAATGCTCGGTTCGTGGCTGGTCGAGTGGTTGCTTACCGGGACGCTGCTAGAGTGGTTCTTCGTCTGCCCTTGTCCTACTTCGGGACACCTCGTTTGGGGCACGTTGCATCTCGGTGCGCTGCAAGAGCTGATTCACCAAGGTTGTCTGTTGTGTGAGGGCGCTCGTCAATTCTATAACTTGTCGAGACAAGTGTTGTTCTCCACTTGGGTTGGAAGCGTCTCCTTGAGCAGCGGAAGTATGGTAGATTCCGGGCATGAGATTTAAGTTGGGAAATGTCAAATCCGCAGAGAAATGTGGTGAAAATGCCCCCGGTTTAATCGTAGGCCCAAAAATTTGAAGCTGGGACGGTTGAACTAATCTTGGGTTGATTTGGGTTGCTTGGAAGGCCACGGGAGCAGGCTGGGCCACGAGAGTGGGCTTCTCAGTGTGTGGCGCACATGAGTGCGAGGCTAGGGCTCGGCTTGGCAACGTGTTAGGCTCGCATCGGGCTTGAGTGGCTCGGGCTGTCTTGCCTTGGGCTTGGGCCTGTGTGGGTTTGAATGGCACTGCTTGGGCTGTGGTTGTGGCGCTGTGGGCCTTGCCAAGGGTGGCTGTCGTGGTGGTTGCCACGGTGGTGCCCCATGGGGGTGGTACCGCTCCACTCATCGTTGTGTTGAACCTTGTAGATTGCCGCGGTTTTAATCCTTGAATGTTGGAATTTCTGTTCGTCGAGGTTTCCGAATCTCTTGCCATTGTACTTTTCTTTTACGTTTTATCAAAGAATTTTTAGAAAAAAAAATTCCAAGAATAAGAGCGTACGAAAAATCTACAAATGAACAAGAAAACGAAAAACCTTAGATGCGAGAGTCTTCTACGAGTGTGTGACTCAACTCTCAATGAAAGTACCAATTTGTGGATGCAAATTTCTTCCTTCTTGTTCTTGGATGAAAATGCACCTGCAAAAACAATTAACACCTTAGGTCGAGGCCAAGAGCCTCACGCGCCCATGATGAATTTAGGGGGGGGGGGGGAAGGGCTTTGGCAGAAGAACCTTCGATGCCAAAGTTAGAATTTTGAGGGAAAAGTGTTTGGAGAATTTAGAGATTTTGCAAGAGGATTTAACTTTGGTTTTTGGAGAAAATGGGGTGGTATTTATAGGGGTGTGGCCGGCCCCTTTGGGAGAGATGGGAACCGGCCACTTTAGTGGTTTTTTGGGTGTTAATCACCATCAATTAGCTAATTAATGAATTAATTGAGTAATAAATCAATTAATTAGCTAATCAATATAATTTGAAAGAAATAATTTGGGAGTTACCTTGTGGAGAAGATTTGATGAGGATGGATGAAATAGGTTTTGAATAAATACCTATTTTGATCACTTTTGACCTTGATTGAGTGATGATTGTCTGCTGCTCGCGCGTAAGAGTTCCGATGTGTCTCGAGAGTAATCTTATCTTTTTTATCAAAAAATCCACATGTCGCCTCCATATTTTTCTTGATTATTTTTGGCTCCACAGCTAGCATTTCTCAAAGAAATTTTAGACAAATTTTGATATATGAAGTCCAACATGATAGAAGCTTTCAGACCTCCTCACCATCAATTGTAGAACAAATTTAACTCTAACCATTTAAGGGACATACACGTTGATGGTAAAAAGTTTAGTTTTGATGAAAAAGTAATATCAATAAGAATTTCTTTAACAACTATAACAATCTCACGAATGCATGGAAATAAATGGATTCACGTATGAGAAGCGATTGGCTTTGAGAAAAAAAAGGACGACTTACGAAAAATGGCTCATATCTCTTTTTCTATCACTTTAATTTTCTGATAAAATAGCTATAGCTAATTAATGGGAAGTAGCAGATCAATAATTGACAAACAAAAGGGAATCAAGAATCTATTAAGGGTTGGTTTGGGATTGTGGTGCTTTCAAGAAAATTCAACTTATTAAAACATCTAGAATATTAAATATGTTTGGTAAAACAAAAAAATGTGTTTTTTTTTTTTTAAATTGTTGTTAATCAAAGTAGAAAATGTTAACAGAACTAAGAAATGGTTCTGTGAAGAACACCAAACAAAAGAACGAATACGAAAAGAGAGAGAAAGAATGAAAATATTATGTGTATATTGATTCTTAGAGAGAGAATGGATGATTACAATCTGTGTTGCACATCAGACTTTATACACAGGATAGCTAGCAAAAATATCTGGCTAACTAACTAACTAATTTTGTATTGAGCTGGCAGCCATCTAACCATTGAAAACTGTCTTGATCTATGATGTAATTCTAGCCGTTGGATCTCTTATCATTCCCCCTCAATCGTGGCTTGGGCTCCAAGCCTAAGATTGCAACAATGCTTGAGAAAAGTTGGACTATGCAGACCTTTTGTAAGTACATCAGCTATTTGATCCTTTGTTGGGATGTAAACAACCTCCAAATCTCCTTGTTGAACTCTCTCCCTTATAAAGTGAAAATCCGTGTCAAGGTGTTTAATTCGAGAATGGAACACTGGATTTGCATTGAGTGCAATTGTGGACAAGTTATCACAATAAATCGTAGGTGACAATGGCAAAAATACTTCCAAGTCCTTCAATATTCCCCTTACCCAAGCAATATCAGCTGCAGTGTGAGCAAGGGCCTTATATTCTGCTTCTGTGGAGCTTCTTGACACTGAACTTTGCTTCTTTGATTGCCAAGACACAGGATTATTGCCCAAATATACCACATAACTTGTGATTGAACGACGAGTGTTAATATCTGCTGCCTAGTCTGCATCTGAAAATGCAGTTAATGTTGTCACTGTGTCAGTAGAATATAGCATTCCATGAGTCAAAGTTCCTTGTAGATATCTTAGTATTCTTGTCACTGCTCCATAGTGCATCTCTGTAGGTGAATTCATAAATTGACATACTGTGTTAACAGCATATGCAATATTTGGCCTAGTGAAGGTTAGGTATTGTAATGAACCTACAATACTTCTATATAGAGAGGGATCTGTCATGAGAGAACCATATGAAATAAGCATTTGATCATGTGGTTTGCAGGGAGTAGTAACAGGCTTACATGAGTCCATACCTGCCTTATGGATCAAATCCTTTATATATTTGGCTTGATTCACAAAAATGTCCCCATTTGATTTGTAAGCAATTTGCAATCCCAGAAAATATGTCAATTGTCCCATGTCCTTGAGCTCAAATACTTCAGACAATTCATCAATCACTTTCTGTACTTTAAGAGAATTTGAGCCTGTAAGGATTATATCATCCACATATAGGAGAAGAATGACAGTATCATTGCCATCTTTCTTAGTGAATAGGCTTGTATCAGAAGCAGAAGACTGAAAATTCATAGCTGCTAGATAGGAAGTGAACTTCGAATTCCATGCTCTTGGGGCCTGCTTTAATCCGTACAGGGACTTGATTAGTTTACATACATATGTAGGATGAGATGCATCAACAAATCCCTGTGGTTGCTTCATATAAATGTCTTCTTGTAAGTCACCGTGCAGAAAAGCATTTTTGATATCAAGTTGCCTAAGTTTCCAATGATTGGTTGCAGCTAAGGCTAATACTATCCTCACAGTAGTGTGTCTCACTACTGGATTGAAAGTCTCTAAGTAATCCACACCTTGCTCTTGAGAATATCCTTGAGCCACCAGTCTGGCCTTGTACCTTGAAACACTTCCATTTGAATTTTTCTTCACTTTATACACCCACTTGCTGCCAACAATGGATCTGTCATTTGGAGGAGGTACCAAAGTCCATGTGCCTTGACTCCTGAGAGAGTCATACTCATCTTGCTTTGCTTGTTGCCATTGAGGCATTGAAGCAGCTTTCCTGAATGTAGTTGGTTCTGATACATCAGCTATTGTAGATACAAAACTATATCCTCCCACAAACTGATCTTCTTCAGTTATTTGCAGAGTTTGTAACTCAGGAACTGATGCTATAAAGGTATTATAATTCTGTCTTTGAATGGTGCCACTCTTCAATCTTGTAACCATTTGATGCACAGAACAAGAATTATTCATACCAGTAGAATTGTCAGTATGAGCATTTGTTTCAATTTGTGATGAGATTGGTAAAATTACCTGAATTTGAGAAGCTGACTGGATAGGCAACATTGGTGATGTACCAGAGTGATGAGGAGGAGAATTTGGAGCTGTTGAACTTGGTGCTGTGTATTGCTGTGAATTGTCATGTGATTCCCTTGACTGTTCTGCACTATCAGCAGATCTGTGTGATGTAGATAGACTTGGAATTGCAGACTGACCTTCAGTACTTTGAGAATCTGATAACACTGTGTTTTCTTTTTGTATTCTATATTCACCATCATGTACATCAAGATTTCTAGAACTGGGAATAGGAACCTGAATAACTACATGATTTTGAGTGGACATTTGAGATTGACCATGATCAATATCCTTGTTGACAGACTGTCATTTGAAAGGATATGTATCTTCATCATGTATAACATGCCTTGAGATTATAAATTTCCCAGTATGGATATCATAGCAAATCACTCCTTTATATCCTACTGCAAAACCAAGAAAAACAAACTGACTTGATCTATTCTGCAACTTATTTGCATTGTACGGGCTTAGGTATGGATATACTGCAGTTCCAAATATTTTAAGGCTGTGAATTGCAGAATTTTCACCAAAAAGCAGTTGATAAGGTGACCTATTATCAAGACCTTTACATGGCATTCTGTTGATTAAGAATGCAGCATATGAACAAGCATGATTCCAGAAACTAGCTGGAATGGAAGCATCTGTCATTAAGCTTAAGGCTGTTTCAACCAAGTGCCTATGTTTCCTCTCAGCAATGCCATTCTGTTGAGGTGTATAAGGACATGACACCTGATGTATAACACCTTTTTGATCTAAGAAACTCTTCATCATTCTATTTACATATTCTCCACCACCATCTGTTTGCAAATATTTGATTGAACTATGAAACTGAGTATGAATAAAGGCATGAAACTTCACAAAAATTACCACATCTGATTTATTTATCATAGGAAAAATCCATACAAATCTTGAGTAATCATCTATGAAATTCACATAATATCTATACCCTTCAATGGACTTATGAGGAGATGGACCCCAGACATCAGAGTGTATCTTTTCAAACATACAAGTAGTTCTAACTTGTTTTACAGAAAATGGTAATCGAGACATTTTTCCAGAAATACAAGCTGAACACAAAGATTGAGAAGAATCAACATTCAGTGATATTCCTGCATGCTTTAACATTGTAGACAACACTTCCTCAGATGGATGTCCCAGCTTTTTATGCCACACTGAAATCCTTACTTTCTTCCCAAGAAATGCAGCACAATTCTCTAATTTTGCAGCAAATGAACTTCTGAAAACTGAAACTGGTATCTTGAATAATTCTCCATCATCACTCTTTCCTTGGTACAGAATCACCCGAGTTGCCTTATCCTGTATAAAAAATACCAAATCATCACAAATAAACCAGCATCCATTATCTCTACATAGTTTTTTAACTGATAACAGATTCATTGTAATGAATGGGACATGCAGCACATTATTCAATAAAAATGTATGTGTACATGTAATGAGTTTAGATGCACCAATATCCTTGACACTCAAACCTGCTCCATTGCCTATGATGATTTTAGCTTCTCCATTATAGGGAGTGACATGATTTATGTGATCGAGATTGGCTGTCATGTGATGAGTTGCACCTGTGTCCACTACCCATGTATCTGCATTTGAAAACCCGTGGACACTTTAAGCCTCTTGTATTGTATTTGAAGTTTGAGCAGACATTCCCATGGGTGATTGATTCAAGGTTTGAGGTGGAGGAGGTCCTTGATACGAATAGTTGTTCCTATGATAGCATTGGAGTGCAGTGTGACCTTTCTTGCCACAGATTTGACAAAAGATTGGCCCCCTAGGATTAGCTTGACCATTATCAGCCCTGTAGTAACAATTTGGTGCAGTATGCCCTCTTCTAGAACATATTTGACACTCTGGAGACACAGTAGACTTGTAGTTTGTGTTACCAGTCCAACCACTGCCTTGCTTGAGACCATTTTCACCAGAAAAGTTGTTTGAACCACTATAGTAATTCTGAGATCCCTTGTTGTTGTCAGTAAAACCATTAGAACCATACTGATCATTAGAGCCACAAGATCTGTTACCAGAGTTGGAATAAGATCTTGAATTGTTGTTGTTGTTATTTCCATTAAACCTTATGTTATTATTAAAACCGGATCTCTGATGAAAGGATCTACCTCTATTCCTAGCAAAACCAGATCCATCATTAAAACCTCTTTGACACCTCTGTGAATCAGAACTTTCTCCTTGCTTGAAATTCTGGAAACTACCTTAAGTTCCTCGTACATTTGATGATTCACCGTTCATATACATTGCTGACATTGTTCTAGCAAGAGTATTCATCTTGGTTTCAAGTGATGCTTCAACACCAATCAACTGAGCTCGAAAATCTTTCAGAGAAATAAAAGTGTCTCTTGCTAGAATTACAGTCTTGATCACTTCAAACTCTGGTGGTAGACCTGACAACACAGCAATCATTAAATCATTTTCAGTAATTCTCTCCCCTGCAGAAATTAGCTGATCTTTAATCACCTTCAGCCTTAACAGAAACTTGTCAACATAATCATTCCCCTTCTGTGCAGTATGAAATTCAGTTTTCAATTGGTTTACTCTCACAACAGAAACTGAAGCAAATCTTTCTCGTAAATTTTCCCATGCTTCTTGAGCAGTCTTGCATCCTATTACATGATCCATAACCTCATCACTCAATGTAGCAATGAGTAAGCTGAGTAAAGCCAAATCTTTCTGAACCCATTGTTTGTAGGCCAATGAGATTTCATTTGTAACTCCACCTTCAGATATGATACAATATTTTGGCGGACACTGTGACTCTCCATTGAAGAAATCAAACAAATCGTAACCCCTTAAAACAGATGAGAATTGATAGCTCCATTTGACAAAATTATCTTCTTGTAACTTTACAGTAATCATTCCAAGTAACCCTTCAATCTTGACAGAATTCGCAGCCATTGTAACGCACAGATCAAGAACAAAAATATTTCGGAATCTTGATTATCAAAGAACAAAATAGTATACTTCTGGCTTCGGCCTTTCTATGAAGTAACACAATTATAATCTTTCAACTTCTCAATTTAGCAACTTTCCAATCTTTATCAAACAATCAGACTTCAAACAATTGGCATCGGCCTTCATATCACATATACATTTCACTGAGACAATTCATCAAACGCATTATATGCAACAAATTGCATCAAAAATGAATCAAAGATCGAGAATACCAGCAACCCAGAAAACGGAATGAATTCATCAGCAAGAACCCAGAAATCTTTCTTGTAACAACACCCTCAGATTATGCAGCTTCAGCGGAAAACCCCAAACAGAACGACCTGAGCGATTGATACAATGTTAACAGAACTAAGAAATGGTTCTGTGAAGAACACCAAACAAAAGAACGAATACGAAAAGAGAGAGAAAGAATGAAAATTTTCTGTGTATATTGATCCTTAGAGAGAGAATGGATGATTACAATCTGTGTTGCACATCAGACTTTATACACAGGATAGCTAGCAAAAATATCTAGCTAACTAACTAACTAATTTTGTATTGAGCTGGCAGCCATCTAACCATTGAAAACTGTCTTGATCTATGATGTAATTCTAGCCGTTGGATCTCTTATCATTCCCCCTCAATCGTGGCTTGGGCTCCAAGCCTAAGATTGCAACAATGTTTGAGAAAAGTTGGACTATGCAGATCTTTTGTAAGTACATCAGCTATTTGATCCTCTGTTGGGATGTAAACAACCTCCAAATCTCCTTGTTGAACTCTCTCCCTTATAAAGTGAAAATCCGTGTCAAGGTGTTTAATTCGAGAATGGAACACTGGATTTGGACTGAGTGCAATTGTGGACAAGTTATCACAATAAATCGTAGGTGACAATGGCAAAAATACTTCCAAGTCCTTCAATAGAAAAGCATAGAAAAACAGAAGTAGAGTTTATCATGCTACTAAAAAAAAATGTTTTTTTTCTTCCAAAGCATAGTAATCAATGCTCATTTAATGAACTTTTTAAATGACAAGTATACCCCCACATGTTTTACAAATTTACAATCTTTGCCCCTACATTATTGTCTTTGACAATTATTATATCACATTAAATACTATATCATTTTTAGTCATTTAACATATTCAAAGCAATTTATATAAAAGTTTACCAAACACTCAGACACTGCTTTTTTTTTTAAAGCATTTTTACAAAAAAAAGTTTACTAAACACTTAAAAACTTTATTTTACAGCGGTTTATTTTCATCGTAGAAGCAGTTTTTATTTTATTTTTTAAAGCACAGCAGTACCAAACTAGTCCTAAAGTCTATAACAAACATTACAATCTTAGGTAGCATTTATAAAACTGCAAGTACCCAGGCGAAAATAATCAAGCAATAGGATACCGTTTTCTTATATCAAGCAATAGGTTATTCGTTTTCAAATATCAAGTTCAAGATAAATCAAGTACCTAGATAAATAAGGACTTGAAGCCTGAGATTATAAATTGTAAAGAAATCAATGTAACACAAAAGAATTAGTTGTTGCCATATGATATACTAACAATTCAAAACATTTCATACAAATTTGAAAAAGATGTCTTTACAATCTCTGGTTCATTTGCTTAATTAATCATTCTTTATGACACACACAAAAATTATTTGATATACACTTACCGTTGTGGACAAAGAGAGTGGAGAGTGAAGCAGAAACATCAACATGTTATAGCCCGCTGCATACCAAGAACAAAGTTGCGCAGAAAAATCAAATACAATGAAACAAAAAACCATAACATCAGAAAGGGAAACTTTAACATTTTATACAAAGTACAAACATAACAGACCAAAAGCAACCTACCGTGCAAAGGTAATATCAAACTCTAGCTTGTATTCCTTCTCTCATAACATGAGAGCACCTTTACGTGGAGCAGATTAATGATAACCTTCATCGCACCTTTGAAACATATGCTCTTATTCGCTTAAAAGAAACTGTATTTTCTACTACAAATAGATAAGTTCAATCGTCCTTATTAAAAGACCAAATATTAGTTGAAAGGAGCGCAGTCTAGTTACAAAATTGTTAATTTGATTATTGTTGCAGCAAAAGGCAATTGGAATTCATAGACTTGATCACAATTAGTCCATATGAGCTTCATCTTTAAAAATTTGGCACTAATTTCTCATTTTGCCTCTAGGATGGTCTTCAAATGCATCAACCCAGCTATGCATATGCTAAATATGTAAATACTATAAAATTAAAATAAAGGCTGCTCAACTACATCTAAAACTTAAAGTAAAGGCTACTCAAGGTTTTTTAAACATTGAAATAGAAATTCACTTAACAGTAATAGGCAACAGTTCCTAAATTCCAGATTCCTAACTCTAAAATTGGTTTCCCTGAAATTTCCCAATTAGAAGTTCCTAACCCAAAAACTTAAACTCAATATTCAATGCCATGTCAAAACCTGAAATTAGGGAATATTATAGCTTAATTCCCACATTAGAAAGAGAAAAAAACATATCCATTTAAAAATACCTAGATGAATACCTTATTACTGATGGTTGTCTTCGAGAAAGGCTTGCAACGGGAGGGAGATCGACGAGGACGGTAGTCGTGCAGTAATAGCAAAAAGAGAGATTCAGAATTGAGAGCGAGTGAAGATCGAAAAGGGTGAGAGAAAAGGAAGGGTGGAAGAAGAAACGGACGTTAAGGAGAGGGGAAACTTAAAAAGCAGGGTAATTCTCAGTTTACTGAAATTTCTTTGTTTTCAATATTTCATAAATCAAGTTTTTTCATCTTAGTCTGGTATCTAAAGTGTTAATTTTGGATAATTTCATATATCCGTTTAGCTTTATGTTGAAACCATTGTTAACCTGTGATATGGCGCATATGTGGACAATGACTGGGCACGTGGATATTAAAAAAATAAAATAAAATTTAAAATTTAAAAACCTAAAAAGCAAAAAAGGCTCCAAATCTAATTGTTCTTAACACATATCTAACTAGTACATATATCGTTTTCTTTGAACAAAAACTAGTACATAATTAGATCACATATTTTTCAAACACTTCCATTTGCTCCACATTAGCGGACTCAACAATGCTATAAACTCGCAAGTGGCCTTTTACCACAGTAGTGGAAAAGAGTTGAGCAATTGCATGACGATGTGGGTTTGAACCCCGTCGATGACTAATCTAACAGAAAATATCGTTTGACAAAAAAAAAGAAAGATATAAACTCTGCTATTGTATTCTCATTGCCACCGTTACTTTTGTAGCCATCTTTACTGTTCCTGGCCAATATGTTAAGGACGAAACGCCAGGGCTTACACTTGGACAAGCGCTTGTAGCAAATAATGCACCTTTCAAAATTAACCACCAAAACAAAAACTAAAATAAATCTCAGTTTACTACTCTGAATGTTCTTTGTTTTCAACATTCACATATCAAATATTTTTTCATCTCAGTCTGATACCTAAAGTGATAATTCTTGAGCAGTTTCATACATCTGTTAAGCTTTCTATAAAATAACAATTAATCTGTGATGGGATACTCAAGTGGACAATGATTGGGAGCTGCGTGTCAATCTAGGGCCCTCGTGGATATTAAAAAAATTTAAAGATTTAAAAAAAATTTATAAATAAAAAAGTAAAAAAAGAAAAACAATAAAAAAAATAAAAAAATAAAAATGAAGGGATTGAAAACACTGAGTTCCCAGTACAAGAATTTGTTCTCGAATCGGAGACCCAGTTGCTAGGAAAACGAGATGGGCCTTCTTCCTTGGTTCGCAGTTAGAGCAGTCAATGTAGGTGGAGTAAGTGAGCCAGATGAGATCACTGCCAGTATGGGCGACGAGAAGAAGGTACTGTGGAGGAGTTCCAATGCAGAGATCGACGAGGTACTATTAAAAACCAAGAAACTTCAAATAGTAAATTGAGATTTTCCCTAGTTTTTTAATTTTTAGTTTTTTTTAATTTTTTTAATATCCGCGTGGCGCGAGATTGACACATGGCTCCCAGTCATTGTTTATGTGGGTGCCACGTCATCAGTTAACGGAGATTCTGACGAAAAACTTAACGGGTGTATGAGAGTGTCCTAGAATTATATCTTTAGGTACCAAACTGAGACAAAAAAAAACTTGATGTATGAAATGTTGAAAACCAAAAAACTTTAGGGTAGTAAACTGAAATTAGCCCAAAAAAATAATAAAAATAAGAGCATTTCCAATGAAGATGTTAAAAGATAAATGTCAAATGTTAATTTGATTGCTGTCATGACAATGTCAAATTTTCTCTTTCTCCAACTCGTATGTTTTTTTTTTGTTATAAGGATATTTGTAAGACCCATTTTTAAAAAGAAATCAATTAAAATAAATTTTCAAGATTTATAGTTAGTGCATTAATGAAACTCACACAATAAAATAATTAGAAAATAATTGACAACACCCTTTTTCATATGTCAAATTTGACATCAAAAGGTTCATATGTCAATCCACGTAGGATTGACATATCGATTGGAGATTCTTCATACCTTCAAATATTTTTTTTTAAACAAACGATATTATCTACACTAAGAGGGAGGGATGGGCTTAGGCTGACAATGACTAGCATTAATGTAGTTCAAATTAGTCTGGGGCAATAATTGAATTTAAGACGTTTTATTTACAAGTGAAGATGAATACCACTAGACCGTAATACAAAATGGCTTCTACCTTCAAATTTGATTATGTGACATTCCACCACTTAGGATTTTACATCTCTTTAGATATGGTCTAAGTTTCTCAATATCTCAAATCACAAAATGCGGAATTTCCTCACCTCTTACCATTCTTAGAAGCAGCAGCTCTAACAGCACCACCGCCGTCAAAATTTACAAAGAGAATCCAAATCCGTGGTTTTTTTTTTTTACTTTTGATTTGCTTTTGCTTCCTCAATCGAAGCGTACTGGGTACCGTGAGTGGGGGACGTGAGTAAAAAAATTACTCATTGAATGTACTTGGATAATTCCCCCTTCCTCAAGAAGGAGACAAAGTAGTGAGCAGCATCGACGAGTCGTCAACATTGTGTAGGGACCTCTCTTCTGCCGCCAACATGAAGATTGCGCGCGCCTCCGCTTTCTTGGCTAGCCTTGCGGCCAGATTCACGATCGTCGCCCAGACATTCGATACTGTGGGGAGAAAGCTAGGGTTATCGAATTCGTGGTTCCGTGGACGGGTATCATGGCTTCAACAGATCAAGAACTGACCTGGGCAGAATGGTGGCATGGATGCGGGTTGTGTGCAGATGTCGTTGGGTTGCAAGTGCAACTTGGCTCCATTGAACTTGAACCCATCAAACCCATCGAACCCAAAATCACGCCCAGATCGCCACCCAAAGATCTGAAAAATTAGAAGGAACCCGTTACAGGTGGTACTATTTTTCGCCCTAGAGGTAGACGAAGACAAGGGAGGAGGTGATGGGGGTGTGGAGAGCGGAAGGGGTGGAATTAAGGGGTGTAGTTAAATTAGGATTTTGTAGGATTTTAATATACTTTAAAATCAGAGTGTATTAAATTAGGATTTTGAAAGAGAATTTTAAATGAGTTTGAAATTATGGTGTAGTCAAATTAAGATTTAAGAATATTTTAAAGAATACATTCAAATCCATGCTTTAAAGAGAAACTCTTTGTGTGACTGTAGACATCGAAATTTTGGTAAAATAAATGTTGGCCAATAATTAAAATTTCAATGTTCACGTGTCACATAAAATTTACACGTAGCATGTGAATCAACGAAAAATCGAAAATCATCTGAAAATTCATCAAACAGGACACGTGTCAACACCTGGCAGAAATGATTTATTTCATATGATTATTTAAATCCAAAAATCAAGTTTTGGATTTCTATAATAGGAAGCCAAGGCATTCATTTTCATTTACCAATTCACATCACACCAAAACCTTGAGGCTTTGAAACTCTAAAGCTCTCAAGCAAGTCCCGAAAGATCAAGAAAGCTCTCTTCGTTCTTCGTCAAAATCCTCCTTCAAGATCAAGCCCCGACGTCCCCTTGAAGAAAGTATTCATTGTTCATCATCCGTTCATCCTAAGATCAAGCCTCAACGGCCCTTTGGATCAACAACATCAACAAATCCATACATCCATTCTTCAAGATCAAGCCTAAAAGCCCTTGAAGATCCGTTCATCACCGTTCTTCAAGATCAAGCCCAAAAGCCCTCAAAGATCCGTTCATCAATATCAAGCCCAAAAGCCCCTTGAAGACCCATTCATCAACCTTCAAGATCAAGCCCTAAAGGCCCTTGAAGAAACTTCCCTCAACCTTCAAGATCAAGCCCTAACGGCCCTTGAAGAAACTTCCAACAGTTCATCCAAGATTAAGCCTCGATGGCCCTTGGATCAATCGGACATCCACAAATTTACATCTTACGGAGATCGAATCAAAGGATCAAATTTGAGAGAGATTGTAACCCCAAAATCATTAATACAAAATATTATTTTGTACACATGTTCTTGTTTCATTCATCGCAGGAATATTCGTGTTTACAACGACTGCCCCCGATTCCCACAAGAAATTGTTATACCGGCATGAGGGTGTGCTACGACTCCTCTATAGAAGAATGTTCTTGTTTAAAGCTCCTGCTGGAGGTAGAGGAATATAGGGCTTATCTGTAAGGCAATGGAACAAATTTTGGACAGTTTCCACGGATATAGACTTTTGGTCAGCAGCTACAAAGGTTTCACGAGGAGCACTTATTTGATTCAGGGCTTTGAGAAAGTTAGAAGATTCGGTGATATGGTTCATGTTTTTGGCATTGCAGTTGAAAAACGGGTTAAACCAGATAATAGGTTTTGTGGGTGTTTTCTTGTTTACAGCAGGCTAATCCAAAGTTGGTGACTCTAGTTAAAGTGCTATAATGTTGGAGCACCCAATTTATCAGAAATGGTTACTGTCAGCATCAAAAGTGGAACTTGTATCAAAGGTGGTAGGGGACCCGCCATCAATGGGAACAACTTTCGCAGCCTTCCTATGGGAATGAACCTTCAATTGTGGGATCATTTTATCTTTCAAGAAAGCGAAGCTGTCGTTCAACTCAACAATGTAACTTTCCTGCTCATTAATGTCAAGAGACAGAGGTTTGGGTTTTTCTGCAGAGTTTAGCTTCATAATAGTGATTGCAAATGTTCTTCCAATCTCAAATTACGTGTTTTCTCAGTTGAGATTAAGAGGGAGTATTAAGTGACATGTGTCACTATCTAGTATGTTGGATGCAATGAACAGATGGCATCGTTTGATGTATTGAGTTGTTAGGTTTGTTAGAAGTTTGTTAGGTTGTCAAGTGTGTGTGTCTTTTTTTTTATTTTTTATTTTTATAATAAGAGGTAAATTCATTTACCAACAAGAAGCTTACATAAACACATGCCCAAATACACATAAAACACAAAACAAAAGATGGGCCTCCAAAACAACAACCACAAAAGCCCAACCCGTGGGTTGAGTCGACAACAGAAAACATTGAACAAACCCTAGCCGCCAAGTTCTTTCACTGCCACCGAAGCACTTCTCAACGAACACAAACTAGGCTCCTTGCAACCGCCAGAGAAGAAACCAAACCAAGCCCCAAACACAAACTAAGATGTTGTCGTTGTCCTCGATCAAACCCCGCAATGAACCAATCTGCCACCACCAAGGGAATAAACCTGAGAAGGAAACCAGTGGGACCACTGGCAACAATATCGAGATCGACACACACGCGGAAAGTGGTGGTGCGAACACCTGAGCTTGAGCTCTACTCACCTTCCTATAAAGCCGTGAAAAAGGGCGAAACAAAGTAGTGGTAGATCGGATCACAGGTGGAATCGAGAGAGGGAAAAACCAAGCTGGAGGGCAAGAAGAAGAAGCAATTGGACGTATGGAGGGAGAAAGACAGTCAGTGGAGGGAAGGATAAGAGGGAAATCGGAAAAAGAGGTTTTCCAATGGGGGCAAAGCACGGGTAAAATTGTCAAGTGTGTTTGTATATAAATATTGTGTTAGAGATATCAATCAATTTAAGAGCTTTCATTTTTCCTTTTCAATCTCTCTCTTGTTTCTCTCTCTATCATCTCCTTATGTACCAATTAATCTTTCATCTTTTGCAATGTAGTTAACAAGGAGTTCTACTTTATTCGTCATTTGAAATTTAAACTTCATATACAAACTTAGTGTTAACAACATTTCCGTCCACAATATCATATTTCTTTCAGCTTTCTTGAGGAAACGTTTGAATCAGGATGTCGATTTCTTTTAGTGCCTCTTCAGTCCATCATTTTAATCTACAAATATGATACCAAATTGAACTGTCTATCCATCAATCCATTCAAAGTTGTCTAGCACTGACCATGCAATGTATTCTTTAACCTTAACACCATTCCTGCATCCAACAAAAATAATTGAGAGAGAAGATGAATAATAAAATGCATTGATCATCAATGTAATGATAAACCAAAATGAAAGAGTGACATAAATATACACACTTACGTAATAGCTGCTTGAAGATAACAGAGGTGCTCACGGTAGAAGTTCGTCGGGTAAAAGTGGTCTTCATAAATTTTTTCAAGTTTTATATTTTTATTTTATTTTTAATTTGAAAAATAATTTTTTAAATAATAAGAAAGCCTCTCAAAATCTATTCAAGTCTTTAATCAAAGTCCATAAGAATTCTTGAAAAATCTTTTGAAAGTTGTAAGGATTCTACAGTCCTTTGAAATCTTTCATTTAAAAAAAAAATCTTTTAAAATTCTCTAAAATTCAAATTAACTATGCTCACTTAATTCTTTAAAAAAAATAATTGGATATTTTAAATCTTTTATTAATAAGAGCGATTATAAAGAATTTAAGTTTATAGATTGATAGAGAATTTATTACATGCTAAAACAATTAAATGTCGTAGTATATTTTGCTTAGGAACCACTAGTAGAGATAATGTGGCCTAAGGGCATTGATTAATTATCTATGGCAATTTTTTTTGTCAAAGGCCAATGTGGCCTAAGGCCACTTTGGACCATAGGCCAAAGGCCATTGATTATCTGTGGCTGTTTAATTGAACACTCAACAATAATTTATTTTCATAAAGAGTATATTACATTCATATAAAATTCAACCACAAAGGAGCACTAGCCATAATGGCAATACAATTACGACACACGCCAACATCACATACAACAAACTCGTACTGAATTGTTGCAATTTATTCTAACTCAAAAGTGCTAAACTAAAAAAGTTAGAAACTTGTAGAACAACCAATAGAGGAGTTCTACTTTATTCATCATTTGAAATTTAAACTTCATACACAAATTTAGTGTCAACGACATTGCTGTCCACAATATTCAGATTTCTTTCAGCTTTGTTGAGGAAACGTTTGAACCAATATGTCGATTTCTTTGAGTACCTCCTTAGTCCATGATCGTAATCTACAAATTTGATACCAAATCGAACTGTGTATCCATCATTCCATTCAAAGTTGTCTAGGACTGACCATGCAAAGTATCCTTTAACTTTAACACCTTTCCTGCATCCAACAAAAAAAAAAAAAAAAAAGAGATAAGAAGGAATAATAAATTGCTTTGATATCAATATAATTAACCAAAATGTAAGAGTGACATGTATACACTTACTTGATAGCTGCTTGAAGGTAACAGAGGTGCTCGCGGTAGTAGTTGATTCTAGCGATATCATTAAGGGCTTCCTCAAGTGGTAAGTTGGGATCATTGACCTCATCAATCCCTACAATATAATGCATTATCCAATGCATTCAATTTATGCAGTTAATTAGTTTTTTTAATTATTTTTTAATACAAGATATATTTACAGTTAGAGAGTGAGAAATTGGCCCGACTCATACTACGTAGTTAGCCATAATAATTTAGATTTTACAACACTTAATTGTATTTTATGCCATTATTATATGTGACAATTTGATAAATGTAATTAATTGTTTAAAAGTAATAGTTACCATTCTCAGTAATGTAAACGAATGGGTCATTATACTTTTTCATTGTATAGAGCACAAGATCGTGAATTCCTTTTGGATAGACATATAACCAGTCTGAAGCAGCCTGCAACATCATTTAAAAAAAAAAAAAAACTGTTATAATATTTTGGGTGGAAAACCGATTTATTAATTAATCCTCTAAATTTTAATAGCTTAAGCTAATAAGTTGATGTGTACCTGCAGACCAATCGACTTATTATTACGCTCAGCTGCCACAACACAATATATAAATATGATCAACATTAGAATCTAAGCTAATCTTTTAAGAGACCTTAATTAATTGGTCAAAAAAGGTTTTCAATTTGTAATCACCTGTAATATTAACACAAGGATCTGATAAGTAGCTTGCAGGTTCAGAAGAAATTTGAAGTAATTTGCTCGCATATCTAGCAGTATAGTAATTTACTCCAATAAAATCAAATGACCCATTTATCAACTTTGATTCTTCGTCTGTAAATTTTGGCAATCGTTTTTAACAAGACTCCGCATGCTGTGTGGATAGTCACCATTCGTCAATGGGTCCATATACCTAAAAAAATATGGAAATTCCAAGAATGAACTTCTAAATATTGTATAAAGTACTACTAGCAGCTAATCAATGTTATAATTCATAAAAACAAAATATAAATATGCTGATAAAAAGTATGAATATAAACTAATAAATACACTTGCCATCCAAACACAAAATCCAAAGAATGAACTAATAAATACGCTTGACAAAAATTATAAGTAGACTTTTTGCAACCTGAAAATTGCAATTACATGTACTTTTATTGTTTTTGGATATTGATTACTTTTATTTTCTTTCTTTTACACTTAATCTCTATATATAAAGGGAGTGGCAATTTGATGAAACATTCAAAATATCAAAAATTTTCAGTCCCTAATTTGAACTCCAAAAATCACAACTGAATTAGAATAGGTTAAATAGAATATAAAAAAAAACCCTACGTAGTTGGTGGTTTCATGGGCTGCCTTATTTTCTTTTTTAATAAACAACATAAATCAGTTTCTAAATTAAAATAAAAAAATATTAATTCAAAAAAACCAAAAAACAATTGTCACACATATGCGTTTGTGACAAGAGACTAATTTATTGTGTAAGAGTGCAACTATTTGAACCATCTTACTAATCACTTCTAATATAAGCAGGTTGTACGTAAATAGGTAGAATATACTCCAATTTAGGAATGACAACGTTCGGAATGGAGACAAATGTGCCGTTTTCATCCTTATAACTGCAAAAATTACTCACAACTATAACTATATATTAACCATCAGGTAATCTCCATAACCACAAGCGAAGGTTATGGATCCCGTAGAGGTTAATGGGTTTATCGATTTCACCAATAAAAAAATGTTATTTTCTTGTAATTAATGAAAAAGAAAAAATGGTTAAAGAAAAGATATGACTAAAATATATAAAATTATACATTCATATAAAATTTTAGAAAATATAGAAACGTGATGGTTACTGGTACAGTATCCCTATTCGCATAACCATATCCCAAACGGCTTGGAAAATTTTCAGTTTCCCGATAATCCGTCCCCATACTCAATATCTATATTTAAATCTTGCCCAAATGGATGGGTATCCACATTGATCAGGTTTTACGAATGAAATGCCATCCCTAGATACAAGTTCAATCCGCCAAATGCGTTTTGTTTTCCTGTATGCTTAGGTATGTAGTAGGTATATGTTACTAACCTATCCTGTATGCGTAGGTACATGTTATTTATCTGTGTAACTGAATTGGGAATATGATTTTCTCTCGTATTTTTTAGCATTTTCCCCTAAAGTGCTATGCATGTATTCTCTACACAAAGCAGAACTTTTGATTAGGCATGCGCAAGTAATTAAGATCAGATTTTGCTTTTTATTTTTAAAGAAAGTATCCCAACACACCATCCGCAGCCCCACCCACCCCAACCCAAAGGCACATACACTCCTCAAACCCTAGCCGGCAACACATGGAGAAGCATGCATGTCGACACACGTAAGAAAATGTGATTCCATTCTTCACAGCATGCATGCTGCATGAAGAGCATAACTGAACTTTATAGAAGGAAACTAGAGTTTTTACCAAGGAAACCCAAAAAAAAAAAAAAAAACAAAAAAAGAAAAAAAAAGAAAAAGAAAAGAAAAGAAAGGAATATAACTCAACTTTATAAAGGGATTCAGATCTTTTGCATGCATTTCGACAAAGGAGAATCATGCATTTCGACACGAGGAGAAACATGCATTTCGACACGGGGAGAATCATGCATTTCGACACGATGTGAAGCATGCATTTCGACACGATGTGAAGCATGCATTTCTTTTTATTTACTGAAATTTTTTTTCCGTACCCACGAATAATTATATACAGTCAAAGGACAAGTAAATTTAACTGAAAATATGACTTTAACCTCTGAAATTTAATTTTCTCCACATAAAACTTGTCATAAGTTTTTTACTCAAATAAAATCCATTGACTAAATTCCACATCAGCAAATTCATTAATTATATTTCACTTTACACATTAAAAAAAAATTCGATGCCCAAAACACCCCTATTTGAATGTTTGATGTACACAATTATTTCCATACAAATTGTAAGGGAGAATTAATGATTTTACGAAAATAAGAAATAATAAATTTATTGCCTAATATGTAATAACTGTTGCAGTCATATTTTGAATAGGAATGTGATTGTGTAAATCCTAGTAGATATGAGAATGTATCTTATATTCCTATTAGGCCATGCGGCTAGGTTCCCCGCTCCATAACCAGGCCATCAATTTTGCTAGGCTTGTTCCCATGCCCAACCCCTTGGCCTAAACGCCAGTAGCCCAGATTTGGCCCGTGGCCTAAAGACCACTCTGTGGGCTACTTTTGCAGCCTCACCCCTGAGCCCTTATAGCCCCTAGGGCATTGCCTACTTACGGCACCCAGCCCAAATATTTTTGGGGCTATATTTTTGACCCGATAATATTATTTTAATATTATTTTGCTTCTACAATCGACCCTGTATGGCCTGATTTATTGAATTAATTAAAAGTGACCTGTAGTCCATTAATCTGATAATGAATCCAAAATTATTGACCTAAAGATCACTTTTGGACATAAACGATTCAACAATTTATTTTTATACATTGAACCGTTGACATACTTTCGTAGTAACGAAGCTCTTACACTTGAGTTCCCGAAGAAACTTAAACCCACTATATGTAAATTAGTATATTGCATTCTATGTTTCTTGCAAGAACCTCTCATTATGAACTAATTGTTCATAAAAACTAAATTGAACCTGTAGTTTCAAATTTAGTGCCTTTGAAACCCGAAGTTTTCATTCAAAACATACCACATGAAACCTGTAGTTTTCATGCATAAATTGAACCAATAAATGTCTATAGAAACCTGTATGTTCTACGATATATGTCTATGGCTTACCATATGACTAATCACATTTTTCCCTCCGTTTTAGGGACATGTCGAACTTAAACAAGCTTGATTTTTCCGTTCTAGAAGTCTTCGGAAGAAATTATCTGAAGTGAGTTCAAGATGTGAAGCTCCATATAATTGCAAAAGGTATTAGAGCCACCATCGAGGCACCCGTCACCAACAAACCTGTTGATGAAGCTTAGAAGGCTACTGTAATGATCTTCATTCGAAGACATATCCATGATGCACTGCAGACCGAGTACCTCATTGAGGAGGACCCATGCACCATTTGGCTTACTCTGGCTGACCGTTTCGATCACCAGAAAGACATATACTTGCCTGAAGTAAGACACGACTGAGAGTATCTTTGCTTCCAGGACTTTAAGTCCGTGAATGAATACAACTCTAAAGTTTGTAGAATCTGTTCACTGCTGAAATTCTGAAATGTGGAACTAACCGATTCAGATCTCCTGGAGAAAACTTATTTGACCTTCCATGCCACCAATATTGTCCTGCAGCAACAACATAGGGCACATAAATTCACCAAGTTTTTGGATTTGATCTCTATTTTACTTCTCGCTGAAAAGCAGAAGCAGCATTTGATGAGGAATCATCAAGCTCGATCCACTGGCTCAAACACCGCGCCTAAATTGCATGCGACCAATTCTAGCAGCCACAAACGACACAAGAATCGTCGTGGCCATGACAATGGGTGGCAAGCCCAACCACGGGCCTAAGGTCAGCAAAGGGTCACACCTAAAGGAGGAAATGCGACCCAGCAACATCCATCACTCACTTCTAAGGTCCCAAACTTCAAGAACAAGGGCAAAGCTCCGTTCAGCCTGCTTCTACTGAACTGGACATGTGCTATTGTTGTGGATCAAGATAACATTGGTCACACGTATGCCGAGCTTCCCCTGAGGCTATTGCCAAGTATCATTCCCGTCGTGAGTCTAATTTTGCACATGTGGATCATCCGGAAGATGCAACTACATCAATGGAGATATCAGATTTTTATGAGGCATCAGCTCTTATGGATGAATAAATTAGACATGGTTTTAAGGTGTTTACCCCTAGTGGCCGAACCCACTAGGAGTGGCCAGCCCCTACCCCCTATTTTTCTAGGTTTATGGTTTAATTTGAACAATTTTTCTAAGTACTTAGAATAATTTGTTTGGTTTTGGTTTGTTTTGAATTATGGATTGTTATTTGAATGGATATTATTTTCTCAAATTGCTTAATTGAATGAATGGACTTATATTTATGCATGTGACAAATTCAATCAATTTATTTCTAGGTATGTCTAGTGGGGAAGTTAGTTTTCTGCCAGATAGTGTAACCACGCACACCATATTGCGTGAATGACACTATTTTACTAACTTAATACCCAAGAAAGCTCATTTGACAACTCTCTCAGGCCTATCCAACCTGATTGAAGGATACAGAAAGGCATGTATCATATTGTCGAATGGTACAATCTTAACCATTAAGGAGGCACTCTATTCTCCACGTTCCGGAAGAACGTTGCTGAGTTTTAGAGATATTCGAGATAATCAATATCATATTGAAACCACTGAAGATAATGGTTCTGAATTTCTTTGTATCACTTCGTACGAATATGGCCAGAAGTGCATTCACGAGAAGTTGGAACGTCTGCCGAGTAGGTTGTATTTCACAACCATTCGCGGCATGGAAGCCTACAGTGTGGCTGACCCTATGCCTAAGTTCTAGGACACTTTGTTGCTTTGGCATGACCGTTTGGGACATCTTGGACGTGACATGATGTGCTGTATCCTCAAATCTTCACACAGGCATAAGTTACCTCCTTATGTTGGAGTTCCACCATGCAAAGCGTGCTCTTTAGAGAAGTTGAATACTCAACCCTCACCTAAAAAGATTATTCACGACCCCCCTAAATTTCTTCAGAGGATTCAATGGGACATTTGTGGACCTACCCAACCCATGGCCACACACGTGGCCACTCGCCTGGTAGAACCCTGACAGATGTTAGGAATATTCCGACAGAATTGACGGAATATTCGGTTAAATAGTAACGACATTACCTGACACTGTTAGAATATTCTGTCCACTTTGACAGAATATTCTTCGTCTTCTTCGGTGATCCTCCCCGTCCGCCGCCATCTGGTTCACCAGAAACTGGGGAATTCTCGCCGGTTTCTGGAAAAATTTCAAAACCTTGTAACCTTGTCATTTCTCAACCATTTCTAACAAACTTTATATGGATTTGAAGCTCTTGAGAAGTAGAACAAGTCTATACCTTTTGGAAGTCCAAAAATGGATGGGAAAAGGCACGAAAAAGCCTTGCAAGGTTTGTCCTAAACTTCGACTCTTCGAACTCGCTTGTTTTGACGTTAACTCAACCTTAAACTTAGTCTAGTGGCCCTAAGGAGTTGTGTAGAAGCTTCCCCACATCCTAAAACCTTGTAACTCGGCTTGAAACTCGTCGGAGCAAAACCCATCGAGTCGGAGCTTCCGAGTTGCTCCGCATTGACCACTCAAAACTCAACCAACTCGTGATCGGTTGGTACGGTTGTGATCGTGGGGTCGAGTAGAGCACAATGGTGGTGGTCACTGGTTTGATCTGTGAGTTTTTGATGGTGTGTATGTTGTTGTATAGAAGAGATAGGGAGAAGATGAGAGAGAGAGGTGAAGACTTTTTTGATTGGCTAAGAAGAAGAGAGAGGTGACGACTGATTAGTTGCAATAATAAAGGAAGCAAAATAATTGGTGGTAAGGTGTAAGGCATGGATCACACTTTTTAAAGAAGAAAAACGATAAGGTTGGTAAAATTGAATCACGAAAACGGGGAAAATAATTTAGAGTCGAACAAGTACATCCATGCCACTTTGCCAACAAGGGCATAAAAGTCAATTTACACACTCGGGGAGAAATTACATGGAAATTAGGGACCGATCGTCTACCGCCCCTTAAGAAATTTCGTCCCCGAAATTTCAACACTTACTAAAGATTAATAAAAAAATAAACGTGGATACATATCTCGCATGCGCTCTTCTGTCTCCCAAGTAGCTTCCTCAACTGAGTGGTTTCTCCACAAGACTTTCACCATACGAACAGTCTTGTTCCTGAGAACTTTATCTATCCAGTTAAGAATCGTCACTAGGACCTCATCATAAATCAAATCCGGATTAATCTCTAGCGGCTGAGGAGGAATCAGAGATGTATCTTCGTATCATGAACACGTGGAACACATTATGTGCCCTTAACAACTCTGGAGGTAGATCAAGTTGGTAAGCAACTTCACCAACTCGCTCAATAATCTGGTATGGCCTGATGTAACGAGGGCTTAACTTCCATTTCTTACCGAATCGTACAACGCCTTTCAACGGTGACAGCTTTAAGAATACCCAGTCTCCAACTTTGTATACCTTGTCGGTCGAATGTCTGTTGGCTATACTCTTTTGCCTATCCTGTGCTACTTTCAGGTTAACCCTTGTCACCTGAATGTTTTATGTCGTCTCATCCATGATCTCAGAGCCAACCAAAACTCTTTCTCTGACTTCTGACCAACATAGTGAGGTACGACATGATTTCCCATACAACGCTTCAAATGGTGACTTCAAGTGGTGACATACCAATGTTGGAATGGAAGCTGTTATTGTAGGCAAATTCTATCAACGGCAAACGCTTGTGCCGTGTGTCTCTGAATTGTAGGACCGAAGATCTCAACATATCTTCAAGTGTTTGAATAGTTCTCTCTGACTACCTATCGGTTTGAGGGTGATAAGTGGTGCTGTAGAGCAATCTCGATCTCAGAGTTTCTTGAGAAGCCACCCAGAACTTCAAAGTAAATCTGGGGTCCCTGTCAGAAACAATATTAACTGGAACAGCATGATCCTTGACGATTTCAGAGATGAAAAGTTCTGCCAACCGACTCAACGAGTAGTTCTGAAGAACAGATAGGAAGTATGCTGACTTGGTAAACCGATCTACAATCACCCAGATACCATCATAGCCATTTCACGTACGAGGCAGCTTGTACACGAAATCCATTGTGATATCTTCCCATTTGCACTAGGGTATCGGAAGTGGATGTAGCAACCCAAATGGTTTTTTTTTTTTTTTTTTCGCCTTGACCTGCTGACAGACTGAATAACGGCTCACATACTTTGCAATCTCTCTTTTCTTACCTAGCCAGTAGTAGAAAGGTCGAATGGTATGATACATCTTAGTACTTCGAGGATGCATGGCATAAGCTGAGATATGCGCTTCATCGAGAATTTCTTTCTTCAGTTATTTTACATTCAACACATACATCCGATCGCCTTGCATCAGCATAGTATCAGGCATTCGAATCTTGAGATCTCCCTTTTTGTCGTCCAACACTGCCTGTTTTAACGCTTGGGATTCTGGGTCGTTCATCCGGTCACCTACTTCTAAAGTGGCTCTGGTGGATCTTAGGTCATTGAGAAGAGGAACACGATATGCATAAAGAACATTGAGTCGACCGTGAGATTTCTTGTTAAGAGCATCAGCTACAGTATTCGCATGACTAGGGTGATACTCGATAATGCAGTCATAGTCACTGATCAACTCCATCCATCTTCGCTGCAGGAGATTAAGCTCTTTCTGAGTAAAGATATACTTGAGGCTCTTATGGTCAGTAAAGATTCGACATGTTTCCCTATAAAGATTGTGCCACCAAATTTTCAAAGCGAAAACGATAGCTGCCAACTCGAGATCATGAGTAGGGTAATTCATCTCATGAGGCTTTAACTATTATAAAGCATATGCGTTCACCCTTCCATGCTGCATCAATACACAACCCAGACCATTCAGAGAAGCATCATTATAGATCTCGAAATTCTCACTGTCATCGGGAAGTGCCAAGACAGACACATGAGTAAGACAGTACTTCAACTGTTGGAAACTCTGTTCACAATCATCACTCCACTGAAAATTAACTCATTTCGTGGTCAACCTTGTCAGAGGCAGGGCTATGGTTGAGAAGTCTTTCATAAAGCGTCGATAGTAGCCCGCAAGACCAAGAAAACTCCGTACTTTAGTGACCATTTGAGGTTGCTCCTGATTTTCCACTGTTGCTACTTTCTGGGGATCCACGAGAACACTCTTAGCTGATATCACGTGTCCTAAGAATGATACTTGATCCAGCCAGAACTGGCACTTACTGAATTTAATGTACATCTGATTATCCCTTAGCTTCTTCAGAACCAGGCGTAAATGTCTTGCATGGTCAGCTTCGCTCTTAGAGTATTCCAGAATGTAGTCGATGAAGATGATTACGAACCTGTCAAGGTACGGACGTAATACCCGATTCATCAGGTCTATAAAGGCTGTTGGGCATTAGTTAACCTGAATGACATCACGAGAAACTCATAATCATGAACCAAAATATCGAAAATATCGGTGAAATATCGCCGATATTATCGTTTTTTTGGTCTGACAATATTTTGGTGACTTATCCTCTTATTATCGTTAATATATCGCGATATTATCGATAATATTGTGATATTATCACAAATATCGCGATATGAAACCAAAAAATGCTTGAAAATTTCTGAAAAGTCTCAATTTTGGGCATAGGGGGATTCGAACCCCTCTCATTTCATTTCTTCAAGACCTTAACCACCATATCACTTATGTTTTTGTGAAAATATGCTAAAATATTTATATATATGGTTTTGTTTTGAATTCTTTTTGCAAGAAACAAATTTGCACATATTCCAAATTTTTTGTGGTATTATATTTTAAATTGTGTCAATTAATTACTTAGTCAATGACATGTGGTTTTTAATTTTTCTATTTTTTATTTGGTCACTTACATGTAGGGCTGGAAAAAATTCCCGAAAATCCTAAACCAAACCGAAAAAGTCCCAAACCCAAACCGAAAAATCCTAAACCAAAACCAACCCGAAGTTCGGGAATCTTATCCCGAAAAATGCCAAAATTTTCGATATGGGATTGGTTTCCAAATCCCATTTGTTTGGTAATCCCGAACTCTTCATATCTCATTCCTGTTGGGATGGAATCGAGCGACTCATAAAAAGAATCCGAGACTCAATCTTCAAATGATTTTGCTTATGGACAACGTCAACCAATCTCGGATCCATATGGGTGGCATGTTAACAATTTCATGCAAAACTATTTTGGGGATTTATCATTTGATGACTACTCTTCACAATACACTTACTCTACACATGGAGATGATGAAGATAGTGAAGATTTTGAACCTCATAGGAACTCTATGTGGTACTAAGTCACTCATGTATCTTACCACGCAATGTATAAAGTGTAAAATATTGTACTAATTCATTATATATAAATGATTATGGTGTGTTTAAACTTCTTTCATTAATTACTACATATTTTCTACACTCACAATGTTTGCCAGCTCGCTATATAATCAACTTAAATCAGTTAAATCCATCATGCAATGCATTTCCTTCCAATTTTTTGTGATAAACTAATAGATAATTGACTAAATAGACATCCTGCAAAGTTTCAATAAAAATTTCCAAGTTTTTCTTACAATTTCCATGGTTTTTATTCAATTTTTATCGATATCGATAATATCCCGATATTTCCATCAAAATTTCCGTGTTTTTGGACTACCGATATTTTCGATATCATCAATATTTAATACCTTGTTCATAATGACCATATAAAGTCCGAAAGGCTATTTTCGGAACATCATCTTTTCTTATCTTCAGCTGGTAGTAACCGAACCTTATATAAATTTTTGAGAAAACACAAACACCACGAAGCTGATAAAAAAGGTCATTGATACGAGGCAACAGATAACGATGTTTAATTGTCACCCGATTCAACTGTCTGTAATTGATACATAGCCTCAAAGGTCCATTTTTATTCCTTTTAAGCAAGACTAGAGCTCCCCAAAGGGATGTGCTCGGCTGAATAAACCTTTTTTCAACAAGTTCTTGCAACTGAGTTTTTAATTCTCTGAACTCAGCAGGAGCCATACGATAAGGAGTTAGAAGAATAAGATCAGTACTTGGAATTAAGTCGATAGTGAACCCAACTTCACGATCTGAGGGTAGGCTAGGTAAATCGTTGGGAAAAATATCAGGAAAGTGTCTGACTACTCGAACGTCTTCCACACGAGGAGAAGTCTCTTTAGTCACCACTGCATAAGCTAAGTAGCCTTGACAACCCTTTCTCAACAACCACTTTGCCCTCATGGCAGAGATAACTTCATGTTTCAGACCGCTACGTTCACCGACAAACGTGACAATATGCATGCTGGTTGGTGAAAAGTAACAATCTTCTGATAACAATCCAACTTGGCACGATTGTAATGTAATCAATCCATGCCCAAGATAACGTCAAAGTCAACAATATCCAAAGGAACAAGATTGGCTGGCATCACGACATCCTTGATAAGAATAGGACATCCTCGATACTCCCAACCAACATAACAAACTTCACCCCTAGGCATCGAGTACTCCAACCCATAACCGAGGGGAGTGGGTTGAGGTTGAGTCTTTTGAGCAAACGTGTAGGAAATAATTAAATGTGTAGCACCAGAGTCAATTAATATTCTAGCAAAATGGCCAAGAACATTCAACGTACCCATAATCAAGTCGGGGTTACTCTGCGTATCCTGTAAGGTGATGCAATTGACTCGACCCTGTGCCTGCTGTTGGCTTCCTCACTGTTTCCCTGGTTCTGATTTCCTTGTCCCTGGTTACCTCAACCTTGATTTGTCAAATTAGGCTGCTTGGTTGATGCGCCGCTGCTAGAAGCTACCTCACGGTTCTAGGACTGCCCCCCGGCATAGCATTACGATTCGCCGTCCTGATATGGTGTATAGCCCCCTGGTATTGTGGATAACCGCCCTGGTAATAGGGATCAGGTGGGTACTGATATTCTCATCTTAGATACTGAGCTATGTCACCCTAATAATGAAAAACAACCCCATAACCTGTCGGCGTGTAGGCACCAGGTCCTTGAATCTGCTGGAGAGGAGCTGCAGGTGGTAGAGTAGGAGGCTGGTTTTGTTGGCTCTGCAAACACTTATTAGCTCTGTGCCCCATCTGACCGCAAGTCTAGCATCCATTACTTCCCCTCTTGTACTCACCAAAGTGACGGTTATTGCATCTGTGATAGTGTGGAGCACTAGAATTGCTAGGGTTCCTCTGATTCTGAAAGCGAGAACTACGTCGCCCATTCGCGGCGTATTGGAATTTGAACCATCTCTCGATGATCCAAAATTATTACCACTTTGCTTAAAATTCTAAGTCTTCCGAGGGCCAAATAAAAATTGCCCCCCGTTATTATTCGTCGGAGCATTATTATTATTATCTTCCTCATCATCATCATCATCATCATCATCAGGAGCATTATCTGAATCTTCAACTCGAAGCAAAACCTCAAATAACTCTTGGTAGGTAGAGCAGGGAGTAGTAGTCGCCATAAAACGCAGTCGTTTATGAGTCCATTTCTTGAAATAACGGAGCTTCTCCCTGGGATTCGCAGCAATTTCGGGACAATAACGGGACAAGTCAGTGAACTTTCGATGGTATTCTGTGACTGACATCTTCCTTTGCTTTAGGTCTGTGAATTCCTCTTTCTTTTGATCCTTGTACTCCGAAAGTGTGAATCTCGCCTCAAAAAGGCGTCTGAACACATCCCAATTTGCGGCATCTTGAACAGACAATGGGTATGACTCCTAAGCCCACCATGATGTAGCTTCCAGACAGAAGAACCAAGTCGCTGTCTCGACCCATCTCTCCGCTTGAAGGTTCCCTTGTAGCTGCATAACTCGAAAAGTTTTGTTAACATGATCGATCAAAATCTTGGATTTCTCAGCTCTCTCATTGCCAAAGAAGTCATCTATCTGGAGATGTGATATAGTTTCTAATGTAGTCCTTTGGGAAGGATGAAGTGTGGACTGAATGGCGCTGGCGATCGCTTCACCAAGTTGCCCAAAATCTAGAAAATTAGTCTCAGAAGAGACACATGGATCTCTACGAGGTGGCATGATTCTGACATAAGAGCTAAAAAATTATTAGGACCTATAACACAAACGAGGAATGCAGGACTGCCTAAACCTATGTTCTAATACCAAACTGACACACCCCAACCGGAGTCGAGGCATGCTGGCCATCACCCGAAGGTGATGTAACTACAGGTGCAAGTGATATAAAAATGTGGATAAATTAAAAACGAAACTAGAACTTATTTAACTAATAAAGTGAGTGCGCAGTAGTGGGTAGAACCCATAGAATACAAATGTTCAGAGCATAGATTACAAATAGTGTAGTTGAAACTAGAAAAGTACTTAGTACACAATTGGAAATAGTTCCTACATAAAATAGAGATATGTCAGAATCGTCGGGTGATCCTCGTATGCCACATAGTAGGTCGGCTATCTAGGACCTGGAGGGGTGAAAACTAGAAGGGGAGTGGGCACAAAAAAAAAAGTTTATAAAAACCATTTATTTTCTAAACATACTAACCCCTCGCTGTAAAACATGTATAGTTTCCAAAAAATCATACTACATATATGTATGAAAATCAAATGCAAAACAGCAGTAAATCCAAAAGTATGCCAAATCACGATATCACGACAGTAGTATAAGTGAAATCAAGTGCTCAACAATCTATGATAGCATACCAGTCGGAGTCGCCTAATGCAACCTGTACGACTGACCTAGTTACTCATCAATCTATGCTAGCACACGAGTCGGAGTCGCCTAATGTGACATGTATGACATGACTGACACCTACTTGGATCCAAGGTGAATGTACGGTGTGGGAGGTGAACATCATGTGAAGGACTGGCCCTGGCCTGGGACGAGCACTAAGACCGGGGTGCAACAATGATGTGCGAACTACATGAACATATGCATGCCTTAATAATTCAATGATTCTAATCAGCATAATAAACTTACCTGAACTTACCTGCACATCCCGTAGGATTATTTTAGCATTTCATAACAGTGCAACATTTATGAGCAGGTAAAATGCATCTGAATATGCCATGACAATATATAAATCTCAACAACATAACAACATTTTAAAATTAAATAAATCATGGCATATAAGCATAAATCAATTTAAAAGCATTTATGGAAACTGTAAAGTTTATATATATATATATATATATATATATATATATATATATATATATATATATATACGAAAACAAAATGCCCACTCACTGATATGTTGATGGATCGTAGCCCCTTAGCCTCACTTGTCCTCGTACGTCCTCAGAATAAGTTTCCCCTATATGCGAGACAACTAATAATAATTACTTAATTAACACATATACAAAAAAGCTTGGAAAAACTTCCCATAGCTTGCTCAAATGGAAGGTTTGAATATACGAAAATGCTCTACTCGAAGTCAAGGACCTGCACATGTCAACCACTCGCCGATCGAAGGCTGGACCCGCCCTCACGCGCCGCCCAACCCACAGCCATACGTGCGACCACGCGTAGGGACGTGCCTGGCAGAACCTTGACGGACGTTAGGAATATTCCGTCAAAATTGACAAAATATTTTGTTAAATATTAACAAAGTTGTCCGACGTTAGGAATATTCCATTAGAATGGACGGAATATTTCGTTAAATAGTACCGGCATTACCTTACGCCGTTAGAATATTTCGTCAACTTTAACTGAATATTCTTCGTCTTCTCTGGTGATCCTCGCCGTCTGCCGTCTGGTTCGCCAGAAACTGGGGAATTCTCTCCGGTTTTTGGAAAAATTTCAAAACCTTGTAACCTTGTCATTTCTCAACGATTTCTAACAAACTTTATATGGATTTGAAGCTCTTGAGGAGTAGAACAAGTCTATACCTTTTGGAAGTCCAAAAATGGACTGGAAATGGCCTAAAAAAGCCTCGTAAGGTTCGACCTAAACTTCGACTCCTCGAACTCGCTTGTTTCGACGTCAACTCGACCCAAAACTTAGTCTAGGGACCCTAGGGAGTTGTGTAAAAGCTTCCCCACGTACTAAAACCTTGTAACTCGGCCTAAAACTTGTTGGAGCAAAACCCACCGAGTCGGAGCTTCCGAGTTGCTCTGCGTTGACCACTCAAAACTTAGCCAACTCGTGATCGATTGGTATGGTTGTTATCGTGGGGTCGAGTGGAGCACGATGGTGGTGGTCACTAGTTCGATCTGTGAGTTTTTTATGGTGGGTATGTTGTTGCAGAGAAGAGAAAGTGACAGGTGAGGAGAGAGAGAAGATGAGAGAGAGAGAGAGAGAGAATGGTGAGGACTTTTCTGATTGGCTGAGAAGAAGAAAGAGGTGACGACTGATTGGTTGCAATAATGAGGGAAGCAAAATAATTGGTGGTGAGGTGTAAGGCACGAATCACACTTTTTAAATAAGAAAAACGATAAGGTTTGTACAGATGAAATCACAAGAAATCTATCGTACCTCATCAAAAACAGTGTTTTCAACACTGAATAATTTAACGCACACTCGTAATGACGAGTACAATTTAATCATGATAACGGGGAAAATAATTTAGAGTCGTACAAGTACATCCACGTCACTTTGCCAACAAGGGCATAAAAGTTAATTTACACACTCGGGGAGAAATTACACAGAAATTAGGGACGGGTCGTCACATATATAACAAAAAAATAAAATAAAGAACATGTCTAGTATACGTAAAAATTCATGCAAAATAATTTACCTAAAAAAAATGTTATTTGATTCAATGCACCTATTATTCGAATTTTAAAATGTTGGATTGCTTAAAAAAAGCAAAATAATTAATTATATATAAAATACATGCAAAATAATTTACCTACGTAATAAAGCAAACCCAATGTATGCAAAATAATGTACCTACGTAAAAAATATTATTATTTTATTCAATACTATTTTACCTATTATTTTGTACATATAATAATAAAATGTGCTCAATATATATGATGATACATACAAAATAAAATACCTACAAAATATATGTTATTTGCTTATCATAAATTTACATATAGGTAGATTAATTAGTATAATATGTTTGATCATATATGTAGTACTGTGCATACATACATACATACATATATATATATATATATATATATATATTGAGCCTATGGTAGTACTATATACATTTGAACGTATATATGTATATATGTATATATATGTGTGTGTTAGGGGTAATAATATGCAATAAATTATTTGTTCATTGTAATTAAGGTGAGTAATAATATTTATTGATTTATTTTGAATATTTGGTACAAGTTGTAAATATTTTGTATTAATAGGTCAATTACTTTCCTACATGGCAATCACTTTTAAATTTGGGTTTTATTTGGATGTTTACAATTAGGTGGGTTTTTATATAGGAAATAAGAGTTGCAAGGGCCTATATCTAAACAACCCCAAATTTAAGTAATGTTTGCCGGGGTGTTTAAGAAAGTGAGAAGTAGCTTTGGCCAAGCCTGAAGTTTTTGATGAAGTTTGCATGCATATATGTATGTATGTATGTATGTATGTATGTATGTATGTATGTATGTATATTGTTGCTGTAAAAACTGTGGACACCTTAGTTCTGCCACTAAGAGTTGGAGTTATGCGTTAGTGTGCAAGTTGTTTGTGAAATTCTGGAGGAAACTAAACTAAACTAATTGAACTAAGAAATGAAAGAATCCCAATGCCGGTAACATTGACTCTATTGTCAATGGTGTAGCATATCATATATAGTTTTGGGAAGAAATGGAATTGGTGATGGCGGCAAAGGCATAAGATATTATCCGGTCCAACGAAACTCCTCCATGTTGGATTTTCGTTTAAACAACACCAATCCACAACTAGCAGGCAACTCTTTTTTTTTTTTTTTTTCCTTGTTACACTAACTAATAGTTATTTACAGTATGTGAGAGATTTTCAAGGCTGGGCATTCAAATGATACTTTACATGTCATAATAATATAAGTAGAGCAAATGATATATGTTTTTCAATGGTCATAGCCGCATGTCTAAAGGATCATTTTCAAATGTGAATTCTAAAATAAAATTATTTTCCATATTTGTGTCGAAGTATATGATATTTTAACGAGTTGTAACAAAACAAATACAATGATTGTGACTTGCACAATGTAGGCTTGACTTTTGATGGCTCCCGACATGCAAACTCCATGCAAGGTGGTTTTGAACCCTCCTTCGTGAAGGATTTTCTTCTAGCGAAAAGAGTATGAATAAAGCCGGAACCCATCTACTGTTGAAAAGCTGTTTGTTCTCAATAGGGAAAGGTAGTCAATGTGAAAAATACCAAACAACAAATTAACAATTTTGTTGTTGACAATATAGTTATTACTAACAAGAGTGCCTACACGGTGCTGCGGGTTTTCAAACTGTACAAAACATGTAGAAAGTTTTAAATGTATATATGATATGCCATACTATTTACATACATGTGGAAAATGTACTTACAACACTATCTACAATAAGGAACAATGAATGTGGAAAATGTACTTACAACACTATCTACAATAAGGAACAACGAGTAGCATTGGACTTCCTTAATCTGATGGGCTTGTTTTCATTTTGCTTAGCATCGTTGACTGAAATCAGGAAAGAAATAGAAAAAGAAAATAAAAAAACACCAACATTTCACAGTAAGAAAAAAAGTGACACTAAAACAAAATAAAAAACTATTAAATTTCAGACTATAAACTTTATAACCAAAGAAATTAAATTGATTTACTATTAAAATTGATAGCACAATTAAAATTTCATTATACTACTACAGTTACCGTCACATAGCCAATCATAATTAAAAGAACCTCAATTGTTAAATAAAGATTTTAAGCTATATAAAATCATAAAATAAGAAAGCACGCAAGCAAGGAACAATACTCGCCAAATTGATTATTGTTGTTTAAAATGAAAACCCAAACAAAACCCCAAGTAAAAGACCTAGCCATTTTCTTTGCCTTCTCTCAACTACCCCCCTTCTTCCATTTCTCTCAGTTTTTTCATTCTCCCTTCCCCTAAACCACAAGTAATTAACGATAATTTATAACACCACAGAATTATTCCCCTTCTACTTTGCTTCCTGCTATCCCTGAGTCCCCACCCTTCATATTCATTGTTCCACTTCCAAACTCCTGTTAAATTATCCGCATTTACTCTAAAACCCATCAATCATTTTTCTCACTCTTCAAAATCCAAACCACCACTTAAAATATACAAAATCACAATTACATAAAGATTACAATACACTATATCACACTCGGAACCAAAATGTACTAAAACTAAAGATGAACTCAAAATCCTAAATAAATGTAAGTGTTCTTACTGTTAGGAGTATTAAGATCCAATGGTTATGAAATGGACAAGTGTCAAAAGATCATGAAGTTAGTTAAGTTGGTTATATTGTTTCTTAGAGTGTAAGCTACAAAAACACTATTATAAATAGCTTGTAATAAATCATTGTAAGAAGATAAGAAAAGATATTACAATTCTCAACAGATTTCTCTCTCTAAACTTCTATCTTTCACTTCTCTCTCTATTTCGTTCTTTCTTCTTCTTCAATAACTTCTGATGATTAACATGGTATCATCGCCGGAACAAGCATAAAAGCTTGACGGATTTGTCGATCTTGGTTTCGATTGCTTCCGCTACTATGATTGTTTTCTGATACACTGGTATATTGCTAATCAGTTTCTGGTATTTGGGGTGTGTTCTCTGCAATCCTCAGTCTGGTTCTTCAACCTTCAAAACGTGCCTACCAACTATTTGTGTTTTGGTTTCTGTCAAGATTCTTTGTGATTTCTCTACAATCTACAACAATGGTGACAGCTGCTCAGTTACAGATCTTACAATCTCCGATTACTTCTTTGATTTCATCTGTTTCAAGTTCGGTAAATGTGAAATTGGATGAGACGAACTATTTGGCTTGGCATTTCCAGATGCAGCTACTTCTTGAAGGCCATAGCATCATTGGTTTCGTTGATGGTTCAATGTCCTGTCCTGCTCAATTCAGTCAAGATTCCTCTGATAATTCGACAATTGAGTCTGGTGATTCATTTACACGGGTTCCATCTGATGAATATAAGATATGGAAGATGCATGATAAGGCGTTAATGCAATTAATTACTGCAACTTTGTCTCCTGCTGCAGTTTCTTGTGTAATTGGAAGCACTAGCTCTAAAGAATTGTGGAATCGCCTTAAAGACCAATTTTCTACAATCACAAGAACGAGCATCTTTCAACTCAAATATGAACTTCAGACAATAAAGAAGGGTAATGATTCTGTCACATTATATTTGCAGAAAATTAAAGAAGCAAGAGATTTATTGTCCGATGCTGGTGTATTCTTTGATGATGATGACATTGTGATTCTTACACTAAATGGTTTACCTGCTGAATTCAATACCATAAGATTTGTAATGAGGGGCCGTGAGACTGTGATATCACTGAAAGATCTTCGATCTCAATTACTTGCTGAAGAAACTTTGCTTGAAAATGGTTCTAATTCACCTGTGTTATCTGCATTAATGGCACAAAGCAATGGCTTCTCTTCCAAGAATCAATCTTTTTCTGGTTCTGGTGCTAATCATAGCAGTCCTAATTCCAATGCTTACAAGTCATTCAACTACAACAATAAGGGTTGAAATCGGTTCAATTCCAACTTCAATTCAAAATTTGGGAACAACAAAAATTTCCATTCGAGCCCAGCCCCTGGAATTCTTGGTATTTCTCCACCAAGGACTCAAAACTATGGTTTTCATAATCAACCTTGTTAAATTTGTGGACGGAGTAATCATTTGACTTCTACTTGCCGGTTCAGGAATACAACCACATTACAAGGCTGTCAAATTTGTGGTAAAAACAATCACCTTGCTGATACCTGCCGATATAGAAATGCAGCCACTTCTTCAGGCTGTCAGATTTATGGCAACCCTTATCATAGTGCAGAAACATGTTTTCAAAAAAAATCTACCACACAAATGAATGCAATGCATGCTGCTACTTCTCCATTCTCAATACCATCTGCACCTGTACAGCAACAATTTTGGCTCACTGATTCAGGTGCTAATAATCATATGACTTCCGAGTTAAGTAATCTTTCCTTGGCAACTCCATATCCAGCAAATGAAGTAATCCAAACAGCCAATGGTGAAGGTTTAGCTATCTCTCACAATTGGTTATTCTCTATTAACAACTCCAATGCAGCCTATAAAGCTCAATTATGTCCTATATGTTCCAAAACTGTCACAAAACTTACTGTCTGTACACAGAATTTGTTTGGATAATAATTGCTAGTTGATTTTTGATGCATTTTCATTTTGGATTCAGGACAAAGCCACAAGGAGGATTCTCTACAAAGGGCTGTGTAACAATGGATTGTATCCCATCATCTCACCGCGTTATCTTCCAGTCGACAATAAAGGACAACCTGTAGCTTTTCTTGGAAAATAAGTCACAATCAGTATTTGGCATAAGAGGCTAGGTCACCATTCTAAGGGCTGGTTTGGTATTGCTGTGCTTTGAAAAAAAACTGCTTCTGCTGTACTGTGAGAATAAGCAGTTGTGAAATAAAGTAGCAAAGTGTTTGGTAAACTTTTTTTGTAAAAGTGCTTTTGAAAAAAAAAAGTAGTATTATAGTGTTTGGTGAACTTTTATGTAAAACAGATGTGAAAAAAAAACCGGTTTTTCAAAGCTGGGTTTTGCAGCTTCTTGTTTTTGGCTTTTTTTCACCAAAAACTGTGAAAAAAAGCTGAAGCTGAATGTTTACCAAACACCAAAAACTGTCACAGCTTTTTTTCATAGCAACTTTTTTTAAAATCACCTCAACCCCAAACTGGGGCTAATACAATAGTCTCTCAGATTTTAACCAATTCAAAACTTTCTTGTGTTGCTGATAGTATCCCTTCTGTGTGTTAACCCTATCTAGAGCGTAAGTTTAGTAAACTACCATTCTTTCCTTCAGTTTCCAAGTCTGTAAACCCATTTGATATTGTTCATAGTGATGTGTGGGGCCCTGCTCCTTGTGTGTCTTTAGAGGGATTCAAATATTATGTGACTTTCATTGATCATTGTACCAAGTACTGTTGGCTTTTTCCAATCTGCAATAAAAGTGATGTTTCTGCAACTTTTATGTCATTCTACAATTTTATTTCAAATCAGTTTCATACATCCATAAAAGTTCTTCAAAGTGATGGTGATGGTGAATATATAAGTAAGGTATTTCAAAAGTTTCTTCTTGATAAAGGAGTAAGTCACCAGATGTCCTGCCTTCATACACCAGAACAAAATGGCACAACAGAGAGAAAACACAGACACATCATTGAAACATCTATTACCCTGTTACAGACTACTTCATTACCATCCTTGTTTTGGTCATTCGCTTGTCAAACCTTAGTATATTTGATCAACAGAATGCCATCCTCAACATTAGATCAAAAATCCCATTTTGAGTTGTTCCATAATTCTTACCTGAGATTCAACACTTAAAAGTTTTTGGTTGTTCCTGTTATCCTTGGTTAAGACCATACACTAGCACAAAATTAGAACCTAGAACAACAAAATGTGTCTTCTTGGGATATGCATCTAAGTATAAAGGGTATCTCTGCTATGATGTGTTTAGAAAGAGAGTTTATGTGTCCAGACATGTAATTTTTGATGAAACTGAGTTTCCTTACAAGTCTTTGGTTCCCAAAAACCAGTCTGTTACTTCTGCACCATTACCATCACTCACACCATTACATATTCCAAAGCCAGATCAAAATAATGTTCCTGTTTTACCACCAACTCAGAATCCATCCACCTTTGGTATATCTCCTGATTGTACACGCCCAAATTCAGAAACTACACGGAGTCCTATGTGAAATACTGATGTGAATTAAGCCTCTCCTGAACTCCAGTCCATATCATCTGCAAATACAAGTTCGAACTCAGATGACTCAAGCTCTAATCAATCCATTGGTGCAGCAATTACACAGTCCTTGCCTCCTACTCTCCCTGTGGTACCTGCATTCCAACCTGAAAGTCTTCAAGTGGTTTTATCTATACCACCAATGAATCTCCACCCTATGCAGACACGGTCAAAGAGTGGTATCTCCAAGAAAATTGCTCTTTTAGCTGCTATACATGAACATGGTCGAGTTGATATCAGTCAAGTTGAGCCTGCAACCTATAAGTCGGCCTTAAAGTCACCAGTGTGGCATGAGGCTATGAAGGATGAGATTTCAGCTTTGCATAATCAAGGTACATTGTCTTTGGTACCTCTACCAAAACATAAGAACTTAGTACGCTGTAAATGGGTCTTTAAGATAAAAAAGAATGCTGATGGTTCTATTGGGACGTATAAGGCTCGCCTAGTAGCTAAAGGATTTAATCAAGAAGAAGGTATTGATTTTGGGGAGACTTTTAGTCCGGTTATGAAGCCTACAACAGCAAGACTGGTTCTAGCTTTATTTGCACATTTTGGTTGGACATTGAGGCAATTAGATGTGAAAAATGCTTTTCTCCACGGTATCTTGCAAGAGGAAGTATACATGACTCAACCACCTGGATTTCTGGATTCAAAACATGAAGATTATGTGTGCAAGTTACATAAATCTTTGTATGGATTAAAGCAGGCACCACGGGCCTGGAATGAGAGATTTACTAGCTTTCTACCATCCTTGGGGTTCAAATCCACATATGCAGATTCATCCTTGTTTGTAAAAGTTGTTAACAGTTCTGTGGTGATTTTACTCTTATATGTGGATGACATTATTATTACTGGCAGTGCAACACAAGCAATCACTAAGGTCATCCATTCACTTACAAGAGAGTTTGATATCAAAGACTTGGGAGTCCTACACTATTTTCTGGGGATTCAGATTTTGCAGAAGAAGGATGATTTATTTCTCTCTCAAGACAAGTATGCTACAGATTTGTTAACTAAGGCTGATATGCTGCTGTCTAAACCATGTGCAACTCCATGTTTGCCATACAACAGGTTGCTCAAAGATGATGGCAAACCTTATAATAATCCTGCCCTTTATCGAAGTTTAGTTAGAGCTTTACAGTACTTAACATTTGCTAGACCTGACATTGCTTTTGCGGTGCATCAGGTTTGTCAGTTTATGCAAACCCCTATGGAGTCGCATTTCATGGCAGTTAAAAGAATTCTTAGGTATTTAAAAGCTACTCAAGGATGTGGCATTCATTATGTCAAGGGTTCACTGGATATTACTGCATATAGTGATGCAGATTGGGCTGGAGATCCTAATGATAGAAGATCGACTACTGGAATGGTTGTATTTTTGGGATCTAATCCTATTTCATGGTCATCTAAGAAGCAACAAACTGTTTCTCACTCATCCACAGAAGCTGAATATTGGGCTTTATCAACTACAAGTGCTGAACTTGATTGGATCCAACAACTGTTACGTTTTCTGCATATTCCAGTTATAGAAAAGCCACTTCTCTTCTGTGACAACTTATCTGCCATAGCACTGACTTTAAATCCTATTCAGCATCAGCATACAAAACACATAGAAAACAAAGAGATGTTTGATAACAAGGCCCCTTAATTTTTGGGGGGTTTTGGACAAACTTATTTCGCTTGTGATTTCGACTGAGTTATGTAAAACTCATTCCATTGCTCCTTTTATATGACATCCTCCTCCTTATTCTTGGGTCAAGGGGAATACAAATAGGCTTGCTAGGAGTAATTCGGGTCCTGCAGCTTGTGGAAGGTCTTTTTTTTTTTGGGATTCTGCATGTTATTTTATTAGTGATGTCTATATGCAGAGCTTCATGTTGTAATAAGCCTTGTTAGGGAGTTGGTTCGAAAAATCTCTGGCTTGAAAGTGATTCTTCTAGTGTAGTCTCTTGCTTTGCTTTCAACTCTTTTTCTCCTCCCTGGTCACTCTGAACTTGTTGGAAAAATTGTCTTTCCCTTTTGCAGAATATGGTTTTTTATTGCTTTCATATTTTGTGGGAAGGAAATGTAGTTTCAGACAAATTGGCCTAAAAACATCAATCCTCCCACAGAAAGCACAAGAGAAGGTTGCCTACTGGCAGCATTCAATCTTTACATATGTTCATAAAAATTCAGGGGATTCAAACAATGCTGAGAATATAAAGTTGAAAACACCATTCCTTAGTAACTTTAGAACACAAAGTTGCAAAAACTCATTTGACACGGTAAAAGTATAGGCATAGTAAATCTGATATGTGTTCATTCCAAAACCATTTCAATTCCTTGGATTCAACACTTAACAACAGCTTGTGGCATGAACATATAATGAGCAAGACAATGACTTAGTTCACTTCATTCGCAATAGTCAAGAGCGGGTATTGTTTTCATGTCTTGCAGTTTCGACAACTTCAACAAAAATAAGCCTCCTATCAACCATCTGGACAAATTATCATCAAAGATTTCAAAGAGAGCAGTAGGATCACTTAACTGTATTTTACATCAATATATACATATGTATGTCAAAAATTAACAAATTAAATTAAGCAAGGCTTAAAAGTGTTAATTACTATTCTTAGTAATGTAAATCATTAGATCACCATACTTATTCTTCGTGTAGAGTACAAAATCGTGAATTCCTTTTGGATATACATATAACCAGTCTGAAGCAGCCTGTAATACCATTTGAAGATATTTGAGAATGTAGTAAATTAATCCTCCAAATACAAATAACTTAACCTAAACTTTGATGTGTACCCGAGGACCAATAGAAATGCCATCACGTTCAGCTGCCATAACATATATGAATGCGATCAATATTAGAATGTAATAATTCTAAGATATAAATTAATTAGTCGATAAAAGGTTTCAATTTGTACTCACTTAAGTGTAATAACATTTGGATCATATACGTAAGGGTAAATTACACTTTCATACCTTATGTTTGGGCTCTATTTCAATTCCTTACAACATCTTTAAAACATTTCACTTTCATACCTTAAGTACTATTTTATTTCAAAATAATACCTTCGTTACATTTTCCATCCATTGATCCGCTAAATGCTGACGTGGCTGCCACACATATGCCACGTGGCTGCCAAATGTCTGCCACGTGGCAAAAAAAAAAAATTTTTTTTTTTTTTTAAAAACCTGAATTTTTACAAAAAAAAAAAGAAGGGTAAATTACACTTTCATACCTCAGGTTTGGGGTCTATTTCAATTCCTTACAATATCTTTAAAACATTTCACTGTCATACCTTAAGTACTATTTTATTTCAAAATAATAAAATAATACCTCTGTTACATTTTTCATCCATTGATCCATTAAATGCTGACGTGGTTGCCACATATATGCCAAATGTCTGCCACGTGGCAAATAGAATAATTTTTTAATTTTTTAGAAAACCCTGAATTTTCTCAACAAAAAAAAAAAAAATTGTCCCTCCCCCCAGCGACCCACATATGAAGGAAGAAGAAGAAGAAGAAGAAGAAGAAGAGGGAGGAAGAAAGAAGGAAAAAAAAAAAAAATTGTCCCTTCCCCCTGCGACCCACGTATGCAAGATGAAGAAGAAAAGCCCTTCCACCCCACCCCCCCACCCCCCCCTGGTGACCCTCCTCCCTCCGCGATATGGTGATTTTTAGTGTGTGTGAGTTTTGAAAATAGTTTGAGTTTGAGATGATTTTTGGACTGGTTTTGTGGTAGATCCACCTAATCTCGGGTGGGATTTTTGGGGGTGGGCGATGGGGGATTTTTGGGAGGGGTGGCTCGGGTGGGATTTTGGGGTTTTTTTCCTTCTTTCTTCTTCTTCTTCTTCTTCTTCTTCTTCTTCTTCGGACAATTTTTTTTTTCTTTCTTCCTCCCTCTTCTTCTTCTTGCAGATGTAGGTTTCAAATTTTTTATTTTTTATTTTTTTATTGAGAAAATTCTGGTTTTTTAAAAAAAATTAAAAAATTCTTTTATTTGCCACATGGAAGACATTTGGCAGCCACGTCAGCATTTAACGGATCAATGGATGGAAAATGTAACGAAGGTATTATTTTGAAATAAAATAATACTTAAGGTATGAAAGTGAAATGTTTTAAAGATGTTGTAAGGAATTGAAATAGACCCCAAGCCTGAGGTATGAAAGTGTAATTTACCCTTCTTTTTTTTGTGTGAAAATTCAGGTTTTTTTAAAAAAAATTAAATTTTTTTTTGCCATGTGGGGGACATTTGGCAACCACGTTAGCATTTAACGGATCAATGGATGAAAAATGTAACGGATGTATTATTTTGAAATAAAATAGTACTTAAGGTATGAAAGTGAAATGCTTTAAAGATGTTGCAAGGAATTGAAATAGAGCCTAAACCTGAGGTGTGAAAGTGTAATTTACCTTATAAGTAACTTGGAGGTTTAGAATAATTCTTAGGTACATCAGTTGCATATCTGGCAGAATAATAGTTCAGTCCAACAAAATCAAAGACCCATTTAACATTTTGGATTCTTCTTCCGTGAATTTTGGCAATCGTTCTCTAACAAGGCATCGCATGCTGTACGGGTAGTCACCTCTTGTAAGTGGATCCATAAACCTACAAAGTTGTGAAAATTCCACTAATCAACTTTATAAGTCATAAGAAAGAATTTGTTTGTACCCGATTTGTTTTAGGGTCAACAAAAATATAAACCAATTGATTTAAATTAATAATATACTTGCCATCCAAACATAAAATCCAATGCTCGATTTGCAGCATCTATATAAGCAGGCTCGTACTAATGTGACACTAGTGTTATTCCTATCAACCCATTTTGATATGCCTACAAAGAAAATTGAGAAAATGATTTGATTTAGTGCCATACAAACTCCAAACTTTGTTTACCTCACTATACAAAATGTTTCCTCTTGTGTTGGAACCTATTACTAGTGACTCGTAGAGATTTCAAACACACAAATAAAATAAAAAATAAAATAAAAAGAAAAAAAAAAGAAAAAGAAAAAGAAAAAAAGAACTAGCTATAGTTAATTCATCATACCTGAAATTTATCTTTGTACACTTTTACAGTTGCTGCATGAGCAAGGAGTTGGTGGTGTGTTACCAAATAGGGTTCAGTAGCCGAATCTCCATCGAGGCACGTTGAGTTTTGCCAAGCAGAGCATCGTCCCGGTGCGTGGATCCCTATTGTACGTACAACCATTGTTACTTAAGGCATATGGCTCATTCAACGTGATCCAGTGCTTCACTCGGTCACCAAAAAGTGAAGAACAAAGTTCTGCGCAGTCTTTAAAGTCATCGCTGTGTGTACAAATTTCAAAACGTTTTTGTTAGGTGTAGCACGTTTTAGTTAATTAAGCAAGTTGTCAATATTATACATAAGATAAAATTTGTTCACTTACGCAATACGAGGGCTTAAGAAACCACCATATGCATCCTCTAATGCTTGGGGAACATCCCAATGAAAGACTGTCACAAATGGTTGTATGCCTATATGTATAACATTATCGAAACAAAAAAAAAAAGTTCGATTCATTATTGTTGTATGAGTGCACATTATTAAACTCGAATTATATATTAATGGGATGGGATGATATATGAGATTAGGTAGCTTTATCACCATTGCGAATGAGTTCATTGATGAGATTGTCGTAATATTCAATTCCCTTCCTGTTAACACCCCCACTAAGCGTTCCATCTAATAATTAAAACAAAATAATCAAATCAGTTAATACCTATCTATATATCGAAATTGAATTAAGTAAAATAGGCTAATCTATGGGGTAATTGGTCCCAAATCAAATATTTGGACGTGGATGATCAACGTTACTTGGTAACAATATGGGCCATGCGATAGAGAACCTATAAGCATCCAACTTCATATCCTTCATAATTGCTACATCTTTCTGTAATGACTACATATAATTATAAGAAAGAAGCTAAAAATTAATTAAGGTTAAGGATCTCATGTTCAATATGTGTTCTTAAACTTCATAGTAGGAAAGTTGTGGAGAATTATATTATTCCTTGATCGACAACCTTATAGAGATGGTATTGATCAATTGCGACATCTTCATTGCTGCGATCAGCGATTTTTTCTGTAATTAACCATAGAAGTTTTTATTATTTAAAGCATAAAGGTAGGAATCAAAGGATGCGAACTATTATGTCTATGTAGTGTATGTATAGTCCATATGTAACGAAAATTTATACATATATATACTACATGCCCATGGGTGTTTGATGATAATACTTGCTCCAAAGACGATGAAACTGCACCAAAGACGAACCCTGGTTTTAAAGCATCAAACTTGCTCCTGTCAAGAGAGTTACAGACAATGGGTCGATCTGGCCTGGCAACTTTGGCGTTTGTCAACGCAAAGCCAGTGAGTAGTAACACCCACAAGAGCAAAGAGCCTAACTCATGCATTGCCATAGTTAACTGGAGAGATTTTGTTGATCGAGATAGCTAGGGTTGGTTCTTCCCTGCATATTGCATGGGGTTTATATAGAGGGCTACGTACTACGTCTACACGTGATAATAATTTATGAGCATTTATTTACTAAAATATGATAAACACGGGCAGGCTTTAAAAAAGTGAAGGCCACTACTCAAAAGTTCACAGCAAAATATCCATCTATTATCTATCTTCTATATATAAAAAGAATGGAAAAGTTGAATAGTATCTTGGTGTCACCAAGCTTCAACAAAAATATTTGGACAAATATGCCCCAAAAGCAAATATCTTCAAAGGCATTCCAAAATAATACATCAAATAAGACAAGGGCATTTTAGTCATTTTAATAGTATTTTTTTTTAATAATTAATTTTTTTGTGGTTTGTTTGTTTGTTTGTTTGTTAAATTAGTACCTCACAATAGGCTAGCAATAATGTAATTCAATTTCTCTAGAGGCGTGTAATGCCAGTTATTAAAAAGGTCATTCACACGTAGATAATAATGTGATTAAATTAATTATCGAATGATTTTTTTTTTAACAAAAGATATTATCTACACTAAGGAGAGGGGGAGGGGGTAGGGGGTGGGCTTAGCCTTACAATGGGCTAGTAATAATGTAATTCAATCAGTTGTTTATTAAATATTATTTTCTCTATTTTTAAACACGTTCAAAACATCTTAAGAGGCGTGTAATGCCAGTTATAAAAAAAGGTCTTTCGCACGCGGATAATAATGTGATTAAATTAGTTGTCAAATGATTGTTTTTTTTTTTTTTTTTTTTTGAACAAACGATATTATCTACACTAAGAGAGAGGGGGGGGTGAGCTTAGCCTCACAATGGGCTAGCAATCATATGATTCAATCAATTGTTTATTAAATATTATTTTCTCTATTCTTAATGTAAATTCTATAGAGACCGATTTTATTATGCGAATTCAGCTGCTTTAATTGGTTTATAAGAGGTTTCTTCTAGCATAATCTAAGATTATTCATGTACTTTAAATATTTGACTTTCCTTTTGTCAATTTACGCATATAAATACATTTAAAAAGTGTAAGTCACGGGTAGCACGCCATGATTCAAAAAATATATTTTGCACGCGCGTGAGCGCATGCATGAAGGCTAGTTATATATAAAGAGAATGGAAAAGGTGAATAGTAATTTGGTGTCACCATGCTTCAACAAAATATTTGAATAAAAATGCCCTTGAATAAAAATGCCCCCAAAACAAAAAACTTCAAAGGCATTCCAAAATAATACATCAAATAAGGTAAGGGCATTTTCGTCATTTTAATAGTATTTCTTTAATAATTTACTTTTATGTGTTTTTTTTAATTAGTACATCACAATAAGCTAGCAATAATGTGATTTAATTTCTTTATTTTTAAACACGTTCAAAACATCTTAAGAGGCGTGTAATGCCGGTTATAAAAAAGATTTTTCACACGCGGATAACAATGTGATTAAATAAGTTAACAAATGATTGTTTTTTTTTTAACAAACGATATTCTCTACACTAAGGGGGATGAGGTGGGCTTAACCTGACAATGGGCTAGCAATAATGTGATTCAATAAGTTATTTATTAAATATTATTTTCTCTATTTTTAAACACATTGAAAACATCATAAGAGGTGTGTAATGCCGGTTATAAAAAAAGTCTTTTGTACACGGATAATAATGTGATTACATTAACTGTCAAATTTTTTTTTTTTAAATAAACGATATTATGTACACTAAGGGGGAGGCTAGCAATAATATGATTCAATCAATTGTTTATTAAATATTATTTTCTCTATTCTTAATGTAAATTCTATAGAGACCAAAATAATGCATCAAATAAGGTAGGGGCATTTTTGTCATTTTAATAGTATTTCTTTAATAATTTACTTTTTGGTGCTATTTTTTTAATTAGTACCTCACAATAAGCTAGCAATAATGTGATTCAATTTCTTTATTTTTAAACATGTTCAAAACATCTTAAGAGGCGTGTAATGCCGGTTATAAAAAAGATTTTTCGCACGCGGATAACAATGTGATTAAATAAGTTAACAAATGATTGTTTTTTTTTTAACAAACGATATTATCTACACTAAGGGGGAGGGTGGTGGGCTTAGCCTCACAATGGGCTAGCAATAATGTGATTCAATCAGATATTTATTAAATATTATTTTCTCTATTTTTAAACACGTTTAAAACATCTTAAGAGGCGTGTAATGCCAGTTATAAAAAAGGTCTTTCGCACATAGATAATAATGTGATTAAATTAATTGTCAAATGTTTTTTTTTTAAATAAATGATATTATCTACACTAAGGGGGAGTGGGTGGGCTTAGCCTCACAATAGGCTAGCAATAATATGATTCAATCAATTGTTTATTAAATATTATTTTCTCTATTCTTAATGTAAATTCTATAGAGACCGATTTTATTATGTGAATTCAGCTGCTTTAATTGGTTTATGAGGGATTTCTTCTAGCATGATTTAAAATTATTCATTTAATTCAAATATTTGACTTTCCTTTTGTCAATTTACGCATATAAATACATTTAAAACATATAAGTCACGAGTAGCACGCCGTGATTCAAAAAATGTTTTCTGCATGCGCATGCATGAAGGCTAGTTTGTAAGAATACTAATTGAATATGAATAGTGTTGGGACAATAATTACAAATAACAAAATTACACACATGTGTGTGTGTGTGTGTGTGTGTGTGTGTGTGTGTGTGTGTATACACGTATGCAATATTATATTTTTTATAAGTAAATAATTTCTCAAGCATGTATATAAAGGATTGATTTGGGAAATATATCAAGGAATGGAATTTTTTTTTTCTTTTGCCAAGAAGCGATGGAATTAATTTGAAAAGTGGAGAAACGCACATCAAGATATATTTCCTTCTTTACACTTTTAATCCAATTGGGACCGTACGTGCATGCTAAAGTATTTCAATGAATGTTATAATTTGATAAAACCCTTCAACAATATTTTGGAATGTGGCCATTGATTATCTTCTTGCCAAATGTTTTCTACAATATGTTAACACCAAACAACACCCAGTTATTGAACTCCCAATGAACTACATATATGCGCATGAATGCTTTCTTAATCATATCACCTTACGAATAACTAATAGTTTTAACTTTTCAAGTTCAGTTTAGAAGTTTTAGAATTGAATTACCAATAAGGTTTTCCAAATTTTAAACTGCAACCTGAATATCAAATATTTTTTCCATTCCCATGGATTGCTTCAATCCGTGAAACAGGTACAATCCGGACAACGGGCATAGCGAGTGGTAGAAACTGAGTTTTTTTACCACGTCCAGATTACTAATGGGCACAGTGCCCATGATTGATTGCAATTTACCATGGACATCAACCGTGGTAGATGAGATTTTTCTTCTAGTATTCTAAGCTTAGATCGGTGTATGTTTTTACATATTTATCGTGTAACTTTTGTGCAGTATTGATTGGAATTAATTTTCTCGTGATTGTTTTAGTATTTTATTCATAACACTTATTTAGGAGAAGGATTTGCATAAAATTGGAGGTGTCTCAAAGCAGTCATGCAATTGAATGTACAAAAGATACAAGGCATGGTGGCCTGCTGGGTTGAGAAACCGGCAGTCACATTGGGGCGTCCGTTTCATATACGCTTCTCTTCTTATTTGGCGGGGGTATGCTATACATGGATCATTTCTAATTATGGCATTGCTAGCATATAAGTTGAGAGTCATATAGCATAACAAAGTATGAAACTACGAATATTGTTTAATTAACCGAAAAAAAAAGATTGTCGAGACGACTATAAACTAAGGAATACATTTTCATCAACTCAGTTTTGATATATATTGAGTTATAAGTTGTATTTTTCATAAGTGACCCTATAAGACCTAATACTTAAAAATCTAAAACACCCAAATAATAAAATAAATCTAAAATATTAATATTTTTCAACACTCCCATCATATTCAGGGTGATAATGACATGAGTTTAACAAGAAGCAAATGTGAATGCATACTTTGTAAGGCGGATATGGAGGCAGGCATATTCTATTTGGCGCTCTTCAATATAGATTTTGTAAGGCGAACATATACTTTGCAGCATCTCCAGGCAGGCATATTCATGCAGATAGATGTTGGAAGTATAGAAATGAAACATATGAATGCTCCCCGCCACTAAACGAACAAGATTCTCATATCACAAGTACAACAACAAATGAACATAAATCAAATGTATCACCACATATACAACGTTAGAATCTCTAACAATCATTACTAAAGTGGTCACCAAGCAGTTGAGTAATTGTGATAAACAGTTGCAACAGACTCCATATACAGACCCAACAACATCAATCCTTCTCACGTGGCCCTTATAGACCCCAATAACAACAAATACTTTTTTTTTTTATCATCAAAACTTTTTCTTCTTTTTTTCATTTCCTTTTTTCTTCTCCCTTATCTTGTTTTTTTCTTTTGTGGGAACGAGTGGAATGGACTCGATGCGGGTACAGCGAGAATATAATAATGGGTACAAATGAGGTGTGTCAGCATGCCTGGTGGCTGTGAAAATGCAAAATCGAATTCATGGGTTCATCAGATCACAACACGGGTGCACTTGTAGAAATTTGGCTATAAGTCACCCTTTTTATTGGTGGGTATTATCAAGTGTTGCCACTCATATTGGTGGCAAACCTCTATGGCCACCAAGCAGCCCCTAAACTAGAGAATGCGGCCTATGTAGATGATTCTATTGTAACAATGGCAACCAATTAGATAATTGTGGCACATTGAATAGTTACACTTTTGAAATATTATATAATTTTTATACATTGGTGGCTATGTTGTAATATATATATTTTTTAAAAAGGCCCAGTAATCTGGGCACCAAAATTATAATCCCATTCCCATTGATGATGACAAATCCGTTTATATACTATCTTGATCCAAAAAATAGGGTCTCTGATGATGTGTAATGTATAAGTACAATGGTTATATAAAATGTATAAGCACAGTGTTTATACAAAAGTATTCGATTATACAATAAAATTATCCTATTCTACTCTCAATCTCCCTAACATCACCAACTAATGATCAAGGCAGCTACAAAATAGAAAGGGAAGCTTTGATGAGGGTTGAAGGCCATGACTTTACCCAGATTGACTTGAATCTGCTGCTGAGGGGTCTTCATTGCTGTGACCCTGTCCATGAACTTGCTGCAGTTGCTTTTCGTCTTCTCCTCCCTCCTCTCTACAAGCCGCATGTCTTCCCTTCACCGAATCCATCTCTCCCCCCCCCTCGCCCTCTATCTCTCCTCCTCTCTGTAAGCCGCATGCGTTCCCCTCACCAAATCCCACAACTGTAAAGTAAACTACCAAACACCAAATTAAATACACGAACATGACAACCCCAAACATAAACAAAATTCCATATGAATTCAAAACAATGTTTGGGCAAAAGAACCCCAAACGTAAACAAAATCTCAAACCAATTAAAAAAAACTAAGGCCAACCCGTGCACTCATCTTTCCTTTTCCTTCCCCTCTTTTTTTACCCCCATTCCATTAACTTTTTTCCCTCCGAATTATATAAACAACAACGTGAAAGATTAATTTGATAATGAAAAAAAACATACCTTAAGGAAAAAAAAACCCAATTACGCATCAACTTCATTTTTATGTAAAATAGATGAAATTATTGGAGATACAGAAGCTTGGTTAGAGTACAGGAGCAAGACTGAATGAAATGATGAAACTTAAAAGAGAGATATTACATGGATCAATCGTCATCATACGAAACATGGAAACTGGTAGTCCAGCCCCACAACAGTTGTAGAACTTGGCAGCGTATGGTGGATTGTCGGGTCCCAATTCATAGTACCTTAATTGAATACAGAAAAAAAAAGCATCAATCAAGTATCAAATATACCAACCCGTAGGAAATATAGAAGCGTAGTTATAGCGGAGCAATTTCTCTCTCCCTCCCCTCAATATTTCCAGTCGACTGGGAAATAGAACCCAAAATGACCAAAAAGCAGAAGCTCAAAGACAAAAATAGAAAATAAAAAGGCATTAGAAAAGGTAAAGTCATTGAATTTTACACAAAATTACAGAGATCAGAACTCGCACACAAATTAATTTCAGGATCAAACACTAAAGTACGAAACTTTACCTTTTCCCTTCTCAAACCTGACATCTTCGAGAGTTACCTTTTCCAAGTTGTCGTACATCCTCGACCCTTTGCATTCATATGTGCTTTCTCAATTTTAGTGTAAACCCCCAAAATAAACTGCAAATATTCTAGAAATGGTAAAATGAATGCAAATCCTTCAATCATTTCTCAAAATAAACTGCAAATCACAAAATTACCTACTCCAAATCGGCCGAAGAACTCACCAGAAAACTCAGATTGACTTGAATTTGCTGTCGAGGGGTCTTCATTGCTGCGACCCTGGCCATAAACTTGCTGCAGTTGTTTTTCGTCTTCTCCTTGCACCCTCCCTCCTCTCTACAAACCGCATGCCTTCCCCTCACCAAATCCCACATTGAGTCGTCGATCCCATCGAAAGGGTTAGGGAAAAGGCTAGGAGTTGGTTAAGGAACAGGCTAGGAGTTGAGTTCAGGGAGGAGAGAGAGAGAGAGAGAGAGAGAGAGAGAGAGAGAGAGAGAGAGAGAGAGAAAGAAAGAAAGAGAGAGAGAGGGAGAAAAAGAGAAGGAACAGCTGGGTTGAGAATTAGGGTTGTCCAACTTTGGATTTATTTGGGGGTGAGAGTACTGTAGAACAGGATTATTAAATGAAACAACAATTATTTTTGACAGAAAAAAAGGAGAAGAAGACTGAAAAAGAAATAAAACAAACAGGTCCCAAAGTTGAAAAAACATGTAAAAAGTCTTTGGTGTCAAAAATTTTATAGTTTGACACCAATGAATGGTGTCATAAAGGTTAAAGCCACCAATGAATGGTGTTAGAAATGTTAAAGCCACCAAATTTTGACAATGGTGACAGTTTAATTTACAAAGCCACCGATATCAGTGGCATCCCATTGTAAAGCCACCAAAAAATAGTAAAAGTAGCAGCTTTATATCTATGGCCACTAATTCCAAAGGGTGTGCAAAAAATGGTGTGCAATGAGCATAATTGTAGTAGTGGTGGTTAGATCGCGACACATATGTGAGTTTGATCAGGCAAAAATGACTGCAGTGGTTCGATGTGATCTCGTTCCATGGTCTAGAAACAAGTAGTAATGGTAAATAGGTTCGTCGGCAACGGGCTGCTATTTGGGCTTCTGGTTGCAACGATAACATGCAGATGGATTTGCATCAACAATATCTAGGCAGCGTGACATGGACTACGACAAATATAGTGGGGGTTGAGCAGTGCAACCTAAAGTTGGTGGGAACGGTGGGTGAAACATGTTGGAATCTCACAGCGGTGGGTGAAAAGAATAATGGGAGTTTAAATATGATTACCCCATTCTAACTAATACTGAGACATTTTGTGATAAAACCTCATACCTGACGGATCAGACAGGTAAAGTTGGGGACAATATTCGTGTTGTTAGAGTGGGGTGCCTGCCGATCCAAAAATCCAACATGGTATCAGAGCTAAGGTTCGAGCCCCGTGCAAGCCAACGAGCTTGTCCCCAAGAAGGAAACAAGCCATAATTCTTAACATAGAATGAAGAAAACACAACAAGGATTCTTAACATAGAGTCGGCCTCTAAGTTCTATTGAAAACAAATCTCGGCCTCTGAGTTCTATTGAAAATAAGTCTAGACTCTTAACATAATGCCGACCTCTGAGTTTCAATTGTCGATGTGTGGATCTCCACGTGTGAACCACTAAATGGGGTTACATGTGAAGGGGAATGTTGGAATCCCCAATCGGTGGGTGAAAAGAATAATGGGGGGTTTAAATATGATTGCCTCACTCTAACTAATATTGAGCCTTTTTTTTATAAAACCCCACAATTGCCGGATTGGGTAGGTGGTAAAGTTGGGGACAATATTGGTATGGTTAGGGTGGGGCCCCACGAGCCTGCAAATCCAAAAAATCTAACAGTACCCTAGAAAACCTAATACTTGAATTATCTAAAATACCCAAACAATAAAATAAACTTAAAATGCTAATATTTTGCAACAATGTTTTCTCTAAACACTCGGGACTCGAACAAATTTAATATTATGACTAACTACATTTTACACCCTACAAGTTTGAGGTGATTTGCAAACTTAACCATAAGGTTTCAATCTTCTCATATTGCACCATGATGTTTTCAAATCATATTAAATTTACACCTTTTGTTTCTTTGAACATCTAATTCTTTATTAAATTGATGAGCTTTTTTTTTTTTTTTGTCAATGTGGTGCAAATGTGTCTTAGAGCATCGATCTCCAATAGAGATGTCAAAAGAAAATTGTCAAATGTAAATTTGAAGGCCTATATGCCAATGTCAAATTTCATTTTGCTCCGACCCATATCTTTTGTCTTATTCAATAAACCACTCTTCAAAAATAATTAATCAAAACTAATTTTCATGATTTATGATTGATGCATTACTAAGACTCAATCACAAAACATTTATAAAAAAAAAAAAAAAAAAAAAAAAAAAAAAAAAGACATTAAATTTTTTCATATGTCAAAATTTACAGCACACAATCTCTATGCTAATCCATATAAGATTGACAAATCGGTTGAAACTTCTTCTACCTTCAAATTTTATTACATAACATTCCACTTAGAATAGACATCACCTTTGAAAATGCTCAAATTTACTGAATTATCATACAATTATTTTGACCAAATACAAAAATTAATACAATTTCAATATCTTATAGTGTTGTAAGTGAGAATTGAAATTCATGTTTAAAACTCATTGACCCTGCTGCAAAACAAGTCCATCTTCGTGCGAATCAACTTCATCACCCGTCTTTTCAGAAGCATCCAGATGTTGAGAAAGCAAGCACGGACGTTGAGGGGCTAAAACCACAGGTCTATCTTGCAAGGGAGCTACACTCGCGCAATCAAAGGGTACCAGCTGTGTGGGAATCACAAAACAACCCTTATTCGACGCATCATAATGTGAGTGAGAAGAATTGGTACCATTTGCCATCCCCAAGTTCTCGTAATGTACCCTTGACCACCAACTTACGTAAGCACGGCTCACTAGATTACTCTTGAACTCGTCCTTGGCCGGCAGGGTGATAGAAGCATTTGTACATGCAAGGGTACAAGACTCCCAATACATATACACGGCTTGCAAGGATTCCGATTGGGCTTTTGCCTTCAGCTTGCCTGGTACATTTTAGACAAAACCAAATTGCCTGCTGAAATGGTGGGGACTATATGGCTGAACGATGCATCGGTCTTCTTGCCGCAAAGAAACATACCCCGAGCGAAGACATATAAGATAAGACAAGTCTGAGAAGCGAAGATGCAAATCATCCATGATGCCTCATCGCACCGAGCCAACTCTCGCTAGGTGGTCCATCTCTAAGCCTTCACAGCTTCTAAATAGCGCTTGCGCCTGCGAATCATCAAGGCTCTTCGCAGAGATCACGCCAGAATACTTCGTCATCAAAGGCCCCAGCTTGACTGAAGTCGGTGAAGAAGGCCCTGACTTGTCTAAAGTTGATGAAGAAAAATGAGTGCCAAAGTACTCACCCAACCAACCACACATAGTGGTAAGGAAGTACCGCAACACGATCTTCAGTGCTTGCCGACTTCGAAACAACACTCAAGCCATTGTAAATGTTGGCTAAGACTAGAATAGCAAGGCTAAAAGATTCGCCTGCAGCCAACTTGCTAGCAACTTTGAAGACTCCGGGACGGACGAAGTTGACGTCGTCATTGGGGAAAACAAACTTACAAAGCCAACAAGCTAAGAAAGTGGCTAAGTAAGATTCTTCCAAGTGCTCTGACGCCACGCCAAGATCCTCAAATGCCTTCAACTCAACAGGGGTACGGGGCCCAGCTGAACCAATGACACCTGACGGATCCGAGTCTCCCTTAGGCCTGGCTGTCTTGTTACAACCACTTTTCTTCGAAGGCCTATTGTACTTCATGGCATCCCAATACAAAAACCGGATCCATGAAGAAATCTTCATGCCTGACTTACCCTAGGCCTCTTGGGAAAGCTTATGGTACGCCCAAAATAAATAACGACAACTAGCAGGTAATCCTCGACTGTTGCGATAAGAAAACTCATTCACGCTAGGAACAACCTCGTCATAAAATTTTTCTTGGATCGGCAAGCTTCTAATCTTATTGAGATCCCTAAGTGAAATCGACATATCCCCTTGAGCCGTATGAAGTGTGTTGGTCGCTGAACACCAATGCTCAAAGAATGTACAAAGGACGGAAGGATGGTGGTCATAACTGAACAAAGATGCCTATACAGCATGATAAAGGCCCATGTTGGTAAGCACGTCTTTGGAGCAGCTCAAGACATCTTCAAGCCATTCCCAGTAAAACTCAACGAAGGCAGCTCCTCCAGTAGTTGACATGGTGCTACTCCAGGCCATAGCTCCGCTACAGATACGATCACCAAGAAGCTTAGACGAAGCCGGATGATTGTCACAAACATGGTGCGAAGGGTTTAAGATAAAAATCCTTGATGTGCACACCATCTTCTTTGTATTTGGTCGAACAGAGTCTACCACCTCCCAAGATACTTCAGAAGACCACGACTTAATATGCATGGAGTTGTCTTTTGCAGGAAGAGCAACCGCCTTAGGACCAGTCAGTGGCGCGTAAAGCTTCAACGTCGTTCCCTTATCTTGCGAATCGCCTTCATTCGCAATAATAGTGATGGTGTTGCTCTTAAAACACTTAAAAAATACCATGACTGCAACAAAAAAATATCAGCCACAAAACTTGAGCAGCACGGCAAAGAGGGCAGCTACAGAATGGTCCTTCAAGGCACGCTATAATGGCAAAGAAAACCAAAATGCTACACAATCGCACTACGCAACCCCGCAGCTATTACGCAAGCAGTTTCTTGCACCGCACGACGACGTCACCACCAAGGAAAAACTGTGATCAAAAGGCATTACACAGTGAAGCCCCGCTGCAGTCTTTTGTACAACACCACACGGCAGCGCACCGCCGAGGGAAAACTATGATCAAAAGGCACTACACAGCGAAACCTCGTTGCAATCTCTTACACAAGCACTAGGCATCAAAAAGCACAGGTACACCCACGTCCTGCTACCACGTCTCTAAAAGCTTCGTGAGGGTCCCGGCATCATGCTCTGCTTTCTTAAAATTAAAGATTCTTGGCATTGCAACAAAGAAATCCATCAGTGGGGCACATACATTGTGCATAAAAAATAGACACATTATATTATATTTTATATATGTATATATGCACATGGTGATGGGAGAATCACCTTACACACACACACACACACAAACACACACACACACCCAGTGATGGGACAATCAACGTCCATATATATATATAGATATATATATATATACACACATATATATATATATTTACATAAATACACATATATATATATATATATGTATATATATACATATGTATATATCAAGATCATCCTCAGCTTAAAACTAATAGGCCTCACAGAGTAAAGGCATGTTGCCACGCCATGATGACACCCAACTGCAAACTCCAGTACCTCATGCTTGCGCCACGAGCCACGGATCAACTGGCTGAATTGGACTTGTCTTTAAGAATACTGTTAGAGATACTGAAGCTGCAACGGTTGAAGATGCGGAGAACGCAGTGCAGCAAGGAAGCAGTGCATGTAGTCGTGACTGGAGTCAGCAGTAACGTAGGATGGCAGGACAGGGCAGTCGGAAAGCAAGCAGGTGCAGTGGCCATGCGGTGCCCTATATGTATGTGTATGTGCATATATATATATTGGTCTCAACAGTTACAAATGAAACTGGTCTGCATGTAGTGCAATGACTGTGACTGTGCAAGTAAAAGATGGTCCACAGGCGGAGAAAAGTACGATGCAGTGAGGAAGACCCATGCCCTCCACTTCGCGTCTCCATCGAAGAATCATGCTCTTGGTTTCTCAGGAACAAAAAAAGAAAAGCAAAAAAGAAAGATATATATATATATATATATATATAAATGGTGAAATCTTGGTGCGTTGGCACTATTCTGAAAAAAAAAAAAAAAAAAAGAAAAAGAAAAGTGGTTCATGGTGCATGTTACTATTAGCAAGTTAATAAGGAAAAAAAAAAGGGCTGGTAGCGACAAAATCATTGAAGAATAGAAAAAAAATCAAAGGGGGATGATGGTGGATCAGGCACCATCTCTAAAAAAAGAAAAAAAGAGGAGAAACGTTATGGAATGGTAAGGGATGGTGCACGGTATCATTTTGAAATTATAAAAGAAAAAAAGGAAAAGTACCATCTAAATGAAATAAGAGTTCATTTATTGATATCTCTGAGAAATTACAGAAATATGCATGTACATGAGTAAGAATTAAAAAAATAAAAAAATAAAAAAATAAAAAAATAAAAAAAATAAAAAATAAAAAAGAGGGAGCCTTCACAAATGTCACTTATGTGAAGCCTCAATACTCGGTGGAACCCTAGAAGAGGGAGACACTAAAGATAGATTATTCGGAGCCTCAATACTCGGTCGAACTCTAAATGACGAAGGCAAAAAGTGCCTCTGGAATACAGCCACAAACCTCTGATGGTCACTTTGAATCTAACCTTCGGAGTTCTGCAGCTGGTCAAGCTTTCTCTTCATAGTCGTTGAATAATTATTTGCAAGCACATGCAACTCTCTATTCTAGCGCTTGAGCCGTCTGATCTCTTGACTAAGAGTTGCCACCTCGGCCGTCAATGATTCAACTTGGCGAGTTCGAGCAAGTAAGCGTTGGCCCATATTGGGCACAGAGCCCACACACTGAACATTGAGAGCCAAGGAGTCTTAGACAACCAACTCATCGGACCGTCTTGAAAGCAGCCTATTATCTTCAGGAATAAGGAGGTTCCTAGCTACTACTGTAGCCGTTGTTGCATCCCTCATCACGGAGTCTTCAACTGTAAGATGACCATTATAAGATAAGAAGGATGGGCACCATATATTACACTAACGCGGCACGCCTGTATCGCTTCTGAGACTCAAATATAATCAAATGTTAAATGGGTAAACCATTTTCAGAAATGATAAAAGAAAAAAGGTTGGATAGAGTAAAATCTCATAAATACAACAGAGACAATTTTCACAGGCAGGCAATCTTCAAAGTGTGCATTTTGAATGCAATCGATACCTCTATAAAAGGAGAGGCAACATAACCACTCGTTCAAAAATCAAAGAGACGCAATTCTTTGAATTTCAAAAGTCAGATTTTCCTGCATAAAGTCCGTCAACACTTTTCAGACGCAATCTTAGCTTTTCTGATAACACGTGCAACTTTGTTAAAGATCTCTTACAAAGTTGAAAACGCGTGAAATTTACTATTCCAACTACAATGTTGTTGCCGATATGCGTGGGTAACAAGGCCACGTCCACACCACTACGTACTGTTGGGAAGTCCTTATATATGTTGACATTCATCCACCATGGCACACATCCAAAATGCCTGACCCTTATTCCTTACCAAGAATGCATCTACAACCAAACCTCTCAACATACTCAGTTTTCTACCTCCCTGAAAACACATTTTCAACCAAGTCACACCAGAGCAAAAGTATCTCATATCATCAGGGTCAAAAGCAAGAGTATTTCATAGCATGCTTTCTCCTTGTCATTTTCTTTGTTCTTGTTCTTCCCTGCAGGACAAGGAGAAAGAGAGCAATCAGCCGATACTTGGAATCAACCTTCCGATTTAGAACTGACTTCCTAGAACCCCTTCCCTGATTGCTTACCTAGCACTGCTCTCAAGTACTCATCTTTAACTGTTGATGTACTTCCAAAGAAGATACCAGATGCCTAAAGAACAGATAAGGCAGGTGAAATTGATACATCGAAGCATATGGAGACAAACGCAACCAATACATGTGCTGATTCATTCGCTGCTTCTTCAAAAGCAAATGTATCTCATATCATCAGGGTCGAAAGCAAAGTTATCTCATATCATGCTTTTTCCCTGTCTTTTCCTTTGCCCTTGCTCTTACCTGCAAGACAAGAAGAAAGAAAGCAATCAGTCAGAACCTGAAATCGAACGTTCGATTTGAAACTGATTGCTTGGAACCTTTGTCTGATTGCTTTCCTTGCATTGCTCTCGAGTGGTCATCTTCAACTGTTGTTGGAGCTGGGTCTCAAGTCACGGACATCGCAGAATCATTGGTATGTTGTTGGCTCTTTGCACTGAAGCTGCCAAGCATGGATGAGTCGCTGAGAAGTGATGCTCTGAAAGGCCATTCAAAGGCAAAAGGTTGCGTACCACTTTTGCTGTGCAAAAGAAACAAGCAGAAAAGAATGCATCATGATGCACTGTAACAAATCACTATAGCACGATGCCCTTCCCTATAGAACTGCATAATCTAGACAGAGGAGTCTAAGTCAAATCCAAACTCGGCGTCGTTGCTCTAATCGAAGAGCTCGAGAAGCTTTAACAGCTTTTCGCCGGCACCGTCGTCAAAGAGCAAAGCCTCACCGTGCAACGCCGTCAAATCACCACTACTTTTTCAAAAGCAAAAGTATCTCATATCATTAGGGTCTAAAGCGAAAGTATCTTATATCATGTTTTCCCCCTGTTATTTTCTTTGTCCTTGTTTTTACTCGCATGACAATAAGAAGAAGAGCAATCAGTCGACACTTGGAATCAGTCTTCCAATCAGGAATCGACTGCCTGGAACCTCTTCCCTGATTGCTTACCTAGTATCGATCTTGAGTACTCATCTTCAATTGTTGATGTACTTCCAGAAAAGATACCACATCTGCCTAGAGAACAGATAAGACGAGTGACAATGAAACATCAATCTTGTGGATCATCAGCAAACGCAACAACTGTACGTGTTGATTCATTCCCTAACCATCTTCAATATGAATTGGAAAGGTTGAACAAAGAAACAGGCCATCACATCCACCTCGTGCCTGCCTGCCAGGTGTTCAAATCCTAAAACTGCTCGTGGTCCTATCTAAATTCAAGATCAAGCCCCAATGGCCTCTGAAGAAATCATAAGTCTGAATCAAGATCAAGTGTCCACCACCCTCGAATCAAATTCAGCTCCAGATAAAAGGAGTAAATTCAGACCTTTGCAGGAAGTCTAGCAGAAAAAAAAAACCTTCAACCCAGTTCAAGATTAAGTTTGTGGAAAATCAACAATTGGAGGAAACCAGAAAATCTTCCAGCCGAATTCAAGATCAAGCCCCGACGGCCCTTGAAGAAACTTTCAGCCTAATTCAAGATCAAGCCTCGACGGCTCTTGGATCGGCGTCTACATTAAGGGACTTCAAAACGCATCTCCTACACGTGACAAACACATGTATACGACGTGCCTTGAAGTGGGAGAATTTGTAGACATCAAAATTTTGGTGAAATAAATGTTGGCCAATAATTAAAATTTCAATGTTCACGTGTCACATAAAATTTACACGTGGCATGTGACTCAATGAAAAATCGAAAATCATCGGAAAAGTCATCAAATAGGACACGTGTCAACACCTGGCAGAAATGATTTATTTCATCTGAATATTTAAATCCAAAAATCAAGTTTTGGAATTCTATAAATGGGGAGCCAAGGCATTCATTTTCATTCACCAATTCACATCACACCAAAACCTTGAAGCTTTGAAACTCTAAAGCTCTCAAGCAAGTCCTGAAAGATCAAGAAAGTTCTCTTCGTTCTTCGTCAAAATCCTTCTTCAAGATCAAGCCCCGACAACTCTTGAAGAACTTCCACCTATTCAAGATCAAGCCCCGACGACCCCTTGAATAAATTGTTCATCGTTCATTATCCGTTCATCCTAAGATCAAGCCCCAACGGTCATTTGGATCAACAACATCAACAAATCCATACATCTATTCTTCAAGATCAAGCCCAAAAGCCCTCAAAGATCCGTTCATACATCAACCTTCAAGATCAAGCTTAAAAGCCCCTTGAAGACCCATTCATCAACCTTCAAGATCAAGCCTTGAAGACCCTTGAAGAAACTTCCCTCAACCTTCAAGATCAAGCCCTAACGGCCCTTGAAGAAACTTTCAACCGTTCATCCAAGATCAAGCCTCGACGGCCCTTGGATCAATCGCACATCTATAAATTCATACGGAGATCGAATCAAAGGATCAAATTTGAGAGAGATTGTAACCCCAAAATCAAAGGATCAAGCCTCAACGTATTCTTGTTTCATTCATTGCAGGAATATTCGTGTTTACAGCGACTGCCCCTGATTCCCATAAGAAATTGTTATACCGGCATGAGGGTGTGCTACGACTCCTCTGTAGAAGAATGTTCTTGTTTAAAACTCCTGCTAGAGGTAGAGGAATACAAGGTGTCCTTATCTGTAAGGCAATGGAACAAATTTTGGACAGTTTCCACGGACATAGACTTTTGGTCAGCAGCTACAAAGGTTTCACGAGGTGCACTTATTTGATTAAGGGCTTTGAGAAAGTTAGAAGATTCGGTGATATGGTTCGAGTTTTTGGCGTTGCAGTTGAAAAAAGGGTTAAACTAGATAATAGGTTTTGTGGGTGTTTTCTTGTTTACAACAGGCTAATCCAAAGTTGGTGACTCTAGTTAAAGTGCTATAATGTCGGAGCACCCAATTTATCAGAAATGGTTACTATCAGCATCAAAAGTGGAACTTGTATCAAAGGTGGTAGGGGACCCGCCATCAATGAGAACGACTTTCGCAGCCTTCTTATGGGAATGAACCTTCAATTGTGGGATCATTCTATCTTTCAAGAAAGCGGAGCTATCGTTGAACTCAACAACATAACTTTCATGCTCATTAATGTCAAGAAACAGAGGTTTGGGTTTTTCTGCAAAGTTTAGCTTCATAATAGTGATTGCAAATGTTCTTCCAATCTCAAATTACGTGTTTTCTCAGTTGAGATTAAGAAAGAGTGTTAAGTGACATGTGTCACTATCGAGTATGTTGGATGCAATGAACAGATGGCCTCATTTGAGGTATTGAGTTGTTAGGTTTGTTAGAAATTTGTTAAGTTGTCAAGTGTATGTGTCTTTTTTTTTAATTTTTATTTTTATGATAAGAGGTAAATTCATTTACCAACAAGAAGCTTACATAAACACATGCCCAAATACACATAAAACACAAAACAAAAGATGGGCCTCCAAAACAACAACCACAAAAACCCAACCCACGGGTTGAGCCGACAACAAAAAATACTGAACAAACCCTAGCTGCCAAGTTCTCCTGCCGCCACCGAATCACTTCTCGACGACCACAAACCAGGCTCCTTGCAACCGCCAGAGAAGAAACCAAACCAAGCCCCAAACACAAACTAAGATGTTGTCGTTGTCCTCGATCAAACCCCACAATGAACCAATCTGCCACCACCAAGGGAATAAACCTGGGAAGGAAACCAGTGGGACCACTGGCAACAATGTCGAGATCGACACACACACGGAAAGTGGTGGTGTGAACATCTGAGCTTGAGCTCTACTCACCTTCCTATAAAGCCGTGAAAAACGGCGCAACAAAGTAGTGGTAGATCGAATCACAGGTGGAATCGAGAGAGGGAAAAACCAAGCGGGAGGGGAAGAAGAAGAAGCAATTGGACGTATGGAGGGAGAAAGACAGTCAGTGGAGGGAAGTATAAGAGGGAAATCGGAAAAAGAGGTTTTCCGATGGGGACAAAGCACGGCTAAAATTGTCAAGTGTGTTTGTATATAAATATTGTGTCAGAGATATCAATCAATTTAAGAGCTTTCATTTTTCCTTTTCAATCTCTCTTGTTTCTCTCTCTATCATCTCCTTATGTATCAATTAATCTTTCATCTTTAACAATGTAGTTAACAAGGAGTTCTACTTTATTCGTCATTTGAAATTTAAACTTCATATACAAACTTAGTGTTAACAACATTTCCGTCTACAATATCATATTTCTTTCAGCTTTCTTGACGAAACGTTTGAATCAGGATGTCGATTTCTTGTAGTGCCTCTTTAGTCCATCATTTTAATCTACAAATACGATACCAAATTAAACTGTCTATCCATCAATCCATTCAAAGTTGTCTAGCACTGACCATGCAAAGTATTCTTTAACTTTAACACTATTCCTGCATCCAACAAAAATAATTGAGAGAGAAGATGAATAATAAAATGCATTGATCATCAATGTATGATTAACCAAAATGAAAGAGTGACATATATATACACACTTACGTAATAGCTGCTTGAAGATAACAGAGGTGCTCACCGTAGAAGTTCGTAGGGTAAAAGTGGTCTTCATAAATTTTCTCAAGTTTTATATTTTTATCTTATTTTTAATTTGAAAAATAATTTTTTAAATAATAAGAAAGTCTCTCAAATTCTATTCAACTCTTTAATCAAAGTCCATAAGAATTCTTGAAAAATCATTTGAAAGTTGTAAGGATTCTACAGTCCTTTGAAATCTTTCATTTAAAAAAAAAAATCTTTTAAAATTCTCTAAAATTCAAATGAACTATGCTCACTTAATTCTTTCAAAAAAAATAATTTGATATTTTAAATCTTTTATTAATAAGAGCGATTATAAAGAATTTAAGTTTATAGATTGATAGAGAATTTATTACATGCTAAAACAATTAGATGTCGTAGTATATTTTGCTTAGGAACCACTAGTCGAGGTAATGTGGCCTAAGGGCATTGATTAATTATCTATGGCAATTTTTTTGTCAAAGGCCACTGCCGGTGAGTACCATAGGCCAAAGGCCATTGATTATCTGTGGCTGTTTAATTGAACACTCAACAATAATTTATTTTCATAAAGAGTATATTACATTCATATAAAATTCAACCACAAAGGAGCACTAGCCATAATGGCAATACAATTACGACACACACTAACATCACATACAACAAACTCGTACTGAATTGTTGCAATTTATTCTAACTCAAAGTGCTAAACTAAAAAAGCTAGAAACTTGTAGAACAACCAATAGAGGAGTTCTACTTTATTCATCATTTGAAATTTAAACTTCATACACAAATTTAGTGTCAACGACATTGCTGTCCACAATATTTAGATTTCTTTCAGCTTTGTTGAGGAAACGTTTGAACCAATATGTCGATTTCTTTGAGTACCTCCTTAGTCCATGATCGTAATCTACAAATTTGATACCAAATCGAACTGTGTATCCATCATTCCATTCAAAGTTGTCTAGGACTGACCATGCAAAGTATCCTTTAACTTTAACACCTTTCCTGCATCCAACAAAAAAAAAAAAAAAAAAAGAGATAAGAAGGAATAATAAATTGCTTTGATATCAATATAATTAACCAAAATGTAAGAGTGACATGTATACACTTACTTGATAGCTGCTTGAAGGTAACAGAGGTGCTCGCGGTAGTAGTCGATTCTAGCGATATCATTAAGGGCTTCCTCAAGTGGTAAGTTGGGATCATTGACCTCATCAATCCCTACAATATAATGCATTATCCAATGCATTCAATTTATGCAGTTAATTAGTTTTTTTAATTATTTTTTTATTACAAGATATATTTACAGTTAGAGAGTGAGAAATTGGCCCGACTCATATTACGTAGTTAGCCATAATAATTTAAATTTTACAACACTTAATTGTATTTTATGCCATTATTATATGTGACAATTTGATAAATGTAATTAATTGTTTAAAAGTAATAGTTACCATTCTCAGTAATGTAAACGAATGGGTCATTATACTTTTTCATTGTATAGAGCACAAGATCGTGAATTCCTTTTGGATAGACGTATAACCAGTCTGAAGCAGCCTGCAACATCATTAAAAAAGAAAAAAAAAAAACTGTTATAATATTTTGGGTGGAAAACCGATTTATTAATTAATCCTCTAAATTTTAATAGCTTAAGCTAATAAGTTGATGTGTACCTGCAGACCAATCGACTTATTATTACGCTCAGCTGCCACAACACAATATATAAATATGATCAAGATTAGAATCTAAGCTAATCTTTTAAGAGACCTTAATTAATTGGTCAAAAAAGGTTTTCAATTTGCAATCACCTGTAATATTAACACAAGGATCTGATAAGTAGCTTGCAGGTTCAGAAGAAATTTGAAGTAATTTGCTCGCATATCTAGCAGTATAGTAATTTACTCCAATAAAATCAAATGACCCATTTATCAACTTTGATTCTTCGTCTGTAAATTTTGGCAATCGTTCTTTAACAAGACTCCGCATGCTGTGTGGATAGTCACCATTCGTCAATGGGTCCATATACCTAAAAAAATATGGAAATTCCAAGAATGAACTTCTAAATATTGTATAAAGTACTACTAGCAGCTAATCAATGTTATAATTCATAAAAACAAAATATAAATATGCTGATAAAAAGTATGAATATAAACTAATAAATACACTTGCCATCCAAACACAAAATCCAAAGATCGAAATGCAGCATCTATATCTTGCTTTGCCTTCGAAGCGGGTTCAAACCAAGGTGACACCAACGTTATTCCTATGACACCATTTTGGCATTCCTATAAAAGAAAATCAAGAACATTTGTTGATTCAGAGCTATAAAAGGTACAAACTTTGTATATCTTACCATACAAATTGTTTTCCTATTATATTGTAACTTAATAGTACTGACTCGTATAAATTATCAATTAGGACTAACAAAAGAAATTTAATCAACTGGACCTGATATTTATCCTTGTACACTTTTACAGCAGCTCCATGAGCAAGGAGTTGGTGGTGTGTCACCAAATATGGCTCAGTAGCCGAATCCCCACCAGTGCAGTTTAAGTTTTGCCATGCAGAGCATCGTCCTGGTGCGTGTTTTCCAGTTGCATAACCATTTGTAGTAAATGTATATGGCTCGTTCACCGTGATCCAATGTTTTACTCGATCGCCAAAATACTTAAAACATAATTCTGCATAGTCCTTAAAGTGATCGCTATATGCATACACATTTCACAAGCGTAATCATTTGTTAATTAATTAGTATGATTTGTTTAAAATAAATGATCAACATTATACATAGAATAGATTTTGTGCACTTACACAATTCGAGAGCTTAAGAAACCACCATATTCATCTTCTAAATTTTGGGGAACATCCCAGTGAAAGATTGTCACAAATGGCTTTAGACCTATATATATAAAGCATAATTATCAATAGAAGAAAATGAAAAGTTTGATTATTAGATGATGTTTTGTGAATGTATGTAATAGATGATGTTTTGTGAGTGCACGTAACACTTATTATTTATTAATTAATTGGATAATGTATGAGATTAGACAGTTGTATCACCATTGTCTAGGAGTTCATCGATGAGATTGTTGTAGTATTCAATTCCTTTCGTGTTAACACCCCCAGACAACGTTCCATCTAGCAATTACAACTCAACAATCAAATATGCATCTAAATAGATTAATAGAAATTAAGTTAAGAACAAGTTAAACTATAAAGTGACTGGTCTCAAATCGAATATATATGGATGTCGATGATCAACATTACTTGGTAAAACTCTTGACCATGAAATAGAAAATCTATAAGCATCCATTCCCATATCCTTCATAATCCTCACATCTTCCTGTAATGACACAAAAATATACATCATCATATGAACGAAGCTAAATTATTAAAGATCCCAAGGATCCAAACTTTCGTAGTGAATAAAATTCCGTGATTTTAAAACCTTATAACGGTGGTATTGATCAATAGCGACATCTCCATTGCTGCCATCCGCAATTTTTTCTATAATTAAACATAGAAATGTTTTACTACTTAAAGCATACAGTTGGTGGAAATCATACCATGACACTAGTAAATGAACAGAATACAGAAACCTGGATGGTTGTGGGTGAAGGTGTCCCATATGCTTGGTCCTCTACCACCTTCCTTCCATGCACCTTCTACCTGAAATGTAAATGCATATATGAAAGTACATTCAAAATGAAGATGCCAATATTGATATATACTAATTGTTTTTGACATTGAAATTAATCTAAACCTGAGTATTATATGAAAATCAGAATAAACAAAAAATTATAATGAGTTAAGCACCAACATACTGACCTGGTAAGCAGCTGAAGCTGTGCCAAATATAAACCCTGGTTCAAAAATGCTACGGTTGAGAATGTCACAATGGATGGGTGGATATGTAGTATCAGCTTTGCTATTTGTCAATGAAAAGCCAGTGAGTAGTACCACACATAAGAGCAAAGAGCCTAACTGCATTGCCATAATTTACAAGGGTTTTTGATGGTCGAGATAACTAGGTTGGCTCTTGCCTGCATATTGCATGGGGTTTATATAGATAGAGGGACTACGTACTACACGTGAAAGCATTTACTTATTTGTTTATTTTCTATCTTTATTCGATATTGCAGACTTTTTTCATCTTTTCAGACAAAATAAGTAAATTACCTCTTTATACTGTAAATCCAATTGGGACCGCATTCCACTATATATAGCATGCGTATGCAATACAAGAATTTAAGGGGCGAGAAATGTTTGACCATATTCATGAGTGTTCTCATCAGATAAAGCAAGCAACATTTATCTCTTTTTTTGTTACAAATTAATAAGCTAGCAACATCTTTGCCAAAATTAATGTTAACAATTTTCAAGGTAGAAATAACCATGCATGCTCATGAAGTTACTTTCTTAATTAATCACCTCAATGTGATGACAGTTTTCAAGTTATGTTTAGGATTTTTGGTTTCCTTTGTTGTTTATTTGACATGGAAAGATATTCATTAGATTTGCTGAAAAGTTGGATGTCCAGTTGCACATTTGTTCAGGTGAAGGTAGATATTGGATGGGGTTTTTGAACATCAGTTAGTTCTTCAAAAAGATTAAAACTAAATAAATTGGTGTTAGATAATATATTCAATTTAATCTTTTGAAATGCAGTTTTATTAAAATTTATATTCTATTTTTTATATTAAGTGTATTTTTTTTAATGTCTCCATATTAAAATTTTAATTTTATTAATATGCACATATTAGTTCTTTCAATTATAAATGAACGTAAATGAGAAGATATTAAAAGAAATTAGTGACACATAAATATGTAAATACATAAGTATAAAAAAATATATTAAATTGATTTCTTTGTACCAAAACTTTTGCACCTAAATGTTTGTATATCGAAATATATTATAATGAACCTAAATGTCTGTACCGAAATGTATTATATAATATCATAGTTTCTTTATTGCTTAGTCAAATACTTAACCTTGAAGAACCCAAACAGAAAAACAAAGATTTGTTGACACCAACCTCCACTATTTTGAATGGTTACTTGAGTCCATCGGCCTATTTGAGATTGTTTATGAAAGGTTTAAAAAAAATTCGGTCGACCAAAAGCACTTCTAGCGATGTTTGATATAAAAACTTAAAAGTGATTTCTGAAGAAGTATATGTTTTTAGGAAGAACGCCCGTGTGGCTTTCCCAAAAAAAAAATGTACATGAATTTTTAATAACTTTTAGTATAAATGTACTTAAATGTCAACACCGAAATGTATTGTTTGAACTAGTGTACCTAAATGTAAATGTCGAAATGTATGTATCAAAATGTATGTACTAGAATGTATTATATTGAACTAATGTACCTAAGTATTCGTAATGATGACGGACCAAAATATATCAAATGAATTAATATACCTAAATGAAGAAGATACATGTTGTATAAGAATATATTATATAAGAAAATTACTTTACCTAAATGCCTACAAAAAAAAATATTACGATTGACACACCCCGACCCGGAATGTTCGCTAGGACTCCGAATCGAGCTGGCCGACACCATCCACTAGGAAGTTCTCGTGTGAGTTCCCAGAAACAAAACCATGAGGGCGTGGTTGTGGCCCAAAGCAGACAATATCGTGCTACGGCGGAGGCGTGCCTGGGATGTGGTGGGGGCCCGGGCCGGGATGTGACAATTTGGTATTAGAGCATAACCCTGCCCGCGTGTGTGCCGACGAGAACGTCGGGCCCCTAAGGGGGGGTGGATTGTGAGATCCCACATCACCCAGGGGAGTGGATCATGTGAGCCTTATATGTATATTCTCATCTCTACCTAGCATAAGGCCTTTTGGGAGCTCACTGGCTTCGGGTTCCATCGGAACTCCGAAGTTAAGTGAGTAGCGCGCGAGAGCACTCTCATGATGGGTGACCCACTGGGAAGTTCTCGTGTGAGTTCCCAGAAACAAAACCGTGAGGGTGTGGTCGGGGCCCAAAGCGGACAATATCGTGCTACGACGGAGGCGTGTCCGGGATGTGGTGGGGGCCTGGGCCGGGATGTGACAACGATGAATGAAATAAAATTTAAATGTAAAATTAGGAAGAAAAAGAGAAATAAAACATCAAAAAATTATTAATAAATGAGATGATTAACTACATCATGGATAAAATTTGGATTTCCCAAAGCAAACAGTATCATGTTACGGCGGAGACGTGCCCGGGATGTGGTGGAGGCCCGGGCCGGGATGTGACAACGATGAATGAAATAAAATTTAAATGTAAAATTAGGAAGAAAAAGAGAAATAAAACATCAAAAAATTATTAATAAATGAGATGATTAACTACATCATGGATAAAATTTGGATTTCCCAAAGCAGACAATATCGTGTTACGGCGGAGGCGTGCCCAGGATATGGTGGGGGCCTGGGCCGGGATGTGACAACGATAAATGAAATAAAATTTAAATGTAAAATTAGGAAGAAAAAGAGAAATAAAACATCAAAATATTATTAATAAATGAGATGATTAACTGCATCATGGATAAAATTTGGATTTCAATCTTACACAAGATTATAGTCTAAAACTCATCTTTTATTCTTTCCGATTCCTATTATAGTTTTGTGAGAATTGGGAGGATTAATTTCTTCACAACTAATACGTCTTGTATCTTCACTTGACAAAAATTATAAGTAGACCTTTAATTTTTAAATTGAAAAGTCATTGACTTTAGTGAATTATAATGTGTAAGCTAATCTTAATTAGCCAAAAGTTAACCACCCTAGAATGAAATTACCAACATGATTTCCGAACTTTTGTATTGCACTTGCAATCTGAAAATTGCAATCACATGCACTTTTATTGTTTTTGGATATTGATTACTTTTATTTTCTTTCTTTTACACTTAATCTCTATATATAAAGGGAGTGGCAATTTGATGAAACATTCAAAATATCAAAAATTTTCAGTCCCTAATTTGAACTCCAAAAATCACAACTGAATTAGAATAGGTTAAATAGAATATAAAAAAAAAACCTACGTAGTTGGTGGTTTCATGGGCTGCCTTATTTTCTTTTTTAATAAACAACATAAATCAGTTTCTAAATTAAAATAAAAAAATATTAATTCAAAAAAACCAAAAAACAATTGTCACACATATGCGTTTGTGACAAGAGACTAATTTATTGTGTAAGAGTGCAACTATTTGAACCATCTTACTAACCACTTCTAATATAAGCAGGTTGTACGTAAATAGGTAGAATATACTCCAATTTAGGAATGACAACGTTCGGAATGGAGACAAATGTGCCGTTTTCATCCTTATAACTGCAAAAATTACTCACAACTATAACTATATATTAACCATCAGGTAATCTCCATAACCACAAGCGAAGGTTATGGATCCCGTAGAGGTTAATGGGTTTATCGATTTCACCAATAAAAAAATGTTATTTTCTTGTAATTAATGAAAAAGAAAAAATGGTTAAAGAAAAGATATGACTAAAATATATAAAATTATACATTCATATAAAATTTTAGAAAATATAGAAACGTGATGGTTACTGGTACAGGATCCCTATTCGCATAACCATATCCCAAACGGCTTGGAAAATTTTCAGTTTCCCGATAATCCGTCCCCATACTCAATATCTATATTTAAATCTTGCCCAAATGGATGGGTATCCACATTGATCAGGTTTTACGAATGAAATGCCATCCCTAGATACAAGTTCAATCCGCCAAATGCGTTTTGTTTTCCTGTATGCTTAGGTATGTAGTAGGTATATGTTACTAACCTATCCTGTATGCGTAGGTACATGTTATTTATCTGTGTAACTGATTTGGGAATACGATTTTCTCTCGTATTTTTTAGCATTTTCCCCTAAAGTGCTATGCATGTATTCTCTACACAAAGCAGAACTTTTGATTAGGCATGCGCAAGTAATTAAAATCAGATTTTGCTTTTTATTTTTAAAGAAAGTATCCCAACACACCATCCGCAGCCCCACCCACCCCAACCCAAAGGCACATACACTCCTCAAACCCTAGCCGGCAACACATGGAGAAGCATGCATGTCGACACACGTAAGAAAATGTGATTCCATTCTTCACAGCATGCATGCTGCATGAAGAGCATAACTGAACTTTATAGAAGGAAACTAGAGTTTTTACCAAGGAAACCCAAAAAACAAAAAAACAAAAAAAGAAAAGAAAAGAAAGGAATATAACTCAACTTTATAAAGGGATTCAGATCTTTTGCATGCATTTCGACAAAGGAGAATCATGCATTTCGACACGAGGAGAAACATGCATTTCGACACGGGGAGAATCATGCATTTCGACACGATGTGAAGCATGCATTTCGACACGATGTGAAGCATGCATTTCTTTTTATTTACTGAATTTTTTTTTTCGTACCCACGAATAATTATATACAGTCAAAGGACAAGTAAATTTAACTGAAAATATGACTTTAACCTCTGAAATTTAATTTTCTCCATATAAAACTTGTCATAAGTTTTTTACTCAAATAAAATCCATTGACTAAATTCCACATCAGCAAATTCATTAATTATAATATTTGACTTTACACATTAAAAAAAAATTTGATGCCCAAAACACCCATATTTGAATGTTTAATGTACACAATTAGTTCCATACAAATTGTAAGGGAGAATTAATGATTTTACGAAAATAAGAAATAATAAATTTATTGCCTAATATATAATAACTGTTGTAGTCATATTTAGAATAGGAATGTGATTGTGTAAATCCTAGTAGATATGGGAATGTATCTTATATTCCTATTAGGAGTTGATTACCTATTAAATGTTGTAATCCTAAAGGGAAAGGTTTTTACCTATCCTACTACTATAAATAAAGGCACAATGGGGTGAATCAAACACACCTCACAATTAAATCACTCTCTTATCTCTCTAATTGCCGCTGGCCCCCTCTCTCTCTAAACCCTAAGATCGTTCAATCAAATAGGACTACAACACGTTATCAGCACGCTCTTGCCAGAAGCTGAGGAATTGACGCATCGTAGGAGAAGGCTATCTTCTACAAAATTCAAAGGCTTATATTTGTTTTTTGCTAATCAGGTACGCTTAAAATAAAAGAAGATATTTGAAACGTCCACGAAGCATGAAAACATTCCCCATGATGCATGAACCCCTCTATGTTTATATTTTCCTTACGATATATATATATATATATATATTGTATATGTTTATATATTTGTCAATATATATATATATATATATATTTGGTTCATGGCTTACGGAATTAAATTGCTATGTGGAATATGTGAGTCAATTTATATAGAATAAATTAGAAGCAAATTAGGGGTTTTCAACCCTAGGTTTGAAAAAATTGGATATTTTTGGCACCATCGTGGCATCACCACAGCACCACCGTGGCATCACCACGGCACCACCGTGGGATGATGTCACCTCGACGCCTTGGACCACCTGCGCAACCCTTTTTAAGCCTACTGCTCCATCTCAAACACAACCAAGCCTCGGCTTGGGTTCCATGTTACACGGGCCTGACAGCCCTGGTCCATCTAAGCCCAAACCTACATGCTAGAAGCATGCTGGGCTTGTTCCTAGGCATGGGCCTATAGCCTTGATCCCTTGTTTTGGCCTACACCAGCAAGCTTTCATGCTTGCTGGGTTTGAATTAGCCTCGGCCCGCAGCTCTTCAGCCAGCCCATGTGGCTAGGTTCCCCGCGCCACAACTAGGCCAGCAATTTTGCTAGGCTTGCTCCCATGCCCAACCCCCTGGCCCACACGCCAGTAGCCCAGATTTGGCCCGTGGGCTGCTTTTGCAACCTCACCCCCAAGCCTTTATACCTCCTAGGGCATTGCCTACTTACGGCACCCAGCCCAAATATTTTTAGGGCTCTATTTTCGACCCTATAATATTATTTTAATATTATTTTGCTTCTACAATCAACCCCATATGGCCCGATTTATTGAATTAATTAAAAGTAACCTGTAGTCCATTAATCTGATAATGAATCCAAAATTATTAACCTGAAGATCACTTTTGGACATAAACGATTCAATAATTTATTTTTATACTTTGAACCGTTGACATACTTTTGTAGTAACGAAGCTCTCACACTTGAGTTCCTGAAGAAACTTAAACTCACTATATTTAAATTAGTATATTGCATTATGTGTTTCTTGCAAGAATCTCTCATTATGAACTAATTGTTCATAAAAACTAAATTGAACCTGTAGTTTCAAATTTAGTGCCTTTGAAACCCGAAGTTTTCATTCAAAACATACCACATGAAACCTGTAGTTTTCATGCATAAATTAAACCAATAAATGTATATAGAAACCTGTATGTTCTACGATATATGTCTATGGCTTACCATATGACTAATCACGTTTTTCCCTCCATTTTAAGGACATGTCGAACTTAAACAAGCTCGATTTTTCCGTTCTAGAAGTCTCCGGAAGAAACTATCTGAAGTGAGTTCAAGACGTGAAGCTCCATATAACTGCAAAGGGTATTAGAGCCACCATCGAGGCACCGGTCGCCGACAAACCTGTTGATGAAGCTCAGAAGGCTACTGCAATGATCTTCATTCGAAGACACATCCATGATGCACTACAGACCGAGTACCTCATTGAGGAGGACCCACGCACCATCTAGCTTGCTTTGGCCGACCATTTCGATCACCAGAAACACATATACTTGCCTGAAGTAAGACACGACTGGCAGCATCTTTGCTTCCAGGACTTTAAGTCCGTGAATGAATACAACTCTAAAGTTTGTAGAATCCGTTCACTACTGAAATTCTAAAAAGTGGAAGTAACCGAATCAGATCTCCTGGAGAAGACTTGTTTGACCTTGCATGCCACCAATATTGTCTTGCAGCAACAACATAGGGCACAAAAATTCACCAAGTTTTCGAATTTGATCTCTGTTTTACTTCTTGCTGAAAAGCAGAACCATCTTTTGATGAAGAATCATCAAGCTCGATCTACTGGCCCAAACACCGCGCTTGAAGAGCATACGACCAATTCTAGCAGCCACAAACGACAAAAAAATCTTCGTGGTCGTGGCAATGGGTGACAAGCCCAACCACAGGCCCAAGGTCAACATAGTGTCACACCTAAGGGAGGAAATACGACCCAACAGCATCCACCACTCGCCTCTAAGGTCCCAAACGTCAAGAACAAGGGCAAAGCTCTCGTTCAGCCCGTTTCTATTGAACTGGACATGTGCTATCGTTATGGATCAAGATATCATTGGTCACGCGTATGCCGAGCTTCCCCTGAGGCTATTGCCATGTATCATTCCAGCTGTGAGTATAACTTTGCACATGTGGATCATCCGGAAGATGCAACTACATCAATGGAGATATCGGATTTTCAGGAGGCATCAGCTCCTATGGATGAATAAATTAAACATGGTTTTAGGGTGTTTACCCCTAGTGGCCGAACCCACTAAGAGTGGCCAGCCCCTACCCCTTATTTTTCTAGGTTTATGGTTTAATTTGAACAATTTTTCTAAGTACTTGGAATAATTTGTTTGGTTTTGGTTTGTTTTGAATTATGGATTGTTATTTCAATGGATATTATTTTCTCGAATTGCTTAATTGAATGAATGGACTTATATTTATGCATGTGACCAATTCAATCAATTTACTTCTAGGTATGTCTAGTGGGGAAGTTAGTTTTCTGGCAGATAGTGCAACCACACGCATACCATATTGCGTGAATGACACTATTTTACTAACTTAATACCCAAGAAAGCTCTTTTGACAACTCTATCAGGCCTATCCAACCTAATTGAAGGATTCGGAAAGGCACGTATCATGTTGTCCAATGGTACAATCTTAACCATTAAGGAGGCATTCTATTCTCCACGTTCTGGAAGAACGTTGCTGAGTTTAAGAAATATTCGAGATAATCAATATCATATTGAAACCACTGAAGATAATGGTTCTAAATTTCTTTGTATCACTTCGTACGAATATGGCCAGAAGTGTATTCACGAGAAGTTGGAACGTCTGCCGAGTAGGTTGTACATCACAACCATTCGCAACATGGAAGCCTACAGTATGGCCGAACCTATGCCTGAGTTCCAGGACACTTTGTTGCTTTGGCATGACCATTTGGGACATCCTGGACGTGACATGATACGCCGTATCCTCAAATCTTCACACGGGCATAAGTTACCTCCCTATGTTGGAGTTCCACCATGCAAAGTGTGCTCTTTAGAGAAGTTGAATACTAAACCCTCACATAAAAAGATTATTCACGACCCCCCCTAAATTTCTTCAAAGGATTCAAGGGGACATTTGTGGACCTATCCAACCAACCTGCAGACCATTTAGATATTTTATGGTGTTGGTTGATGCATCGACACGATGGTTACATGTTTGCATGTTGTCCACACGCAACAACTCAAATCATTAAGTTAAGGGCTCACCACCCTGATTATCCGATTAAGTCGATTCGACTGGATAACGCTAGAGAGTTTATGTCACAGACTTTTGAAGATTATTGCATGTCAGTAGGGATTGATGTGGAACATCTTGTACCCTATGTTCACACCCAAAACGGCCTGGCAGGAGCTTTCATAAAGCGTCTTCAATTGATAGCTTAGACTTTGGTTATGAGAACCAAATTGCCGGTATCTGCCTGGGGTTATGCAATATTGCACGCAAGTATATTGGTCCGCCTGAGGCCCACCATTACTCAACCACATTCACCATTACAGTTGGTTATTGGATACGAGCCTGACGTCTTGCATTTACGGGTGTTTGGGTACGCCGTTTATGTGTCAATAACGCCGCCACTACATACCAAAATGGGTCCTTAGAGAAAAATGGGAATCTATGCCTGTTATGATTCGCCATCAATTGTTCGTTATTTACAATCCTTGACAGAAGATCTCTTTACCGCATGTTTTGCAGATTGTCACTTTGATGAGACAGTCTTCCCGTCGTTAAGGGGAGATAAGCATGCTAATGTTCTTGTAGAACGCCGTGAATTGTTGTGGTATGCACCCACTATGTCTCATTTAGATCCCCGCACTGCCCAGTCTGAAACTGAGGTGCGACGAATAATAGATATTCAGAGCATTACTCAAAGTATGCTGGATGCTTTTAATGATTTAGCAAAGGTGACAAGATCACATATACCCGTTGCAAATGCACCTGCAAGGATAGATGTACCCCCCGTATGTCCACAACCCATATGGGAAGGCCGGACCATCCCCGAAGGTGGGGAGGCCAGACTTTCCACACGGCAAGGTACATTGACGGCTAGCCAATCATCTGCTATGACTCTGAAGCATGGTAAACCCCTTGGTTCAAAGGATTCACAACCCCATAAGAGGAAAATGGCACCAACTAGTGACCCTAGTTTGAATCAGATCATCATTTACTCATCCATTCCAATGCATGAGGTTATTCTAGATTACGGTGATGCTTTAGACGAAACACGTCGGCCTCCCGAGAATCGTGAGATTTTGGTCCACTATGTAGAATTGGATGAGGTTTGGAATAGGAATGATGCATTTGCGTACTCAGTAGCTACTAACATCATGCTTAGTGATGACATTGAACTACGTTCCGTCGATGAACGCCGACGTAGAACCGATTGGTCAAACTGGAAACAAGCAATCCAGGTCAAACTTGATTCGCTCCTGAAATATAAAGTGTTTAGACATATTGTTCCTACACCACCACGCGTGAAGCCCGTTGGCTACAAGTGGGTTTTCATGAGGAAACGTAATGAGAATAATGAAATAATGTGATACAAAGCACGCCTCGTAGCACAAAGCTTTTCTTAGCGCCCTGGGATTGATTACGAAGAGACGTATTCCCCCGTAATGGACGTTATAACATTCCGCTACCTTATCAGTTGGGTGATTTCTGAAAAACTGAATATGAAGCTTATTGACGTGGTAACCACGTATCTCTATGGGGATCTAGATACGGAAATATACATGAAAGTTCCAAAATGACTTTCATTGACTGGTTCAAATAGTTCTAGACCATATAACACTCTCTCAATTAGATTAAGGATGACACTCTACTGATTGAAACAATCCGGGCGGATGTGGTATAACCGTCTGAGTGAATATTTGACAAGTCAGGGTTATGTGAACAACGAATTATGCCCATGCGTGTTCATAAAGAAGTCACATTCTGAATTTGCAATCGTTGTAGTTTATGTCGATGACATGAACCTCATCGGGACTCTTGCAGAGTTTGAGGAAATTGTTGTGTACTTGAAATCGAAATTTGAGATGAAGGATCTTAGGAAAACTCAATACTGTCTCAGTCTAGAGATCGAGCATTGTTCGGATGGAATCCTAGTACATCAATCGAACTACACCTAAAAGGCGTTGCATCATTTTAATAAGGATAAAGCGAAGCCTTCGAGTACACCCATGGTCGTTCGGGCTCTAGATGCTAAACGAGATCCATTCCGTCCAAATGAGGATGAGGATGAGATTTTGGAACCCGAAGTTCCTTACCTGAGTGCAAATGGGGCTTTATTGTACTTGGCGCAGTGCACTAGACCCGACATCTTCTTCGTTGTTAATCTTTTGGCAAGATACAGAAATACGCCCACACGCAGGCACTGGAATGGTGTTAAAGACATTTTCCGTTACCTCAAGGGTACAATGGATTTGGTCTTATTCTATTCCCGCGAATCTTCTAGTGTTGTCGCCCTCTATGGTCCTCGGGTTGATTCTCACCTTGTTGGTTATCCAGATGTTGGATATCTGTCTGACCCACATAGGGCACGTCCCAAACGAGTTATGTCTTTACCGTTGGAGACACCGCTATATCTTGGAGGTCTACCAAGCAAACGCTAGTTGCGACTTCGTCAAACCATGCTGAGATTCTCGCCCCACATGAAGCATTGCGTGAATGCTTTTGGCTGAGAGAAGTTATGGAACACATTCAAAACACTAATGGTTTTACATCAGTCGTTAACTTTCATACGACGATCTTTGAAGACAATGCAGCATGTATCAAGCAGTTAAAGAAGGGATACATCAAGGGAGACAACACCAAGCATATAACGATGACGTTCTTTTACTTACACCAGCAGCAGCAGCATCAGAACATTGAAGTCAAGAAAATCCGTTCCCAGGATAACCTGGCAGATCTCTTCACCAAGCCATTGCCAAAGTCTACTTTTCAAAAGCTTGTCTAAAGAATCGGTGTGCGTAAATTATTTGAGTTGAATCGCTTGTAGTTCTCTTATTTAGAAGTTATGTCTAACTCAGGGGGAGTATCTAGAAGCATACTCACATGATCTTAATGTACTTTTTTTCCTACGATTAGGAGCATTTTTCCCACTGGGTTTTTGCTACTTAACGAGGTACCCATCCTGGGATGATCATACTCCGTTGAGTTCACTACTTTCGTCATGTTTGACGTTTGTTTTACACATTATGCATACTTCTCACTTTTCTCCTTAGTCTATGGGTTTTCCCCATACCCTTGGGTTTTACCATTGTGAGGTTTTGTGAGTTTTACTACAAATGCATACTTCACATAAATTTGAGACTCGTGATCACCCGTTGTGTCGATGATTTCATCAACTATTCTACCTTATCTGCTGAAGATCTGATGCGATGGTTTGTTAAGTATTTACACACTCAAGGGGGAGTGTTGCAGTTGTATTTGGAGTAGGAATGTGATTGTGTAAATCCTAGTAAATATGAGAATGTATCTTATATTCCTATTAGGAGTTGATTACCTATTAAATGTTGTAATCCTAAAGGGAAAGGTTTTTACCTATCCTACTACTATAAATAAAGGCACAATGGGGTGAATCAAACACAACTCATAATTAAATCACTCTCTCATCTCTCTAATTACCATCGGCCCCCTCTCTCTCTAATTACCATCGGCCCCCTCTCTCTCTAAACCCTAAGATCGTTCAATCAAATAGACCTACAACAATAACAACAAAACATGACAAATATATGTAATAATATATGCTTAGTTAAGTCAACAAATTATATTTTAAATATAAATGTAGGTAAATTATTTCACACACACATATATTGACACACCCCGACTAGAGTCAAGGTATGCTGGGCGTCACCCGAAGGTGATGTAACCAAAGGTGCAAGTGATGTAAAAATGTGGATAAATTAAAACCGAAACTAGAACTTATTTAACTAATTAATAAAGTGAGTGCGCAGTAGTGGGTAGAACTCACAGAATACAAATGTTCAGAGCATAGATGACAAATAATGCAGTCGAAAGTAGAAAAGTACGTAGTACACTACTGGAAACAGTTCCTACATTAAATAGAGATATGTCTGAATCGTCGGGTGATCCTCGTGTGCCACAGAGTAGGTCGGCTATCTAGGACCTGAAGGTGAACATCACGTGAAGTACTGGACCTGGCCCGAGACGAGCACTAAGACCGGGGTGCAACAATGATGTGCGGACTACATGAACATATGCATGCCATAATAATTCAATGATTCCAATCAACATAATAAACTTACCTAAACTTACCTGCGCATCCCGTAGGATTATTTTAGCATTTCATAACAGTGCAACATTTATGAGCAGGTAAAATGCATATGAATATGCCATGACAATATATAAATCTCAACCACATAATAGCATTTTAAAATTAAATAAATCATGGCATATAAGCATAAATCAATTTAAAAGCATTTGTGGAAACTATAAAGTTTATAAATATATATATATACACACACACACACACACACACACACACACACATACGAAAACAAAATGCCCACTCACTAATATGTTGATGGATCGAAGCCCCCTAGCCTTGCTTGTCCTCATACGTCCTCAGGATAAGTCTCCCTTATATGCGAAACAACTAATAATAATTACTTAATTAACACATATACGAAAAAGCTAGGAAAAACTTCCCATAGCTTTTTTAAATGGAAGGTTTGAATATACAAAAATGTTCTACTCGAAGTCACAAACCCGCATATGTCAACCACTCGTCGGCCGGAGGTCGGACACGCCTTCACGTGTCGCCCAACCCACGGCCACACGCGTGGCCACTCGCTTGACAGAACCCTAACGGACGTTAGGAATATTCCATCAAAATTGACGGAATATTCTGTTAAATAGTAACGGCATTACCTGACACCGTTAGAATATTCTGTTAGCTTTGACGGAATATTCTTCGTCTTCTCCAGTGATCCTCGTCGTCTGCCGCCATCTGGTTCGCCAGAAACTGGGGAATTCTCGCCGGTTTCTGGAAAAATTTCAAAACCTTGTAACCTTGTCATTTCTCAACCATTTCTAACAAACTTTATATAGATTTGAAGCTCTTGAGGAGTAGAACAAGTCTATACCTTTTGGAAGTCCAAAAATGGATGGGAAATGGCCTGAAAAAGCCCTGCAAGGTTTGTCCTAAACTTTCACTCTTCGAACTTGCTTGTTTCGACGTCAACTCAACCCTAAACTTAGTCTAGGGACCCTATGGAGTTGTGTAGAAGCTTCCCCACGTCCTAAACCCTTGTAACTCGGCTTGAAACTCGTCGAAGCAAAACCCACTGAGTTAGAGCTACTGAGTTGCTCTGCATTGACAACTCAACCAACTCGTGATCGGTTGGTACAGTTGTGATCGTGGGGTCAAGTGGAGCACGATGGTGGTGGTCACTGGTTCGATCTGTGAGTTTTTTATGGTGTGTATGTTGTTGTAGAGAAGAGAGAGAGAGAAAATGAGAGAGATGGGTGAGGACTTTTCTGATTGGCTGAGAAAAAGAGAGAGGTGACAACTGATTGGTTGCAATAATGAGGGAAGCAAAATAATTGGTGGTGAGGTGTAAGGCCCGAATCACACTTTTTAAAGAAGAAAAATGATAAGGTTTGTACAATTTAATCATGATAACGGGGAAAATAATTTAGAGTCGAAGAAGTACATCCATGTCACTTCGCCAACAAGGGCAGAAAACTCAATTTACACACTCGGGGAGAAATTACATGGAAATTAGGCACTAGTCGTCACAATCTATCCCCTTAAGAAATTTCATCCCCGAAATTTCAACACTTACTAAAGATCAATCAAAGAACAAACGTGGATACAGATCTCATATGCGCTCTTCTGTCTCCCAAGTAGCTTTTTCAACTGAGTGGTTTCTCCACAAGACTTTCACCATACGAACGATCTTGTTCCTGAGAACTTTACCTTTCCAGTTAAGTATCGTCACTGGGACCTCATCATAAATCAAATCCAGATTAATCTCTAGCGGCTGAGGAGGAATCACATGTGACGGATCAGAGAAGTATCTTCGTATCATGAACACGTGGAACACATTATGTACCCTCGACAACTTTGGAGGTAGATTAAGTCGGTAAGCAACTTCACCAACTCGCTCAATAATCTGGTATAGCCTGATGTAACGAGGGCTTAACTTCCCTTTCTTACCGAATCGTACAATGTCTTTCCACGATGACAGCTTTAAGAATACCCAGTCTCTAACTTTGTATACCCTATCGGTCGAATGTCTGTCGGCTATACTCTTTTGCCTATCCTGTGCTACTTTCAAGTTAGCATTTATCACCTGAATATTTTGTGTCGTCTCATCCACGATCTCAGGGCCAACCAAAACTCTTTCTCTGACTTCTGACCAACACAGTGGGGTACGACATGATTTCCCGTACAACGCTTCAAATGGTGACATACCAATGTTGGAATGGAAGCTGTTATTGTAGGCAAATTCTATCAACGGCAAGCGCTTGTGCCATGCGTCTCCGAATTGCAGGACCGAAGATCTCAACATATCTTTAAGTGTCTGAATAGTTCTCTATGACTGCCCATCGATTTGAGGGTGATAGATGGTGCTGTAAAGTAATCTCGATCTCAGAGCTTCTTGAGAAGCCACCCAGAACTTCGAAGTAAATCAGGGGTCCCCATCAAAAACAATATTAACTGGAACACCATGATACTTGACGATTTCAGAGACGAAAAGTTCTGCCAACCGACTCAACGAGTAGTTCTCACGAACAGATATGAAGTGTGCTGACTTGGTAAGCTGATCTACAATCTCTTTTTTTGTCATTCAACACTGCCTAGTTTAACGCTTGGGATTCTGGGTCGCTCATTTGGGCTTTAAGAACATGATCCAACAAAACTGGCCTGACTTGAAAGTTGGCAAGTAGGGCTCCCCGGTCACCCACTTCTAAAGTGGCTCGAGTAGATCTTACGTAAGTGAGAAGAGGAACACGATATGCATAAAGAGCATTAAGTCAGCCGTGAGATTTCTTGTTGAGAGCATCAGCTACAGTATTCGCACGACTAGGGTGATACTCGATAGTGCAATCATAGTCACTGATCAACTCCATCCATCTTCGTTGCCGGAGATTAAGCTTTTTCTGAGTAAAGATATACTTGAGGCTCTTATGGTCAATGAAGATTCGACACGTTTCCCTATAAAGATAGTGCCACCAAATTTTCAAAGCGAAAACAATAGCTGCCAACTCAAGATCATGAGTAGGGCAATTCATCTCATGGGGCTTTAGCTGTTGTGAAGCATACGCAATCACCCTTCCATGCTGCATCAATACACAACCCAGACCATTCAGAGAAACATCACTATAGATCTCGAAATTACCACTGTCATCGAGAAGTGCCAAGACAGGCGCATGAGTGAGACAGTACTTCAATTGTTGGAAACTCTGTTCACAATCATCACTCCTACAATAAGGAACAATGAGTAGCATTGGACTTCCTTAATCTAATGGGCTTGTTTTCATTTTTCTTAGCATCGTTGACTGAAATCAGGAGAGAAATAGAAAAAGAAAATAAAAAAACACCAACTAACATTTCACAGTAAGAAAAAAAGTGACACTAAAACAAAATAAAAAAAACTATAAAAAAACACCAATTAAATTGATTTACTATTAAAATTGATAGCACAATTAAAATTTCATTATACCACTACAGTTACCATCACATAGCCGATCATAATTAAAAGAACCTCAATTGTTAAATAAAGATTTTAAGCTATATAAAATCATAAAATAAGAAAGCACGCAAGCAAGGAACAATACTCGCCAAATTGATTATTGTTGTTTAAAATGAAAACCCAAACAAAACCCCAAGTAAAAGACCTAGCCATTTTCTTTGCCTTCTCTCAACTACCCTTCTTCTTCCATTTCTCTCAGTTTTTTCATTCTCCCTTCCCCTAAACCCCAAGTAATTAACAATAATTTATAACACCACAGAATTATTCCCCATCTACTTTGCTTCCTGCTATCCCTGGGTCCCCACCCTTCATATTCATTGTTCCACTTCCAAACTCCTGTTAAATTATCCGCGTTTCCTCTAAAAACCCATCAATCCTTTTTTCTCACTCTTCAAAATCCAAACCACCACTTAAAATATACAAAATCACAATTAAATAAAGATTACAATACACTATATCACACTCGGAACCAAAATGTACTAAAACTAAAGATGAACTCAAAATCCTAAATAAATGCAAGTGTCCGTACCTCTTTAAAACACCGCCAGTTCCACTCTTCTAACGTTTTTAGTTTGACAAAACCAAATTAACCTGAAATTAAAATAAACCTCATTAATTAAATCAACCTATAGAAAACAAATTCACACTCACACACGTATAACGCAATACACGCATGTACAATATATATAATTGAATGAGATACCTTGACGGCTTGTGTATTTGCAACCGTGCCTGGAGAAGAATGTCACACAAAAAGGATTTTAATGATTTAATTAGTAGAACTATGTCACTAACAGTACGAATTTATAAATTAGATATTGATCTTGATAATTAAACACTCTATCCCTCATGTAAAAAAAAATAAAGAAAAAAGAGATGTCAAACAGTCCGCATCATGAAACATGTCCACAATAACTGTAAAATTTCTTAAACAAAACGTCAATTCTGATATCAATTCTGATATAGCATGATGTGAAAAAGCATACATTGCAACAACTATGAAGAAAAATACCAGTTGGCAAGGCTCCCCTCAGTCTTCTAGCAAGTGCCTGATCTGCAGGTCCACAAAACCGTAAACCAACGGTTTGCCACCTATTTACAACAGCTTGCGGTAAATTAAGTTCCTGTAAAAGAAAATAATTATTAAGAAATAAATAATCTAATTTTGACCGACAATATATTCAACATATAATGATTTTCACATCATTATTTCACAATTGAGTTAACAAAACTCCTTTTTGTGCTAGTTTAACTGTACGACAACATAGCTACCAAACTATTTGAACCCTTCGTTTCTATTATTAATTAAAGGATTTGTTTCTTCTTTCTTTTCTTGAATTTTTATGGTGGAGATAGTCACATGTAATGACAGGAAAAAAAAAAACACTGTCGATTGAAAAGAATTCTCTTAGAACATCAAGAAGTCAATTGAAAAAAATTTCGATTGAAAAGAATTTCTTGAATTTTTATGATGAATCAAAAATGAAAAGAATTCTCTTAGAACATCAAGAAGTCAATTGAAATAGGTTTTTTTTCTTTCACAAAAAGGATAATTGGGTTTATGAACTTTGGTTGGAGCCTTGCTTCACATAATCTAAACGAAACTGAAGAATAAGATCCGTACACCTAGAGACAGTCGTAAACAAAACATGAAAAAATGAGCAAAAAATAAAGAGGCAGCAGCTGCCAAGCACAAAGGCAAGAGGGAAATGCTGAGAAGACCCATAAGTATACCATGGTCAAGCTTTAAACCTCTCACCAAGCTGACAAAACACACAGCCAAATCATATAACCAAGCAACAGATCTAAGTATATAAGATCACAAAGATTTAATTTTCATGCTATAGAAAACACAACTCTCACAATATTAAATAAAAAATTCTTACAAAAAAGGCTAAAAAGAAAAAAACGAAATTATTTACCTTGAGTATAAATGGCTTCAAAGTTACACAGAAGCCCCAAAAAACGAAGAACAAATTGTCCTGAACAAAGCACACAGCCAAATCATAAGTTTATTCATTGTAAATTGTTTTGGTCATTCAATATATCTACGTATTGCATGCTCTGATTCTTTTATCTTTTTGGATTCTTTTATCTTTTTGGATCCTTTGGATATTAATCGAAAGGTTAAAGACTTTGATAAGTGTAGTAGTAAATTGTCTAACTAATTTCAATAAGTCTCATGTGAAAGGTTATCTATTTCAACCCATCTTCTATACCAAAAGAGTCTATAGCATGCAATCAATTTTAGGGTTATTTGTGACGGAGTTCACAAATATTGTCCCAACCAAACTTACCGTGATGATTCAAATTTAGAGATTTGAACTAAGATTCCCATCATTAAAGGAGAAAAAGAAAAGAAAAATTGTTCAATTAGTACATACTTTCGCTTGAATACTCGATCTTAAAAAACTTAAACCAGATTAGACATAGAGTTTCACATTGCCTTGGGAGTTCATTGACATTCGGAGTTCAAATCCAGACAAATGATCCAACTGAAACAACTAAAAGGACATAAATGAAAATATTGAGAAACCAACCTCTTTAAAACACCGCCGGTTCCACTCTTCTAACGTTTTTAGTTTAACAAAGCCAAATTAACCTGAAATTAAAATAAACCTCATTAATTAAATCAACCTATAGAAAACAAATTCACACTCACACACAGTACACTATCCGGAGAAAAAAAGTACACAGGAATTTCTAAATTAAACGTACATATAAGGAAAGAAATTCAAAAGGTGCAAACATAATTGCTGGACAAAGAACATCATATTTTCACCTTCATTTCAACCTCTCACCAACAATTTAATACGACAAAGTCATTCAAGTTCGAAAATAATATAAAAACTGACATGCCAAACTTGAATTAAGCAGTTATACGACATGAATACATAGTTAAAAAGAAAACTAACATCATACTATAAATTTTGAGCCCACTACCTTATCATCACTTACATCCCCTGATCAGTCAAAGCATTTCCAATACATTAGACCTACGATATACACAAACACACATCACTTTAATAATCACGATTGCAAACAAAGAACAAAACATATTCATATAAGAAATCAAACAAACAAAAAACTGAAAACACTCGCTTGAAGGAACATCCTGTTATTGTGGCTCTCAAAAGTTTGATGATGGAACCCTTTTGTGCCTTGAGTTTTTTGCCTTTGATTTAGAGGCATGCACATAAGATAATCACAGCTAAGTTAGTTAGCAAGATTTTGAATAATTAATAGTTATCGTATATGGTAGAAGGTTAAAGTTCTAGCTGTGAAACTATGCTGCATTGGATTTTTCCCACATAGTTTACTAATCGACCCTAACTGTGCAACTCTCAGTAAGCTGAAAGCCATGTCAACACGGTATCCTACTTTGTTAAAAATGACATGGCACGTACAAACTTCGCATCAGTAGTGATTTTTGTGCGAATGGACCTACATCCCCGCAAGATTGTTCACGTCAAATTTAAAATGAAAGTATAGTTTTGCTTAATTCCTACCAGGAAACGGGAGCTTTTTTGGGTAAAAATTTCTTCGAATCAAACTCAAAACCCAACGAAAATTCTACCGTTGGTTGGTTTTTCACCAAGAAACTTCTATTGGTTCGTTGGTAGCTTGTGAGAAAAAGAACGCAAGGTTTCAGAGTGAGAGAAGCTGAGGAGCCCTAAAGTAGAAAATGGAGAAAGGTAAAGTGAAACACACGAACGGAAGGAGAGAAAGGAACGACAGAGAACCTTTGGGCTGAATGGGTAGAACCGGGAATTCACTGCACACATAAGGAAAAGCACGGCCAAGATAAAAAAAATAGAGGGCATTTACAACCTTTCACTGTTCACGAACAGTGAAAAACAGTGTCAATCAAACCCAGTTTTAGTATATGTATTATAATATAAGCTGAAAAGTCCCCGATGAAACTCTGCGAACCTACTTTGTGCATGAACGATTTGGTCGTGATGGTCTAATAGGCGTCATTCTCAAACAATAAGATGGACTTTGGACTCGCTGAAAATAAGTTTGACTGATGGGTATTTCTTGGATTATATTTGTGCGTAGAATCCTTTATGATATTATGTATGATTGCAGTTCTGGTGTATTTACTGCAACAAAAAATCATTTATTCTTAATGAGATGATAGATATTGAACAGTGCGTGAGTTTACAAATCATATTTTCATTGTGAATAACATGCTGGTGCTGGTTTGAGAAAACCAAACATCAAGATGTCATAAATGAGCTGGATAGAGCATGTCTAAAGATGTTTGTTATGCGAGATGCTGCTATATATATGCAAAGGCATACATTCAAAATTTTGAGTGGCTAGAGGAAGCAACAATTTCTGTGGTGAAGATGAAACGGTCCTCGCTTTTAGGCGCATCTTTTAAGTATTTTAGGGTAGGTTTTCATGCTTCTTCCACTCTAATAACACATCAACATTTGTCGTTATGAATATACTGCAAGCCATTGCTCATTACTTAGACAACTGACAACCTTTTCTTTTTTTTTTTTTGAAGGTGACAATTGACAACCATGATTGTAAACATTTGGAACGGATATTGCTATTAATAAGACTGAAAATTGCACGCAGAAAATGACAAGCCATTGAAATTGTGAATATATATGTTTACATAAAATTAGATCATTCATTTGTTTAGGCATATGTTAACGTGATGCAAATCGTCTTTGCCACAACCATCATGTACCCCACCAATCCTCTATTCCGGTCAGCCGATACCCGGTCAACACCAACAAAACACAAGGGCCATACAACAAAATCACAATTGCAAATAATTCCCAATTGAATAACAAATCTAATCTCTAATTTCATAACAACAAAGATGCACAAAGAGTATACAAATTTGCTTATAAAATACTTAGCAAAGGAAATAAGCAACCAACACCAACAACCGTATTCACCACCCGAGGACCAGTAAGGGAAAACTTTTGATGACAACAAAGCAAGAAGACAAAACACCATCAGAACTGTAGAAGGAAGCGGCGGAGACCCAAACCAGTTGTAAAGCGATTTTGCACACCTTTATTTGAGTGGACGACTCGACCTCGAGGTGGGTAGCAAACCCAGTGGCCAGAAGAGGCTTCTCAATTAAAAGAAATTATCTAGCAGATACATGGAGGATTTGGGGATGACGTAGTGGGAGGGTAGAGTAGAGCACTCGTGTGATACATAGAGGAAGGAGATCTAAGTATTTATTAGGGTTAGGAATTAGAGATAATTTTGAGCTAATTTGAATCTAATGCAAAAATGTTAAAGCGGTGAGTGAAAAACTAAAAGGATTGGGACAAAGCACCTAATCTGAGGCAGAGCTCAAGCCCTACTACCACTGAAATTCAAGGAGTAAGGCGAGCCACCATCTTTGGAGAGATGGGGGTAAACTACCATTAGTAAGGGATGGAGCAAAACAGCACGGGAGAGAAAATGGAGGGGAGAAACCAGAGAGAGATGAGGAGAAAGGGAGAGAAGAAGCATGAGGGAGCGTGGAGGAAGCAGGGAGAGAGTGGGAGGGGCTGCCGCCTATCCACCTGACCCAAGTGGAGGCGGCGGCATAGGCTAATGTTATGATATGTTATAGTTGTATGAATGTGTGCACCTTTTCATAATTTCATAACATCTTGTTGGTTGTTGAAGGTCTGTTCGGTATTCTACTAGAATCCACCATTTTAAACTCATAAACACTTTTCAAGTTTTACGGATTAAAAACTTGTTTGGTAGGATCATTTTCAAAAACTGAACATAAGACTAACTTAAAAATACAACCTATTCTTTAAAAACACCAAAACTGAGTTTTTAGAATTTTTAAACTTAAAACTCATTCATTTCTTTTCCAGCACTCCTCCTTCTCTTTTTTTTTTTTTTTTTTTTCTCTCTCCTTCAATCCGCTCTTTTTTTTTTCGAATTATTAAATGCGAATTGAGATGTTAACATCAGAAGCCAGAGTGTTAAACAACCACTCAGGCTCAAACTCATCCCAAGAATGCACACCCCCCACACGCGTGACATAAGATGCCACAAGATGTGCAGCCTCATTACAGGCATGAGGAGTGTAAAGAAACTCAATAGAACATAAATGTTGCTTAATAATAGTAATATCCCACAGAATAGCTTCCATGGTTGCATCAGGTTGTAGCTTCCCATGAATCGTATCAACAAGGACCTTGGAATCAGTTTCCAAAAGAACAGAGCCAAAACCCCATTCCACTACAGCCATTACAGCCATCCTCGATGCTTCTACTTCCGCCATGATGCTTGAATCATAAAGAACCTTCCCCACACCACCCGCACCTTTGAAAATACCCGCGAAATCTCTCGCTACCCACCCATAACCACCCACACCAGAATGATTACACCAGGCACCATCGCAATTTATTTTTAATACTCCAAATGGTAGCTTAATCCACCAATTCGAAATCGTCCCTCTCCCAGACTGCCCAGGGACTTTGCACGGCAGTAGCTCCTCATCACTTCCCACAATCTCCTCCCATTACTGCCGAAGTAGGTGCATTGCAACATTGGGTTCTACCACAATCGTCTCAAACACCACACTATTACGACACTTCCATATTCTCCATAAACCACATACCACCCAACGCATAAGCGCACAAGCCTCCTCCATCCTATCATACTTAGCACACAACCAATTCCAACACTGCATGAAGTCATCTCCCCCTACCGTGGTTGCATCTAATTGGAGCGGAGATCAAAACCAAAATACACGAGCGAATGAGCATTTAAAAAAAATATGTACCTGTGTTTCCTCTTCACAATCACAAAATGGGCAGCTAGTACTCAACCGAATCCCTCTCCATTGCAAATTGGTACGAACAGCCAATATATTCCGACATCTTCTCTATACAAAATGACGGAGCTTGGGAGGAACCTTCAAACTCCAAAGATTCCTCCATACCGAATCCATGTTATCAACCCTACTACATGGCCCCACCCCTTTCCGTCCAAGTTCACCATTCATATCCATTTCCTAGGCTACCAAATATCCAGATTTCACCGAATAGATTTTATTTCAAGTATAGTGCCAAATAAGACGATCAGAACACCCAAACTGGCTTAACAGCATACTCAAAATAATATGTGCTTCATCTACACTAAAACACCTCTCAATGATATCACGTTTCCATGTTCCGCCAGTGGACACCATATCGGTAACCATCTTAGGCATCTCCGGATGTCTTGAAATAGGTCTCCAGTTTGCTCTCTTCATTCTCTCTTTCTTTTTCTCTCTCCTCCGTCTACTCTCTTCTTTCTCTCTCTTCCGATCCTCTCTTACTTTCTTTCATCCTCCGTCTCCTCTTTCTCCCTTTTCTGCAACCCCCTCTCTTTGGATCTTTTTGTCCAGTTTGAGGTTTAAAATTTAAAAATTTTAAATCTCATACCAAACAAGTTTTTGAGTTTTAAAGAAAATTATTTTCAAGCGAAATTCTTAAAAAATGCTTTGAGAAATGATGAAATTTTTTGGATCGGATACCAAACAGGCTCTAAGTTTTTCTTGCTCATGATTATCTGAAACATGCATATAAAACAAAGAGATGTTTGATAACAAGGCCCCTTAATTTTTGGGGGGTTTTGGACAAACTTATTTCGCTTGTGATTTCGACTGAGTTATGTAAAACTCATTCCATTGCTCCTTTTATATGACATCCTCCTCCTTATTCTTGGGTCAAGGGGAATACAAATAGGCTTGCTAGGAGTAATTCGGGTCCTGCAGTTTGTGGAAGGTTTTTTTTTTTTGGGATGCTGCAAGTTATTTTATTAGTGATTTCTATATGCAGAGCTTCATGTTGTAATAAGCCTTGTTAGGGAGTTGGTTGGAAAAATCTCTGGCTTGAAAGTGATTCTTCTAGTGTAGTCTCTTGCTTTGCTTTCAACTCTTTTTCTCCTCCCTGGTCACTCTGAACTTGTTGGAAAAATTATCTTTCCCTTTTGCAGAATATGGTTTTTTATTGCTTTCATATTTTGTGGGAAGGAAATGTAGTTTCAGACAAATTGGCCTAAAAACATCAACCTCCCACAGAAAGCACAAGAGAAGGTTGCCTACTGGCAGCATTCAATCTTTACATATGTTCATAAAAATTCAGGGGATTCAAACAATGCTGAGAATATAAAGTTGAAAACACCATTCCTTAGTAACTTTAGAACACAAAGTTGCAAAAACTCATTTGACACGGTAAAAGTATACGCATAGTAAATCTGATATGTGTTCATTCCAAAACCATTTCAATTCCTTGGATTCAACAGTTAACAAAAGCTTGTGGCATGAACATATAATGAGCAAGACAATGACTTAGTTAACTTCATTCGCAATAGTCAAGAGCAGGTATTGTTTTCATGTCTTGCAGTTTCGACAACTTCAACAAAAATAAGCCTCTTATCAACCATCTGGACAAATTATCATCAAAGATTTCAAAGAGAGCAATTACGAAAAACACAACAAAATAAAGGCCTACTGGCAATTTCGATTAACCAAACACACATGTTCAGGTGGGAAAATTAGAATGCACAAGAATAAGGACATGAACTGCAGTTTGGCTACTCCATCATTCAATTAGAGAAATTTAAATCTTAATTAAAAAGAGAAAAACATTTGATATAATTTAGTAGCAGAAAAACATTATGATATGAGTCAATTTTGAAATGGGTTTTAAGAGTCAATTATCCACTTTGATCTGAAAAAAACATATGGTTCATAATACCAGCCAATTATCATAAGAACAAAAACGATTTCAAACATGCATTAATTAAAGCTGAAACAGGCTATTCATGCTTATCTGTATGCCTGTGGCAGCACATTTTTGGCTTCTTTGGTTTACACCAAACTCGATCATGGATAGCAGCAGTGACAATTTAATTCAGAAAGGATTTCTCACGTGAGTTTAGAAGCTTCAATCTAAGCTCTTCGTTTCCAGGATCGTCTAGCTTTCGTCGTTACTCATGGAAGAGGTCGTTGGCCAATCTGAGTTCGCTCTCAATGAAAGCACGAATTATTGGAACCAAATTCATTACTCATGGAAGAGGTCGTCGGCCAGGAAATCTGAGTTCGCTTTCAATGAAAGCACGAATTATGGCACTAAATTTGTGCACGCGGACGGACACGAGATCCAATCGGAATTGCTAATGATCTTGGATGATGAGAGAATGGGATTGATTGGGGGTAGGTTTGAATCCGGATTGGATTGCCTACATATCTCCAAGAAGAAGAATCGAACTACTGGTGTAGTTCCAAGAAAGAATGGTGTGATGTGTGCTATATCGTGAATCATTCTTGACACATAGGCTATGGCGGGTCGTTAAGGAGATGATGTTCTCCATGGACGTAGACGCTGGCAAATATCACAGAATATGGGTGTGGCAATTCATTATCTTCAGTTGTGATTGGTTAGAGTATTTATAGAGATCTTAAGAGTTCTTGTAGGGAAAATAATCCCAATTAAATCGAGAGACTATCTAGGAGGGAATCTAGGATAAGATATCCAATCCTCCTAAGATTCATTTGCCTATTTCCCAATATATCCTAATTTGACTTAAATATGGTTTTTAAACATGGTTGGCAAGTAATATCTTCAATGGGCTTAAGCCATGTCTATTGGACTAAGAATGTAAGATTGCGCTTCACGTGTCATGGTTCTAGAAAATCATGGTCCCCCACACTTCAAGTGCTTTTTCATAACTCACTAGCATTTTTACTAAAGATTAGTTCCAAATCACTGGAAACGCTTTCGGCCATTTTAAACAGTTTCAAACGAGCCCTTAGTATGTTTAGTTAAGGAATCACTAGTATATTGTAGCCAAAGGCCATTGATTATCTGTGGCAACTTTTTGGTCAAAGACCATTGAGCGTAAGTGGCCATAAACCAAATGTCATTGATTATTCGTGATAGTTTAATTGAATACTGAAAATTCAACAATAATTTATTTTCATAAAGAGTACATTAATTACATTCATGTAGAATTCAACCACAAAGGGGCACTAGTCATAATGGCAATACAAATAGAGAAAGACACACCAATAACATATACAACAAACTCATAAAGAGCTGTTGCAACATTCATCATTTGAAGTTACACTTGATAGAGAAAATCAAAGTCTCCAACATTATTGGCCAAAATATTTGAACTTCTTTTGCTCTTCTTGAGGAAAATTTTGAACCAACAGGTCGAAAGTTTCGGGTACCTTTGGAGTCCATTGTCATAATCCACATAGTTAATACCAAATCGAACTGTGTAGCCTTCACTCCATTCAAAGTTGTCTAAAATTGACCATGTAAAGTTTTCTTTCACATTACTACCATTCCTGCACCACAAAATAAATAAATAATGACTCGACTTCAATGTAATTGTTAAATAATTAAAATGCAATATGGTCCTAATTAATTTTTCAACAAGCACTTACTTGATTGCTGCTTGAAGGTAACAGAGGTGGGGATTGTAGTAGTCAATTCTATTGGTATCATAACGGGCATCATCGAGTGATAAGGTGGAATTATTGACCTCATCAACGTCTGCAATATAATTCATTACATATGTATTTAGTATTTTCTCTCAAAAAGAGACATGTAGTTGGTTTTAAATTTAGATTTAGGATCACTTAACTGTATTTTACATCAATATATACATACGTATGTCAAAAAATAATAAATGAAATTAAGTAAGGCTTAAAAGTGTTATTACCATTCTCAGTAATGTAAATCATTAGATCACCATACTTATTCTTCATGTAGAGTACAAAATCGTGAATTCCTTTTGGATATACATATAACCAGTCTGAAGCAGCCTGTAATACCATTTGAAGATATTTGAGAATGTAGTAAATTAATCCTCCAAATACAAATAACTTAACCTAAACTTTGATGTGTACCTGAGGACCAATAGGAATGCCATCACGTTCAGCTGCCATAACATATATGAATGCAATCAATATTATAATGTAATAATTCTAAGATATAAATTAATTAGTCGATAAAAGGTTTCAATTTGGACTCACTTAGTGTAATAACATGTGGATCATATAAGTAACTTGGAGGTTTAGAATAATTCTTAGGTACATCAGTTGCATATCTGGCAGAATAATAGTTCAGTCCAACAAAATCAAAAGACCCATTTAACATTTTGGATTCTTCTTCCGTGAATTTTGGCAATCGTTCTCTAACAAGGCATCACATGTTGTACGGGTAGTCACCTCTTGTAAGTGGATCCATAAACCTACAAAGATGTGAAAATTCCACTAATCAACTTTATAAGTCATAAGAAAGAATTTGTTTGTACCCGATTTGTTTTAGGGTCAACAAAAAAATAAACCAATTGATTTAAATTAATAATATACTTGCCATCCAAACATAAAATCCAATGCTCGATTTGCAGCATCTATATCTTCCTTTGCATCTGAAGCAGGCTCGTACTAATGTGACACTAGTGTTATTCCTATCAACCCATTTTGATATGCCTACGAAGAAAATTGAGAAAATTATTTGATTTAGTTCCATACAAACTCCAAACTTTGTTTACCTCACTATACAAAATGTTTCCTCTCGTGTTGGAACCTAATACTAGTGACTCGTAGCGATTTCAGACAAAAAAAAAAAAGAACTAGCTAGTTAATTCATCATACCTGAAATTTATCTTTGTACACTTTTACAGTTGCTGCATGAGCAAGGAGTTGGTGGTGTGTTACCAAATAGGGTTCAGTAGCCGAATCTCCATCGAGGCAGGTTGAGTTTTGCCAAGCAAAGCATCGTCCCGGTGCGTGGATCCCTATTGTACGTATAACCATTGTTACTTAAGGCATATGGCTCATTCAACGTGATCCAGTGCTTTACTCGGTCACCAAAAAGTGAAAAACAAAGTTCTTGTCAGTCTTTAAAGTCATCGCTGTGTGTACAAATTTCAAAACGTTTTTGTTACGTGTAGTACGTTTTAGTTAATTAAGCAAGTTGTCAATATTATACATAAGATAAAATGTGTTCACTTACGCAATACGAGGGCTTAAGAAACCACCATATGCATCCTCTAATGCTTGGGGAACATCCCAACGAAAGATTGTCACAAATGGTTGTATGCCTATATGTATAACATTATCGAAACAAAAAAAAAAGTTCGATTCATTATTGTTGTATGAGTGCACATAATTAAACTCTAATTATATATTAATTGTTGCGAGTTATATATTAGTTAAAGTGTAAATAGTAGTATGTTGTCCCACATTGACGAAGTACATATGTAATACCAATTGTAACTCCTATATATACTCCACTTTGGAGATTAATGAATATATAAGAAATTCCCTAATATTGTCATATATATTTTTGGAACTTACCATGCTTAGTTCAATATGGTATCAGAACCTAACCCTGGTCACGTGTGTGCCAACGAGAACGTCGAGCCCCTAAGGGGGGTGGATTGTGAGATCCCACATCACCGAGGGGAGTGGATCATGTGAGCCTTATATGTATATTCCCATCTCTACCTAGCGCGAGGCCTTTTGGGAGCTCACTGGTTTCGGGTTCCATTGGAACTCCGAAGTTAAGCGAGTAGCAAGCGAGAGCACTCCCATGATGGGTGACCCACTGGGAAGTTCTCGTGTGAGTTCCCAGAAACAAAACCGTGAGGGTGTGGTCGGGGCCCAAAGCGGACAATATTGTGCTACAGTGGAGGCGTGCCTGGGTTGTGGTCGGGGCCTGGGCCGGGATGTGACAATTTGGCATCAGAGCAATTCGCTCTTGGTGACCTGTGTGCTTTAATTTTGGGCCCACCTTTGTCATGATTTCTTTCATTGAAAAAAAACAAAAAAATAAAAAATAAAAGTGAGTAGTGCAGCGCTACAGTACAGCGCCATGCTACAGTGCGTTTTCGTGAACAGTGATGTGCTACAATGCCGTGAACAGTGTTCTGGTAAATTGTTTTCATTCCGCTGCGTATCTTTTGTGCCTTTATTATTTGTGATTTAGTTCAATGGCTCAATATAATCATAGTGTTGTTATGCATCTTGGTGGAACAAATAAATGGATAATTGATACTGGGGCTACTAACCATGTGACTAGTGACCCTAGAGTGTTTGATGAGTTAAGTGACTATGTTCGTGATCCGTATATTACTAGTGCAAATGGAGCACCTTCCCCTGTGAAGGGTGAAGGCACTATCTCTCTTACTCCGACCTTGTCACTGGTATGTGCAACCTTTTGTCAGTGTGAAAACTTCTTGATACCTTATATTGTTATGCTCACTTCTACCCTACGTATTGTTATTTTCAAGACATTCAAACTCAGAAGATAATTGGTCATGGTAAAAGAATAGGGGGTTTGTACATCTTGACTATGGATGATACTGTTGTTTCCGGTTCAAATAATCATCAAGCTTTAAGTGCTAACGTGGATAACAGACATCAAATTTGGTTGTGACATCAACGATTGGGACATCCATCATTCAATTATATGAAGCATCTATTTCCTTCTTTGTTTCGCACTTGTAGTGATTTAGAGTTCAAGTGTGAAACATGTGTCATGGCTAAGAGTCATCATGCTTCCTTTCCCATAAGTGATTCTAAAGCTACTTTGCCATTTGATTTAATACATTCTGATGTGTGGGGTCCGGCGAAAGTTACTTCTAATGGATTCCGTTGGTTTGTTACTTTTATTGATGATTGTACTCGATTAACTTGGGTGTTCTTGATGAAGAATAAGAGTGATGTTCCTTTGCTTCTTCAAGAATTTTGTCCTATGGTGTCTACTTAGTTTCAGACCAAAGTTAAGGTCTTCAGGTCTGATAACGGAGGAGAATATAAGAATCACGCTTTGGCATGTTTTTTTCGTGATCAGGATATTATTCATCAGACGACTACTCCGTTTACACCTCAACAAAATGGTGTGTCCGAACGGAAGAATCGTCAAATAATGGAGGTTGCTCGCTCCTTGATGTTGGATAAATGTGTTCTTAATCATTTATGGGGTCATGCTGTTTTGGCTGCTGTGTATTTGATAAATCGTGTTCCAAGTAGGGTTCTTGATTTTCAGACACCGCTTGATGTGCTACAAAAACATGTTTCTCTTGTTTCTATATCAAAACTTCCTTCGAACGTGTTTGGGTGTATTGCGTATGTGTATGTCTATTCTCATCAGTGAAGTAAACTTGATGCATGTGCTCTCCGCTGTGTATTTATTGGGTATGGTAACAATCAGAAAGGCTATAAGTGTTATCATCCTCCGACTCACACTACAACAAATTGGTCATTTAGCGAGAAACGTTTCAGCAAGAACATTATCTTCCATGCTGTAGAGTTGCTTTCGATGAGGAAAATTTTGAGTTCTCGCAAAAAGTGAGCTCATTTGGTCTCCTTACATCTCTAAGAAACAGCGAGGAAAAAATAATTTCGGTGAGAAAATTGTTTTGTTGGTGTACATAATGCTAGTGAGGAAAAATTGTTCTTCTCGCTCTAGGTTTAGTGGGAATTATATTCCTTTCCGGCCAAAATATTAGCGAGGAAATTATTGTCTTTCTTGCTGAATAAAATTTTTAGCGAGGAAAAGGATTCTCATTGTAGCATTCCCGCTATAATTTTCCAAAAGTTTCAAATAGGGCGCCTTTTATTCACACCTACAGCAAAAAAATTTGTATTTGGGTCATAAGTGTTTAGCGAGAAAAATATTTCTCGCAGACGGCCCAAGTTTGTGAAACTCAATATTTTTCTAAGTGTTAAAGAAAAGGAAAGGGGATAATCTTCTAAAAAGGGCAGCAGGTGGAAAAAGGAGGAGGAGGAACCTGAATAAGAAGGAGAAGAGAACAGGGGAAAAGAAAAAGAGGAAGAAGAAGGATAACAAGGAGAGAAAACTATACCCAGTTTTTTAGAGAGGTCGAAGGAAGTATAGAAGACTACGTTTGAAGAAGCAAAGAGAATCATAACAAAAGTATGGTTCCTTTTGTCAACCTGCAACATGGGTAAAAATTCCTAGCTTTCTTTATTATTTCCGTAGCTGCTTGGTATCAATCTTTCTTATTACTTTTAATTTTATACATTGGGTGTGTTGAACAAAATAGCATGTTTTAGGGTTTGGCTCAAAATGTCAATTTTTGTTAATTGTGAGTATAATTGAAATCAAAGTTATAGACATGGTTTTGGGATTTGTATGGAAGTATTCTAAAATTATAATTGGAAGAATTTGGGTTCTAAGTTGCAGGGAACTTATGTTTCTGCGAAGAAAAACTATGTTTCAAGTAGCCTACTTTGGCTCTTGATTTCTATGTCCTTATGGATTCCTTTTTATCCATTATCATGTGTTTTGAAACTAGACATGTCCATGATCAAAGCCCATCTGATTTCACATAATTTCGTTGAGTTTTGATATGTCAAAACCATGTACAAACTTGAGTCACGAAGCTACCAGACAGCAGCAAATACTGGGTTTCCAGTCTCGGGGATCTATTTTGCATCTTGCATAACTTTCAACTTAGAACCTGTTTCCTACAAATCTTAGATGCTTTTAATGTACTCAAAACAAGCTTCGAATCTCATGTTTGTTTGCATCATTTGGTATAGTTATGGGTGTTCAAAATCGGGCTTAATCTTGGTTGGCTAAAACTATTTTTCTGCGGCTTTTGTGGAGATGAGTCTGCTGCTTTTGCAATTTTCATTCTTCTCACAATTTTATTTCTAATTTACTTATCCATATTAAGTTTGTGCTTAAACCACTTAACCTACACAAAAATTACCCATTTGTTTAAAGTCATGAATTGATGTATCTTTCCATTCCACCAACATCACGAATTGTTGTATCTTTCTCTCTATCTCCCAACTATTTCAACCATGACCTCTTGTAAGTTTCAATTCTAATTGTGTTATTAACTTATATCTTTTCAGTTGGTAGTAGAGAGAACTATAATTTCTAGTTGGAAAGCATTGAGAAAATGTATACCATCTGCTTTATCTCCTTTTAGGTAAGTTGCTTGACTTCTAATTTTATTGTTTTAACCTCTTATGTTGTTTAAGTTGTAAAATATATGTGGATCTTTGGTAATTAGAATCATAAATATGATATCTTTGGTAATTAGAATCATAAACATGATATAGAACCTATCTGATAGGTATTAAAGACGATAGGTCATACTTTTTTGTTTTATTAGTATTGGAGGGTCATGAGGTTGGGGGCAAAAAATAATGATGTTTTGATGGTTAACAGTTCTTAGCAATGGATCGAAGTTGGATGCTCCTTAAACATAGATTTTGTGATGCATTCACTGCTGGTGTAAACTCGTTCATATTGGCTACAAAGAAACATTTAAATGAGGAATACAAGACACGTGTCTATGTAGAGACTGCTTAAATGGGAATCTTCATTCTTTGCATGTTATCTGTTCCCATTTATATAATAGAGGGTTCGCACCACACTATAAAGTTTTGACTTTACATGGTGTATTTCAAGAAAGTGGGTCAAGTGCCCAAATAAAGGATGATAGTGAAAATGATAATGACAGTGAGGATAATGATGATAATGAAATGTTTGAGATGTTACATGACTTTCAAGGGCCAACAGATATGGGAACTAATGTTGAAGCTACTAATGTGATGCAAGTGTATTTTGTCTTTGGCATTTGAGGGGCAAGGTGCAATAGTTTCCCCTGATCAATTGTAGTTATTCACTGTCTATGAACTAATTTGTCGTGTTGTTAAGCTTTCTCAAATAACTTGCATATTTAACTTTGTTAATTTTTTTCTTCTCGAAGAATATCACTATGGCAAGAAAGAGGAAGTGAATCCCTCGTGACTCTTCAAGTGAGGCATCAACTGATAATCCACAAATTAGGGTTGCTGCTGTGATACCTTCAAGCAATACGGTTGCTGCTGTTATATCATCAATCAATACCCAGGGAAGTGCTAATGGTATGCCTTTTTATTTTGAATGTTATTTTTATTAGGTTGCTTAATTGAAGTGATTTTCTTCTCTAAGTGTATTTGAATATGTAAGAGTTATGACGTGTTTTATTAACTATTTGAACTTTTCATTAATGGATTAAAAGTTAGAGCAAGTGCTTTATATAAACCTCAAAAGGTGTTCTGTTTTATAGCAAGAAATATGGCTCTTACATATGATGAAATTGGGGCTCTAAGTATGAAAAACGAAACAACTCTTCCAAATGGTACTGTGACATTGATAGATGATGAAATTGTTCTAGGGGTTCTTGGTCACAAGTTTGGGTACTTCAAAGGTCCTTCAAAGATCCAAGAATTGAAGGAGAACCAAAAGAAATTTGAGGAACTCCTACACAAAATAATGGAAGGGCAGCAACCACCTCCATAAGTAGTCCTTTTGTTTTGTTGGAATATGTGAACTTTTTGTGAAAACAATGTGAACTTTCATAGTTGTTAACATTAAGCTTAATTGATTTTGTAGACTATGAATTATCATTGTAAGCTATTTTGGTTTTGGACTAATATGAATTAACTTTCAGTACCTTTGATCATTAATTTTTGGCACTAAATTCCAGTTACAGGGAGAAACCAACTTCTCGTAGTAGGTTACTTATGAGAATAATTATCTTCAACTTGGAATTTTACCTTCGTTAAAGTTCTCGCTATAGACTTGCTGCAACGAGGAAACAAGTGTCTCCTAGATACTTATCCACGAGGAAATTCATTCTCACAACATATGATCTACAATGAGAAATAATATGTTCATCGCTAAAAACTCACCTACAAATTCCTCGCCAAAAGATATTTACAGCAAGAAATTTGATTATTTTTGTGAGGAATTTTATCCTTGCACAAGTTATGGAATGTTAGGTTGTTAAAAGGTTTTGGCGACCACATTCCAACCCTTTTAGTGAGGAATTTGTCACCACTCCAACTCAACTATGAGAAAAAGTTTCACTCTCGCTATATCATTTCTGTGAGGAAACAATTCCTCGCTATACACATTTCCCGACGGGCCTACTACGAGGAACAAGTGAGGAATTTTTTTCCTCGCTGAAAACCTTCAACGACAAAACAACAACTTTCAATGAGGACAAAAGTCCTCGTCAAATAGCTATTTTGTTGTAGTGTCAGAAAACTTATATTACCATGGATGTCACCTTCCACGAGGAAGTTGCTTATTTTGTGAAGCCCTTTTCCGACTCTCCACTTCAGGAGGAGAGGGGGAGTGAAGTGCAGATTCGAAGAGATGGTATGGATGATGTGTTACAGGCAGAGTTGGGGACAGAACCTATTATGTTGCGTGACACTGATCAGTTGGCTATAAATAGTGATCAGTCACCTGTCATTCCCGAAACTATTTCTACTGACGACAGATCAGATGTGCCCAATGAGTTGCCTGTTAGGATGTCTGACGAATTACTTTCTGATGACCGGTTACCTGCTCCTTGTATGTCTAACGAGTTGCCTGATGATGGTTCGTCCAACGATGATTCTTCTAACAGTTTGTTACAAGATGGTGGCATACATAAGGTAAATTCTGACAATTCTTTTACTTATTAGTTGCCTCCACGAGCTAATCGTGGAAAACCTAAAGTACAATATGAGCCTGATATGCATGCCAAAGCCAAATATCCTATCAACAATTATATGTCTACTCATCGTTTGTCCAAACCATATGCATCTTTCATATGTCAGCTATCTAGTGTATCAATTCCAACAAAATTGCACGATGCTTTGTCTGACCCTTAGTGGGTTAATGCCATGAGAGTTGAGATGGAAGCTTTGGAGAAGAATTCTACTTAGGATTTGGTTCCTTTACCAAATGGGAAGAAAGTTGTTGGATGTAGATGGGTATTCACTATTAAGCACAAAACAGATGGTTCTATTGACCGATATAAAGCCAGATTAGTTGCTAAGGGTTATACTCAAATCTATGGGGTGGACTATCAGGAGACTTTTGCTCCTGTTGCCAAACTTAATATTGTGCTTGTTCTTCTGTCCTTAGCAGCAAACCAGGATTGGCCTCTGTTTCAGTTTGATGTTAAGAATGATTTCCTTCATGGTGATCTCAAAGAGGAAGTTTATATGGATCTCCCACCTGGTATCGGAACATCTCCTGGAAAAGGTGTTGTATGCAGATTGCGAAAGGCTTTGTATGGTTTGAAACAATCTCCTAGAGCGTGGTTTGGGAGGTTTACAAGTTCAATGAAGAAGTTTGGGTATGTCTAGAGTTATTCAGATCATACTTTGTTTCTAAAGCGACAAAATGGTAAGCTAACTGCATTGATTATTTATGTTGATGATATGATAGTGACTGGTGATGATCAAAAGGAGATATAATGCCTTCAAAAGTACCTAGCTACTGAATTTGAGATGAAAGAATTGGGTGAATTGAAGTATTTTCTTGGAATCGAGGTTACACGATCCAAGCATGATATTTTTCTGTCTCAACGGAAGTATGTTCTTGATTTGTTAGCTGAAACAAGTATGTTAGATTGCAAACCTGTTGATACTCCGATTGAGCAAAATCATCGTCTGGGCTTATTTCCAGATCAAGTTCCTACTCATAAGGAACAGTATCAGAGGCTTGTGGGGAGATTAATTTATTTGTCTCACACTCGCCCTGACATTGTTTATGCAGTTGGTGTGGTAAGTCAGTTTATGCACTCACCTAATGAAGCTCATATGGATGCAGTAATCCGTATTTTGAGGTACTTGAAGATGGCTCCTGGCAGAGGCTTGGTTTTCTCCAAAAATGGTCATTTGAATGACGAAGGGTATACAGATGCAGATTGGGCAGGTTCTATCACTGATCGGCGATCTACATCTGGATACTTTACGTTTGTGGGTGGTAATCTAGTTACTTGGAGAAGCAAGAAACAAAAAGTGGTGGCTAGGTCAAGTGCTGAAGCTGAGTTTCGTGGTATGTCTCATGGTGTATGTGAGTTGTTGTGGTTGAAAAAATTGTTGAGAGATCTTGGATTTAAACCCAAGGGTGCTATGAAACTCCATTATGATAACAAGGCTGCTATTGAGATTGCTCATAATCCAGTGCAACATGATCGAACAAAACATGTGGAGATTGATCGACATTTCATCAAGGAAAAATTGGATGCTAGAATTATTATGTTTCCGTTTGTGGGATCTGAAGATCAACTCGCTGATGTACTTACTAAGGCTGTGTCTAATAGTGTGTTTTCCAACTCGCTTGACAAGTTGGGTATGCGTGACATCTTTGCACCAACTTGAGGGGGAGTGTTGCGAGTTATATATTAGTTAAAGTGTAAATAGTAGTCTGTTGTCCCACATTGACGAAGTACATATGTAATACCAATTGTAACTCCTATATATACTTCACTTTGGAGATTAATGAATATATAAGAAATTCCCTAATATTGTCATATATATTTTTGGAACTTACCATGCTTAGTTTAATATTAATATGATGGGATGATATAGGAGATTAGGTAGCTTTATCACCACTGCGAAGGAGTTCATTGATGAGATTGTCGTAATATTCAATTCCCTTCCTGTTAACACCCCCACTAAGCGTTTCATCTAATAATTAAAACAAAATAATCAAATCAGTTAATACCTATCTATATATCGAAATTGGATTAAGTAAAATAGGCTAATCTATGAGGTAATTGGTCCCAAATCAAATATTTGGACGTGGATGATCAACGTTACTTGGTAACAATCTGGGCCATGAGATAGAGAACCTATAAGCATCCAACTTCATATCCTTCATAATTGCTACATCTTTCTGTAATGACATGAAAGACATACATATAATTATAAGAAAGAAGCTAAAAATTAATTAAGGTTAAGGATCTCATGTTCAATATGTGTTCTTAAACTTCATAGTAGGAAAGTTGTGGAGAATTATATTATTCCTTGATCGACAACCTTATGGAGATGGTATTGATCAATTGCGACATCTCCATTGCTGTGATCAGTGATTTTTTCTGTAATTAACCATACAAGTTTTTATTATTTAAAGCATAAAGGTAGGAACAAAGGATACGAACTATTATGTCTATGTAGTGTATGTATAGTCCATATGTAACCAAAATTTATACATACATATACTACATGCCCATGGGTATTTGATGATAATACTTGGGCATTTGATGATAATATGCAGAAGACTATAACCTGGATGGTTGTGGGTGAAGGTGTCCCATGTGCTTGGTCTTCTACCATCTTCGTTCCATGCACCTTCAACCTGAAATGTTCATATGCATATTCAAACTGAAGATGTCAATATTCATACTGGGAATCCAACTTAAATGTGCATGTTGTTAAGCTAGATCAATTGATCATTCATACACTGTAATCTTGTATATTGAAGAAGAACAGAGAAGAAGTTTTAGAGAGAGAGAAGAGGAAGAGTCTTTATATTTCTTAACAACTAAGTTATTACATTAGATTAGTCTTATATAGACTGTTATAAACTACAAAGCTAACAACCTAACTAACTGATATGATAGGATTATGACAAGTGTTTCAATCTTAAGCACTATACTCTAACATCCTCCCTCAAGATCATGCTTGGAGGAACCGAGCATGAGATTGCAACAATGAGTGCGAAACAGTGGACCACTTAATCCTTTTGTTAGAATATCTGCAAACTGCTCATGTGAAGACACAAACTGGATAGAGAGTTGCTTCTTAGAGACCCTTTCCCTGACAAAATGCACATCTATTTCAATGTGTTTCTTCTTTTGATGCTGAACAGGATTAAAAGATAAAGCAATAGCAGAAAGGTTGTCACAGAACAGCACAGGAACATGAAGCAATGGTATATGCAAAAATGCTAATCATTGTTTGATCCAATCCAACTCAGCCGAGGTGAATGACAATGCTCGATATTCAGCTTCTGTTGAAGACCGGGAAACAGTTTGTTGCTTCTTAGAGGACCAAGAAATAGGATTGTTACCCAAGAACACCACTAAACCAGTAGTTGACCTTCTGTCATTAGGGTCCCCTGCCCAATCAGCATCACTAAAAGCCTTTAACTGCAAATCTCCCCTAGTGTAGGATATACCAAACTGCATGGTTCCCTTGAGATATCGTAGAATGCGTTTAATTGCAGTGAAATGAGACACCATTGGATTCTGCATAAATTGACAGACTTGGTGCACTGAAAAGGCAATATCTGGCCTTGTAAAAGTTAAGTACTGTAAAGCCCCCACTATGCTTCTATATAAACCAGGATTTGTATAAGGGTCTCAATCTTCTTTGAGCAACCTGTTGTAAGGGAGGCATGGTGTATCACATGGTTTAGCATCAAGCATTTCAGATTTCACCAACAAGTCCTGAATATATTTGACTTGGGACAGAAACAAACCATTTGCAGTTTTGACAATTTGTATGCCCAAGAAGTAGTGTAATGGCCATAAATCCTTGATATCAAACTCAGCAGTAAGAGCACTAATAACATGGGAGATTGCATCAGATGCACTTCCAGTAATGATGATATCATCCACATAGAGTAACAACACCACTATGTCACTGCCAACATGTTTAACAAACAATGAGGAATCATAGTATGTGTTTGAAAATCCCAAAAAAGGAAGAAACTGAGTGAACCTTTCATTCCAGGCCCGAGGAGCCTGTTTTAATCTATACAAAGACTTATGCAGCTTGCATACTAGATGAGGATGAGTTTGATCTTTAAAACCAGGAGGTTGAGACATATAGACATCCTCTTGAAGAACACCATGCAGAAACACATTTTTGACATCTAATTGTCTAAGGGACCAATTAAAATGTGCAGCAAGAGCAAGGACTAACCTTACTGTGGTAGGCTTAACCACAGGATTAAAGGTCTCCCCATAATCCAATCCTGGTTCTTCATTGAAGCCCTTAGCAACTAACCGTGCTTTGTGCCTAGCAATTGACCCATCAGAGTGCTTCTTAATCTTAAAAATCCATTTGCAACCAACCAGATTTTTATTGGCTGATAATGGAACTAGACTCCAAGTTCCTTGAGCATGTAATGCATTGACCTCTTCTTTCATAGCTTCTAACCACACAGGGACTTTAAGTGCTGATTTATAACTGGGTGGTTCAATCAAAGACATATCAGTTCCTCCAGAATCCTGAACATGCGCTAAGAGAGCCTTCTTTTTAATAATACCACTTTTGCTTCTAGTTTGCATGGGATGCAAATTGAGTGGTGGAATAGACAATACCACTTGCAGAGTATCAGGATTAAACTCATTGGATTCTATTGCATAAGTAGAACTTATGTCAGGTGCCACAGGGATCAGAGAAGAAGTTTGTCTTGAAGCAGTAATGGATTGAGGATTTGCAGTAATATCAGCTGAAACACAGGCTGGAGTTGATAATGAGACTGAGGCTGGTATATTTGTTGTTTCAGGTGTAGAGACACTAGGGCTGCTAGGAAAAGAGTGTGATATAGGTGGGACAATGATGTTTTCTGAAGTAACCATAGGCACAAGACCATGTGAAATATGAGGTGTTTGTGGTGATGCAATTGTAGTGGAATGTGTTGTCAATAAGTCTGTATATGGGAAGTGTTGTTCATCAAAGATGACATGCCTAGAGACAAACACTTTCTTTGTAGGTACATGATAACACAAATAGCCTTTATATTTTGTGGCATACCCAATAAACACACACTTTGTAGTTTTGGCCTGCAACTTGGAACTATTGTATGACTTTAGTAAAGGAAAACATGCACAACCAAATATTCTTAAATGAGTAAAAAGTGGATATGTCCCAAACAGCATTTCAAAAGGAGATTTAGTACTAAGAACAGCAGTGGGCATTCGATTTATAAGATAGGTAGCTGTTTGACAAGCATAGGACCAAAACTGAGATGGCAAGTGAGCTGTTTGTAACAAAGTGATGGTGGTTTCAATGATGTGTCTATGTTTTCTCTCCGCTAACCCATTTTGTTCAGGGGTGTATGGACAGGATAAATGATGTGAAATACCCTTTTCAATGAGAAATTGTTTCATTCTATTGCATATATACTCACCCCCTCCATCAGATTGAAGAATCTTAATTGTTGCAGAAAATTGGGTAACAACAAAGGAATGAAAAGCAACAAATGTAGGAAACAAATCTGACTTGTTTATTAATGGGAAAATCCAGCAATGTCTGGTACATTCATCCACAAAGATAGTGTAGTATCTATAACCATCAACTGATACACATGGTGCAGGACCCCACAGATCAGTGTGAATTGTCTCAAATGGAATGACAGACTTATTGACATGCTTTTGAAAAGGTAGTTTACTAAATTTCCCTTCTAGACATGTATGACACATTGCAGGTAAAGAGGTTTTTGTAAAGGGTACATTAGCTTTGGTCAACATCAGAGATACAACATTATTTGATGGATGACCTAACCTATGGTGCCAAAGATTAGACTGCACAAGTTATCCAAGAAGTGCCTTAGCTGAATGGATCTTCTGTGTGGGTGAATTTATCAAGGAGTGGATAGGGTACAGTCCATTACTGCACAAGCCTTTGTAAAGGAGCCTCCCTGTGGCTTTGTCCTGAATCCAAAAACAATAAGCATCAAAAATCAGCCAGCAATTGTTATCAAGACAAATTCGATGTACTGATAGAAGGTTTTGAGTTAATTGAGGAACATAGAGCACAGAGTTCAGTTTGAGTGAAGAAACTGGTGTATGAACAGTTGAATAACCAACATGATATACTGTCAAACCTTCACCGTTTGCAGTTTGAATTATTTCATTTGTTGGATATGGCGATGCTAGAGACAAGTTTGTCAAATCCGCTGTCATATGATTAGTTGCCCCTGAATCAGTAATCCACACCTGAGGAGAAGCTTGAGAACTTGATGACTGAGATGCAGAATTAAGCACTGTGTGCATTGCTTGCATAGGAGGGTGTTGAGATTGAAACTGTGAAGGTGAGAATGAAGAGTAGTTGACATTCTGTGGTTGCATATGAAGAGTAGTTGACATTCTGTGGTTGCATATGAAGAGTAGTTGACATTCTGATACCATGTTAAGTTAGATCAATTGATCATTCATACACTGTAATCTTGTATATTGAAGAAGAACAGAGAAGAAGTTTTAGAGAGAGAGAAGAGGAAGAGTCTTTATATTTCTTAACAACTAAGTTATTACATTAGATTAGTCTTATATAGACTGTTATAAACTACAAAGCTAACAACCTAACTAACTGATATGATAGGATTATGACAAGTGTTTCAATCTTAAACACTATACTCTAACACATGTGCATATATATGCTATAGTTTTTCTGACATTGATATCAAAATAGACCTATGTTGATTATATGAACCTCAAATTAATTAAAGAGTAATTAAATAGCTAAGCAGGGGACTGGCCCGGTAAGCTGATGAAGCTGCACCAAAGACGAACCCTGGTTTTAAAGCATCAAACTTGCTTCTGTCAAGAGAGTTACAGACAATGGGTCGATCTGGCCTGGCAACTTTGGCGTTTGTCAATGCAAAGCCAGTGAGTAGTAACACCCACAATAGCAAAGAGCCTAACTCATGCATTGCCATAGTTAACTGGAGAGATTTTGTTGATCGAGATAGCTAGGGTTGGTTCTTCCTTGCATATTGTATGGGATTTATATAGAGGGCTACGTAGTACTTCTACACGTGATAATAATTTATGAGCATTTATTTACTAAAATATGATAAACACGGGCAGGCTTTAAAAAAGTGAAGGCCACTACTCAAAAGTTCACAGCAAAATATCCCTCTATTATCTATCTTCTATATATAAAGAGAATGGAAAAGGTGAATAGTATCTTGGTGTCACCAAGCTTCAACAAAAATATTTGAACAAATATGCCCCAAAAACAAAAAACTTCAAAAGCATTCCAAAATAATATCTCAAATAAGGCAAGGGCATTTTAGTCATTTTAATAGTATTTTTTTAATAATTAATTTTTTTGTGGTTTGTTTGTTTGTTTTTTTGTTTTTTTGTTAAATTAGTACCTCACAATAGGCTAGCAATAATGTGATTCAATTTCTCTATTTTTAAACGCGTTCAAAACATCTTAAGAGGCATGTAATGCTGGTTATTAAAAATGTCATTCACACGTAAATAATAATGTGATTAAATTAATTATCAAATGATTTTTCTTTTTACAAACGATATTATCTACACTAAGGGGAGGGGAAGGGGTAGGGGGTGGGCTTAGTCTCACAATGGGCTAGCAATAATGTGATTCAATCAGTTGTTTATTAAATATTATTTTCTCTATTTTTAAACACGTTCAAAACATCTTAAGAAGTGTGTGATGCCAGTTATAAAAAAGGTCTTTCACACGCGGATAATAATGTGATTCAATTAGTTGTCAAATGACTGTTTTTTTTTTTTTTTTTTTTAACAAACGATATTATCTACACTAAGAGGGAGGGGGTGAGCTCAGCCTCACAATGGGCTAGCAATCATATGATTCAATCAATTGTTTATTAAACATTATTTTCTCTATTCTTAATGTAAATTTTATAGAGACCGATTTTATTATGCGAATTCAGCTACTTTAATTGGTTTATGAGAGGTTTCTTCTAGCATAATCTAAGATTATTCATGGACTTTAAATATTTGACTTTCCTTTTGTCAATTTACGCATATAAATACATTTAAAACGTGTAAGTCGTGAGTAGCACGCCGTGATTCAAAAAATGTATTTTGCACGCGCGTGAGCTCGTGCATGAAGGCTAGTTATATATAAAGAGAATGGAAAAGGTGAATAGTGATTTGGTGTCACCATGCTTCAACAAAATATTTGAATAAAAATGCCCCCAAAACAAAAAACTTCAAAAGCATTCCAAAATAATACATCAAATAAGGTAGGGGCATTTTCATCATTTTAATAATATTTCTTTAATAATTTACTTTTTCGTGTTTTTTTTTTTAAATTAGTATCTCACAATAAGTTAGCAATAATGTGATTCAATTTCTTTATTTTTAAACACGTTCAAAACATCTTAAGAGGCGTGTAATGCTGGTTATAAAAAAAAAAATTTCGCACGCAGATAACAATGTGATTAAATAAGTTATCAAATGATTGTTTTTTTTTTAACAAACGATATTATCTACACTAAGGGGGATGGGGTGGGCTTAACCTCACAATGGGCTAGCAATAATGTGATTCAATAAGTTATTTATTAAATATTATTTTCTCTATTTTTAAACACGTTTAAAACATCTTAAGAGGTGTGTAATGCCGGTTATAAAAAAAGTTCTTTTGCACACGGATAATAATGTGATTAAATTAATTGTCAAATAATTTTTTTTTAAATAAACGATATTATGTACACTAAGGGGGAGGCTAGCAATAATATGATTCAATCAATTGTTTATTAAATATTATTTTCTCTATTCTTAATGTAAATTCTATAGAGACCAAAATAATGCATCAAATAAGGTAGGGGCATTTTCATCATTTTATCGGTATTTTTTTAATAATTTATTTTTGGTGCTTTTTTTTTAATTAGTAACTCACAATAAGCTAGCAATAATGTGATTCAATTTCTTTATTTTTAAACACGTTCAAAACATCTTAAAAGGAGTGTAATGCCGGTTATAAAAAAGATTATACGCACGCAGATAACAATGTGATTAAATAAGTTAACAAATGATTGTTTTTTTTTAACAAACGATATTATCTACACTAAGGGGGGGTGGTGGGCTTAGCCTCACAATGGGCTAGCAATAATGTGATTCAATTAGATATTTATTAAATATTATTTTCTCTATTTTTAAACACGTTTAAAGCATCTTAAGAGGTGTGTAATGCCAGTTATAAAAAAAGTCTCACACATGAATAATAATGTGATTAAATTAATTGTCAAATGTTTTTTTTTTAAATGAATGATATTATCTACACTAAGGGGGATGGGGTGGGTATAGCCTCACAATTGGCTAGCAATAATATGATTCAATCAATTGTTTATTAAATATTATTTTCTCTACTCTTAATGTAAATTCTATAGAGACCGATTTTATTATGTGAATTCAGTTGCTTTATGAGGGATTTCTTCTAGCATGATTTAAAATTATTCATTTACTTCAAATATTTGACTTTCCTTTTGTCAATTTACGCATATAAGTACATTTAAAACATATAAGTCGCGAGTAGCACGCCGTGATTCAAAAAATGCTATCTGCACGCGTGTGAGCGCGTGCATGAAGGCTAGTTTGTAAGAATAATAATTAAATATGAATAGTGTTGGGATAATAATTACAAATAACAAAAATACATATGTATATAATACATACATATATATATATATACACACACTATATATATATACACACGTATGCAATATTATATTTTTTATAAGTAAATAATTTCTCAAGCATGTATATAAAGGATTGATTTGGGAAATATAACAAGGAATGGAATTTTTTTTTTTTTCTTTTGCCAAGAAGCAATGGAATTAATTTGAAAAGTGGAGAAACGCACATCAAGATAATAATGGATATGAGACTTTTTCCTTCTTTACACTTTTAATTCAATTGGGACCGTACGTGCATGCTAAAGTATTTCAATGAATGTTATAATTTGATAAAACCCTTCAACAATATTTTGGAACGTGGCCATTGATTATCTTCTTGCCAAATGTTTTCTACAATATGTTAACACCAAGCAACACCCAGTTATTGAACTCCCAATGAACTACATATATGCGCATGAATGCTTTCTTAATCATAGCACCTTACGAATAACTAATAGTTTTAACTTTTCAAGTTCAGTTTAGAAGTTTTAGAATTGAATTACCAATAAGGTTTTCCAAATTTTAAACTGCAACCTGAATATCAAATATTTTTTCCATTCCCATGGATTGCTTCAATCCGTGAAATAGGTACAATCCGGACAACGGGTATAGCGAGTGGTAGAAACTGAGTTTTTTTACCACGTCCAGATTACTAATGGGCACAGTGCCCATGATTGATTGCAATTTACCATAGACATCAACCGTGGTAGATGAGCTTTTTCTTCTAGTATTCTAAGGTTAGATCGGTGTATGTTTATCGTGTAACTTTTGTGCAATATTGATTGGAATTAATTTTCTCGTGATTGTTTTAGTATTTTATTCATAACACTTATTTAGGAGAAGGATTTGCATAAAATTGGAGGTGTCTCAAAGCAGTCATGCAATTGAATGTACAAAAGATACAAGGCATGGTGGCCTGCTGGGTTGAGAAACCGGCAGTCACATTGGGGCGTCCATTTCATATACGGTTCTCTTCTTATTTGGCGGGGGTATGCTATACATGGACCATTTCTAATTATGGCATTGCTAGCATATAATTTGAGAGTCATAGTAGCATAACAGAGTATGAAACTACGAATATTGTTTAATTAACCCAAAAAAAAAGATTGCTAGCATATAAGTTGAGAGTCATAGTAGCATAACAGAGTATGAAACTACGAATATTGTTTAATTAACCGAAAAAAAGTTGTATTTTTCATAAGTGACCCTATAAGACCTAATACTTAAAAATCTAAAACACCCAAATAATAAAATAAATCTAAAATACTAATATTTTTCAACACTCCCATCATACTCAGGGTGATAATGACATGAGTTTGACAACAAGCAAATGTGAATGCATACTTTGTAAGGCGGACATGGAGGTAGGCATATTCTATTTGGCGCTCTTCAATATAGATTTTGTAAGGCGAACATATACTTTGCAGCATCTCCAGGCGGGCATATTCATGCAAATAGATGTTGGAAGTATAGAAATGAAACATATGAATGCTCCCCACCACTAAACGAACAAGATTCTCATATCACAATTACAACAACAAACAAACATAAATCAAATGTATCACCACATATACAACGTTAGAATCTCTAACAACCATTACTAAAATGGTCACCAATCCAAGCAGTTGAGTAATTGTGATAAACAGTTGCAACAGACTCCATATACAGACCCAACAACATCAATCCTTCTCACGTCGCCCTTATAGACCCCAATAACAACAAATACTTTTTTTTATCATCAAAACTTTTTCTCTTTTTTTTTTCATTTCCTTTTTTCTTCTCCCTTATCTTTTTTTTTTCTTTTGTGGGAACGAGTGGAATTGACTCGATGCGGGTACAAATGCGGTGTGTCAGTATGCCTGGTGGCTGTGACAATGCAAAATCGAATTCATGGGTTCATCGATCACGACACGGGTGCAGTTCTAGAAATTTCGCTATAAGCCACTCTTTTTATTGGTGGGTATTGTCAAGTGTTGTCACTCATATTGGTGGCAAACCTCTATGGCCACCAAGCAGCCACTAAACTAGAGAATGTGACTTATATAGAGGACTCTATTATAACAACAATGGCTACTGATAAGTCAATATTATATTATATATTTTACCTTATTCTTAATATTATTTTGGTAATTATTTTGGTAGAATTTTGATATTTTGCTTTATATTTTCAATGTAGGACATTACACTTCCTCTGGAGCAAAATTTGACCAAACAGACGAATTTTGTAGTGATTCAAATTGGAGGACGTTCGTGTGTTCCTTAGCTTGTTCGTGTCAAAATTTCAGTAATTTTTACCAAGCGGTTATTTTCTGGCGATTTAATGAAGAATCAGGGCGCATTACTGGAAAGTGACGTTTCTGGGCTTAAATTGCGTTTTTGGGGCCCAAGACGACATCAGATGTGTTCGTGGCCTTCTGGAGAAGTGTTCAGAATAGTCCAAGCTTTATATCCAGCTATTTTGAGCCAGTTTTGGAGCTGATTTGGGTCTAAAACGTGGCTGTGCAGATTTCTAGGCGAATTTACCAAGTTAATTTAGGATTATGTTTCCTATTTTATTTCAATTTTTTAGGTTTCCTAGTCTTATTTTAAGACCTTTTACTAGGAGGATTTTATTTAGAGTAGTATAAAGAAGCCTTTTGGCAGACCTAGGGTTCTCTCCTAGGTATGCAACTTTTGGGAGAAGACTTTGGGAAAAGTTTAGAGATTTCAAGACTTTATTCTTTCAGGTGTTTTCATTCTTTTTCTAATTTAATACAATTATATTGATTTTTATTATGAATATGCGTAACTAATTCTCTTTGCTAGGGTGAGGCCATGATCCTTAGCAAGAATATGTAGTCTCTTTTTAATTTTCTTATGAATTTATGCATGCAAGTTTTGGATTGTTAATCATTGTGCTTTAAACTATCTATTTGTCTTAGTAATTCGCGACTATTAGGATATTTAGAAAAGTAATTTGATGCAATTTTGGCGAAGGGCTGTCCCTATGGTTAACATCTACTTAGGATGGACGACACGTCTTAGGAGTTATATGGTTTTTCAAAAGGTTTTCATAAAACTTAATGAGTCTTTCATGTTCACATTCAATCTAAACGCCACGGACGGGTTGCATGTTAGATATACGTTCTATGTTGGGGGTTCCAAATAGGGCATACTTTAGGAAAACCTAACCTTCAAAATATGCATGTGTAATTCATAAGGAATTAGAAGAACTACGTAGGATTGTTAGGGTGACAGGGGAACCCTAGTGCTTTTCCAAATTTGTTTCTCAAAACCTTTCTCTCTGATTTGTTTCATTTTTAATTGGTTATTAGTTGCTTTCCCTAAATTACTTTTATTAAAATTCGTTTTTATTACTTTTAAATTCTAAATCAAACTTTTCCAATCTTTACTTTCAAATAATTAACTAGGTTTAGGGTTTTTCATAAATTGTTTTAAATAATCCCTGCGGAAAACGACTTTGTTTGAGCCGTTTATACTATAACAACTTTGTTCTCTTGCAAGTATTTTTAAGTGTTTTTATCCCTACTTTTGTAGGTGGTAAATTCCCTATCAAGAAATTGGCGCCGTCGCCCGGGATTGTTTTAACAATTTGTGTTAATCATAATTCTTTGTTAATTATTGCTGTAAATAATTATATTTAAAAAATAAAAAAATAAAAAAAACGGAGTTAATTTTCGTTTTTTTAACACAGGTCACAATCTGGGCAGGTACAGTTCATGGTCTGCACCAGATCTCAAAATCAGCAGCTATTAGAATTCAACCCAGAGCCGGAACGAATTTTACGACAAAGGCGTAGAGAGCAGTTTTAGCGTGGGAATCCTCGTTGGAGGGCACTTTTCTGAAAAATCTGATTTCTGGGTTTTTGGGTAGCGAGGATACCATGGCTTTCGCCATACCAGCTGCTGGGCGCCCATTGAGGGATAGATTAGCAGCCCGTGCTAATGAGTTACCAAATTGCATTGTATATCCGGACAGGGAAGGTGACGCGTTCGAAATTAGACATCACATGTTGGAGATTTTGCCTACTTTTCATGGATTAGGTCATGAGGATCCTAATATGCATATCACAGAGTTTTTAATAGGGTGCAGAAATATTATAGTGAAGGGGTTTACTGTAGAGTCGATCAAACTTCGTTTGTTTCCTTATTCATTGAAGGGGTTTACTGCTTACACTACCATCTGCCAGTATCACTTCTTGTGCACAGATGAGTGACAAATTTCTTAACAAATATTATCCAGCCTCTAAAACTCTTGATATGAGAACTCAAATTTTATCATTTGCCCAAAAGCCTAATGAAGAGTTTCACGAGGCATAGGAGCGTTTTAAGGAGTTATTCAGAAAGTGTCCACATGCAGGCATTGATGGAGACACACAGATGGGCATATTTTTCAGAGGATTAAACTCAAACACTAAGAATCATGTTCATGCTTCATCAGGAGGTTCTTATTCAACTAAAAATGCACAGGAAGCCTATCAATTGTTTGACAACATGGCATCTGAATCTCAACAATGGGCAGGGGATCAAACACAAAATAGGGGCGCTTTTGAAATGTCCATGGGGTCTCCACATGTATCTGCTCAAATTGAAAAGATTGAGAGAAAAATAGAAAATTTTGATGAAATTTGACATGATCTTGCAGAAAATTTCAGCACCAGTTCAGCATGTTGCTGTCCAGCAACCTGCAGGAGTATATTGTGCAATTTGCAGCCAACCCACACATGATTTTATGGGTTTTCCACAGAGAGATGCATATCCAGATTTTGTGGCAGAGCAAGTTAATGCATTCAACAATTATCCAGGGAAAGAAATGATGTTCATTCAAATTTTTATAATCCAGGTTGGAGGGATCACCCAAATTTAAAATGGGGTGGTGAGCAGCAAGTTAAACCACCATTCCCACCACCAGTCCAGCGCTGCACCAGCTAGAGCTCCTTGGGAAATTGCAATTGACAAGTTGACAGAGGCTACTCGCATCAGTTTTGAACAGAGCAATCAGAACCTGCAAAAGATACAGCAGACAATGAATCAAAACATGCAGAATATGCAAGCTTCCATAACTAATTTGGAAAGGCAATTTGGGCAGCTAGCAAGTAATATCACAGGAAAATTTCCCAGCCAAACAGTTCCAAATCCAAGAGGTACAGAAGATTGTTGTGCAATAAGGACGTTGAGATCTGGAAAGAGTTACGACAATCATGACAAAGGAAAAATTGATAGTGGGGACAAACCTACAAAAAGTGCAGAAAAAGATGCAGAAACTGTTTCTGGACAGATTTCAAACAACTCGGAATCTGCCCCTGCCCAGAAATCAGAGCATGTTTATGATCCTCTTCTTCCCTATCCCAAAAGGTTACAACCAAAGCTCAAAGATCAGCAATTAAGGGATTTCATACAGACCTTGGCTAAAGTTCAAATTAATTTGCCATTGTTGGAGGCCATTAAAAAGATTCATTCTTATGCCAAATTTTTGAAAGATGTTTGCAGCAAGAAAAGAAAGCTTGTTGAGTCAGAAAAAAATTATGCAAACAGAACAATGCAGTGCGGTCCTATTACATAAATTACCTCCAAAGAAGAAAGATCCAGGGAGTTTTACTATCTCTTGCACTATTGGAAATTGTGATTTTAGCAGTGCTTTAATTGATTTAGGTGCTAGTGTAAACTTAATGCCTTATTATGTTTTTAAATGTTTTGGTGCAGGTGAGCTGAAGCCAACCTCCAGCATTATTCAATTGGCTGACCGTTCAATTACCTATCCTAGAGGGGTCATTGAAGATGTTATTATAAAGGTGGACAACTTATTTCTGCCAGCGGATTTTATGGTTCTAGACATGGATGAGGATTTGAAAACACCCATCATTTTAGGCCGCCCTTTCATGGTAACAGCCAATACTCTTATTGATGTTGAAGCTGGAACTTTAACACTAAGGGTCCAAGATCAATCAGTGGTTTTTAATTTGTTTGAAGCAACCAAACAGCCAGCAGAAAAGCAAGAATGCATGTGTGTTGAGGCACTAGATGGTTTACCTCATGACAAATTTATGACCAGATCAACTGACCATCTGTCCATAAAGCCTCCAAATTTCATTCATGATTGCATCGGTCCAGAATCGATGCAGCAAAGAGTGTTGCATAATGTCCAGCCGATTAACATTCAGCAAAAACATAGAACGTTGCAAGGCAGCCCAAAGTTTGAAAAAATAAAGCCTGGTAGAAAGGTGTGGTTGTTGACTTCCAATTCCAAGTTAATTCCAGGGAGACAAGAGTCTCGGTGGAAAGGCCCTTATATGGTTAAGCAAGTTTTTCAAAACGGCAACGTGGACATTGAAATAGAGGGCAGGGGTTGTGTGCTCAAGGTCAAGAAGTATCTACTAAAGCCATTCCTAAGGAAGTTCAGTGCAAGCGAGTCAATGACTCTAAGGATCCAACAACTTAATCACTGGGCTTCTGTTTTGTCTAGCTACAAACATTAAATAAAGCGCTTAATGGGAGGCAACTCAATTCTCTAACTTTTTCTTTACTTTCTTTCATTTTTATTACTTTCAGTTTCTAGCTACATTTAATTTCTTAGGTTGTCATTTCTTTAAAACCCAAAAAAAAAAAAACAAACAGAAAAAAAAAAAATTTCTTTTACTTGTTTTATTTTAGTTTACCGATAGTATTTTCTACATTCTATTTCTGATTTCAATGCTTCGGTTTTTGCAGATAGCAAACAAGACAAACAAGAACATTGACATCAACCACATCTGTGATTCACATAGCAGGGATGGGAAGTTATACCTTTCTATTTTGCTGTGCGGCCGTTCTTCAGTGTGGGCCAATAGTTTTGTCATCGAGCAGCCTTTGCCGATCTGGGATCTTTTCCTGCAACAGAATATTCAAGCATCTGAGTTCCAGTGGAAATAGTCCATATATCAACCATTCTTCTTTGAGGATCCATCTCTTTTACATTCAAGGATGCTATTATTTAAGTTTGGGGGTAGTTCATTTTCTGTCCTCAGCACGATTCCAGTCCAACTGGTCCATACATATGTTTTGGGGTGCTCAGATTTTCATTGAGTTCTATCACGAGAAGAAGGTGTTCAAGAATATCACACAAAAGATGCTTTGAAGCCATGCATGCCGAGTAGACTACAAACCGCAGGATGAGTTTTATACCTGTTGCAGTTCCAGGAGCTTGAATGTTAATCTTTCCGTTTTGACCCGTTGGATCTGCCGCTTGCATGTTCATTTCTCTCGGTTATCACCTCAATCCGAGCTTCCTCCACACAGAGAGACAGAAATGTGAAATGTGAGATATGAACTGACATTGTACCTTATCTTTCCAGTGCGTAGTTAGAACATTTCACAACATGTGTTTATACCTTTTGCATGCTCGTATCTGTGCAGTCCGAGAGGCTTCTTTTGTTTTTCTCCCTACCGACGCCGGAACAGTGCACATCCTACACATATTTTACTTGCAAGAAAACAGTTGCATGTGTTAGTTCTTTACTTTTTCCATGAAAATAAGCGCAACGGAAGGCAATGGCAGCAGGGCAAGAGTTTTACCTTTGAGAATTCTAGTTTTGCTACTGCGACGCAGCGAGGATGATGAACTCCATGAATGTACCCGAGAGCACAGGTGGCGTGGATTGCACCTTCAGTTTGGGAAACCTGGACAAAATGGCAAGAGAGAACGGCATTATATTGATGTCGCGATGAGACCAATGGAGGGGCAAGGGTTCTCCTTTGTATATAAGTGAGAAGTAGAGAGAAGGATGACCGCATTGCGATGTGAATTCTTTCCGTTTCTAGAGAAATGCGAACGACTCGGGCTTTACACAGCATTCAGAATGGTTAAAGTGATCTGACCGTTCGTTTGGCATCCTAAGTAGCTAATGCTTTGATGCACGACACGTGTCCAAGGCTGGGGTTTCCCATGTTTGTTCCGAAATGAGTACTTTGGGCTCGAGGTGCCAGTGCATGATGCTGTCCGTTACTCATTTTTCTGCCAGGGTTCTTCGTGACCGTTTGTGTTGTGCAGCAACATGGGCTGCCTGTGGCTACATGGCTGGGCCATATTTCTTTGGTTGATGGGCTTCCTCCATTATCATGCTTTCCACGCCTTAGGTCCATCATCCCACCAGGTGCATTCTTTTCTTTTCTTTTCTCTCATTATTTATTTATTTTGTTATTTTTCTTTTGTGTCTTTTACTTATTGTTCTATTTCGTTAGGTTTTGTTTAGCTATTTAATTTTCTTTCCGATTGTCTTTTATCTTTTATTTATTTTTCACACCTTGAGGACAATATGTGATTTAAGTTTTAAAATTTTAATTTTTGAGTCAAGTTAAAAAAATTTCATTATGTTTAAGTTAATATCTATAGTTTATTTTAAACGTTAGAACAAATGGACATGGTGAAGATTAATCCCACAGTACAGTCTTTTCTATTTATCGTTGCTTAGACACTAATTCATGAGTTATACTTTGAAAATTTGCACATTCACATCTACATAGTTTGTGGAGAGTGAGATTGGAACACTTACTTTTAGTCTAAGTTTATTTTTAAGTTTTGCAAGTTATTGTTATGTTATAAAGTAATAATTGTTCCACCCGAGCCTTTGCCTACTAACCAGGCCAGTCCTGCCTAATCAGCAGTGATTCTCGCGTCAAACGGTACAGTTTTGGCATGGGGCAGGGTGGTTAGTTGGTTTCATAACCTTTTCAGCTCGGGTTAATAAGTCCTTAGGGGTGTTATACACCCGGTGTCCTAAAGCCCTAGTGGTTTGTGAGTCATTGACCTAAAGCTTGCTACAAGGGTTGGATCGAAAGCTTAAGTGAACTGACATTGCACGACCACTACTGTTACTGGAATGACAAAAAAAAAAGATGAAAAAAATGAAAAAAGAATAAAATAGTTATATTTAAATATAGTATGTGTGAAATAAAAGGACAAGAGGTAAGAGTTTTAGTCGAGTCTCCTTAACTATGTTGGATCACTTTACACCAAAGGAAGTTCATGAATTCTTTTCTAGTTGATTCTAAATGGCTTGGATTCTGTGGTGGGATTGGCTGGAACTTTTGAAAAGATGTTCTGATTTTTAATGTATTCTATGGATTGCAACTGTGAAGGTGAAATTTTTCATGTTTAGTTTTAGTTAAGTTTCTAGTTTGTTAGCTTTTATTTTTGTTTTCTAGTTTTGTTTTGCTTGAGGACAAGCAAAAAGTTAAGCTTGGGGGTATTTTGATGAGTTAATATTATATTATATATTTTACCCTATTCTTAGTATTATTTTGGTAATTATTTTGGTAGAATTTTGATACTTTGCTTTATATTTTCAATGTAGGACATTCGATTTCCTCTGGAGAAAAATGTGACCAAACAGACGAATTTTGTAGTGATTCAAATTGGAGGACGTTTGTGTGTTCCTTAGCTTGTTCGTGTCAAAATTTCAGCAATTTCTACCAAGCGGTTATTTTCTGGCGATTTAATGAAGAATCAGGGCGCATTACCGGAAAGTGACGTTTCTGGGCTTAAATTGCGTTTTTGGAGCCCAAGACAACCTCAGATGGGTTCGTGGCCTTCTGGAAAAGTGTTCAGAATAGTCCAAGCTTTAAATCCAGCTATTTTGAGCCAGTTTTGGAGCTGATTTGGGTCCAAAACGTGGCTGTGCAGATTTCTAGGCGAATTTACCAAGTTAATTTAGGATTATGTTTCCTATTTTATTTCAATTTTTTAGGTTTCCTAGTCTTATTTTAAGACCTTTTACTAGGAGGATTTTATTTAGAGTAGTATAAAGAAGCCTTTTGGCAGACCTAGGGTTCTCTCCTAGGTATGCAACTTTTGGGAGAAGACTTTGGGAAAAGCTTAGAGATTTCAAGACTTTATTCTTTCAGGTGTTTTCATTCTTCTTCTAGTTTAATACAATTATGTTGATTTTTATTATGAACATGCGTAACTAATTCTCTTTGCTAGGGTGAGGCCATGATCCTTAGCAAGAGTATGTAGTCTCTTTTTAATTTTCTTATGAATTTATGCATGCAAGTTTTGGATTGTTAATCACTGTGCTTTAAACTATCTATTTGTCTTAGTAATTCGCGACCATTAGGATATTTAGAAAGGTAATTTGATGCAATTTTGGCGGAGGGCTGTCCCTAAAATTGACTAAGGCTTCTTGTGGTTAACATCTACTTAGGATGGATGACACGTCTTAGGAGTTATATGGTTTTTCAAAAGGTTTTCACAAAACTTAATGAGTCTTGCATGTTCACATTCGATCTAAATACCACAGACGGGTTGCATGTTAGATATACGTTCTATGTTGGGGGTTCCAAGTAGGGCATACTTTAGGAAAACCTAACCTTCAAAATATGCATGTGTAATTCATAAGGAATTAGAAGAACTACGTAGGATTATTAGAGTGACGGCGGAACCCTAGTGCTTTTCCAAATTTGTTTCTCAAAACCTACCTCTTTGATTTGTTTCATTTTTAATCGGTTATTAGTTGCTTTCCCTAAATTACTTTTATTAAAATTCGTTTTTATTACTTTTAAATTCTAAATCAAACTTTTCCAATCTTTACTTTCAAATAATTAACTAGGTTTAGGGTTTGTCATAAATTGTTTTAAATAATCCCTGCGGAAAACGACATTACTTGGGCCGTTTATACTACAACAACCTTGTTCTCTTACAAGTGTTTTTAAGTGTTTTTATCCCTACTTTTGTAGGTGGTAAATTCCCTATCAGCTACCAATTAGATAATGGTGGCACAATGAATAGTTACACTTCTGAAATATTATATAATTTTTATACATTCGTGGCTATGTTGTAATATATTTTTTAAAAAAAAGGGCCCAGTAATCTGGGCACCCAAATTATAATCCCATTTCCAATGATGATGACAAATCCTTTTATATACTATATTGATCCAAAAAAATAGGGTCTCTGATGATGTATAATGTACAAGTACAATGGTTATATAAAATGTATAAGCACAGTGGTTATACAAAAGTATTTGATTATACAATAAAATTATCCTATCCTACTCTCAATCTCCCAAACATCACCAAATAATGATCAAGGTAGCTACAAAACAGAAAGGGAAGCTTTGATGAGGGTTGAAGGCCATGACTTTACCCAGATTGACATGAATCTGCTGCCGAGGGGTCTTCATTGCTGCAACCCTGTCCATGAACTTGTTGCAGTTGTTTTTCGTCTTCTCCTTCCTCCCTCCTTCCTCTCTACAAGCCGCATGCCTTCCCTTCACCGAATCCATCTCTCTCTCGCTCTCTCTCTCTCTCTCCCCCCTCGCCCTCTATCTCTCATCCTCTCCGTAAGCCGCATGCCTTCCCTTCACCAAATCCCACAATTGTAACGTAAACTACCAAACACCAAATTAAATACACAAACATGACAACCCCAAACATAAACAAAATTGTATATGAATTCAAAACAATGTTAGGGCAAAAGAACCCTAAACGTAAACAAAATCTCAAACCAATTAAAAAAAAAACTCAGGCCAACCCATGCACTCATCTTTCCCTTTCCTTCCCCTCTTTTTTTACCCCCATTCCATTATCTCTCTTCCCTCATAATTATATAAACAACAGCAGGGAAGATTAATTTGATAATGAAAAAAAACGTACCTTAAGGAAAAAAACCCAATTACGCATCAACTTCATTTTTATATAAAAGAGATGAAATTATTGGAGATACAGAAGCTTGGTTAGAGTGCAGGAGCAAGACTGAATGAAATGATAAAACTTAAAAGAGAGATATTACATGGATCAATCGTCATCATACGAAACATGGAAACTGGTAGTGCAACCCCACAACAGTTGTAGAACTTGGCAGCGTATGGTGGATTGTCGGGTCCCAATTCATAGTACCTTACATTGAATACAGAAAAATAAAACATCAATCAAGTATCAAATATACCAACCTGTAGGAAATACAGAAGCGTAGTTATAGCAGAGCAATTTCTCTCTCCCTTCCCTCAATATTTCCAGTCGACTGGGAAATAGAAAAATAGAACCCAAAATGCCCAAAAAGCAGAAGCTCAAAGACAAAAATAGAAAATAAAAAGGCATTACAAAAGGTAAAGTCATTGAATTTTACACAAAATTACAGAGATCAGAACTCACACACAAATTAATTTCAGGATCAAACACTAAAGTACGAAACTTTACCTTTTCCCTTCTCAAACCTGACATCTTCGAGAAATACCTTTTCCAAGTTGTCGTACATCCTTGAGCCTTTGCGTTCATATGTGCTTTCTCAATTTTATTGTAAACCCCCAAAATAAACTGCAAATATTATAGAATGGTAAAATGAACTGCAAATCCTTCAATCATTTCTCAAAATAAACTGCAAATCACAAAATTACCTACTCCAAATCGGGTTGTCTAACTTTGTATTTATTTGGGGGTGAGAGTACTGTAGAATAGGATTATTAAATGAAACAACAATTATTTTTTACAAAAAAAAAGGAGAAGAAGATTGAAAAAGAAACAAAAAAACAGGTCCCAAAGTTGAAAAAACTTGTAAAAAGTCTTTGGTGTCAAAAATTTTATAGTTTGACACCAATGAATGGTGTCATAAAGGTTAAAGCCACCAATGTATGGTGTTAGAAAGGTTAAAGCCACCAAATTTTGACAATGGTGACAATTTAATTTACAAAGCCACCGATATCGGCGGCATCCCACTGTAAAACCACCAAAAAATAGTAAGAGTAGCAGCTTTATATCTATGGCCACCAATTGCAAAGGGTGTGCAAAAAATGGTGTGCAATGAGCATAATTCTAGTAGTGGTGGTTAGATCGCGACACATATGTGAGTTTGATCAGGCAAAAATGGTTGCAGTGGTTCGATGTGATCTCGTTTCGTGGTCTAGAAACAAGTAGTAATGGTAATTGGGTTCGTCAGCAACAGGCTGCTATTTGGGCTTCTGGTTGCAACGATAACGTGCAGATGGATTTGCATCAGCAATATCTAGGCAGCGCGACATGGACTACGACAAATATAGTGGGGGTTGAGTAGTGCAACCCAAAGTTGGTGGGAACGGTGGGTGAAACATGTTGGAATCTCACATCAGTGGGTGAAAAGAATAATGGGAGTTTAAATATGATTACCTCATTCTAACTAATACCGAGACATTTTGTGATAAAACCTCATACCTGACGGATCGGACAGGTAAAGTTGGGGACAGTATCCGTGTTGTTAGAGTGGGGTGCCCGCCGATCCAAAAATCCAACATGGTATCAGAGCTAAGGTTCGAGCCCCGTGCAAGCCAACGAGCTTGTCCCCAAGAAGGAAACAAGCCATGATTCTTAACATATAATGAAGAAAACACAGCAATGATTCTTAACATAGAGTCGGCCTTTGAGTTCTATTCAAAACAAATCTCGGCCTCTGAGTTCTATTGAAAATAAGTCTAGACTCTTAACATAAAGCCGACCTCTGAGTTTCAATTGTCGATGTGTGGATCTTCACGTGTGAACCACTAAATGAGGTTTACATGTGAAGGGGAGTGTTGGAATCCCCAATTGGTGGGTGAAAAGAATAATGGGGGTTTAAATATGATTGCCCCACTCTAACTAATATCGAGGCTTTTTGTGATAAAACCCCACAACTGCCGGATTGGGCAGGTGGTAAAGTTGGGGACAATATTGGTGTGGTTAGGGTGGGGCCCCACGAGCCTGCCGATACAAAAAATCCAAAAGTACCCTAGAAAACCTAATACTTGAATTATCTAAAATACCCAAACAATAAAAGAAACCTAAAATGCTAATATTTTTCAACAATGTTTTCTCTAAACACTCGGGACTCGAACAAATTTAATATTATGACTAACTACATTTTACACCGTACAAGTTTGAGGTGATTTGCAAACTTAACCATTAGGTTTCAATCTTCTCATATTGCACCATGATGTTTTCAAATCGTATTAAAGTTACACCTTTTGTTTCTTTGAACATCTAATTCTTTATTAAATTGATGAGCTTTTTTTTTTTTTGTCAATGTGGTGCAAATGTGTCTTAGAGCATCGATCTCCAATGGAGAAGTCAAAAGAAAATTGTCAAATGTAAATTTGAAGGCCTATGTGCCAATGTCAAATTTCATTTTGGTCCAACCTGATTTATGATTGATTCATTACTAGGACTTAACCACAGAACATTTACAAAAAAAAAAAAAAAAAAGACATTAAATTTTTTCATATGTCAAAATTTACAGCACACAATCTCTATGCTAATTCATATAAGATTGACAAATCAGTTGAAACTTCTTCTACTTTCAAATTTTATTACATAACATTCCACTTAGAATAGACATCACCTTTGAAAATGCTCAAATTTAATGAATTATCATACAATTATTTTGACCAAATACAAAAATTAATACAATTTCAATATCTTATAGTGTTGTAAGTGAGAATTGAAATTCATGATTTATTTTAAAAAATCAGACCATACATGAAGGTGCGAAAATGTAGTTATCTCTTAATATTAAAGATATGTACAAGAAAGAGAAATTTATGTACCAGAAAGAGCAATTTCTCTCTTTTTCCTTTATGTAAGCATCCAAACCCCACAGCTAGTGACACCCATCCGAAGCCCCTCACAAATCACAATCCTAACCCATTAGGGACAATGACAGCTTTGATGTGATTCCATTTTTCATGTCAGAAACTCATCAACTTTACTAAAAAAAAAAGAAGGGAAAGAGAGGGAATCAGATTCTTTGCATGCATTTCACACATGGAGTAATAGAACTGACATCCACCTTGAAGAAAAAACTTTGGTGGCTAGTGATTTAGGGGTTGTACATACTCGGTGATCCGTATGGGTAGTGCGAGGTTTAAAGTTTGCTGGAAGAGGGAAGACTAAGACTTTGGTTGGGAACGGATTTTTCAATCTAAGGGCATCTAGTCATTGTGCACACTAGACATGGCTGGGTTTATAATTATCTGAAAATGCTAGGGAAAATGTCAATATAGATGGCTTCAAAGGGGTTAGTTTTTAAAACTAATAAAAGTATTGGAGTGTATGAGAAATGACATAACATGAGGAGGAGATAGATGTTCCTTCCCCAAAAAGAAGGCTAGAGAGAAGATTGCTAGCACTCTTTCTAGTATTATCACTGGACAATACTTGGCTACTGACTGGCCAGTACCCAGTTTAACCGACCATTTATGTGGCCTATTTTAAGACATTTGTCACTTTCACCACTTTTGCTATCTTTGTAACCAAACGCAAACCAATCCTTTAAACCAAATACGAAACAGAACTCTTCTTCTTCGATATCTGCAAATCTTCAATGCCATAGCTATGGTTTCTTCTTCATCCCGTCTTCTCTCCTCCATCTTCCCTCCTCCACTGACCCCATCCCCGCCCAGTCCCTCTTCCAACCGTAGATTCCACCGTTGCAGTGAGATTGACGAGGACGAAATCTGTAGCTATGTGGTGAAGGACTCGACGTCATCTTGTCGAGTGAGATCTAGCTCGGCATGGCTGTCGAGGACAAGATTGGCTGAGACCCTCGTAGTTACTCAATTTTGTTCATTTCGTTGTCGAACAATTCTTGATATCTCTTGAATGCTCTAAAGAATTAAGTCATTCAAAAACTTTCATTTGAACTGCCCCATTCCACACTCAAGTAGATGATTTCGGATTAAGAGTATCCTACAATATCCCACTTGGATTTTAAGAATTCTAAGCTATTTGAATTATTAAAAACAAAGCTTAACATAATCTCACAAGTAAGCAATATTGTTATTATCAAGACATCAGTGAGAGAGTATATCTCTGTGGTGCTACTTCAAGTTATCATAATTTAGTTGTCCCATTTGAACTTAGCTCTTTGAATCTCTAGACAACTTGGGTTTCCATTATGACGACTCTTAATTATGGGCCTTTAACCCATTCTCCTTAATCACCAACTTACTCTCAAGTCAAGCCATGGTACCACTCAGTTGACTATCTTTTATGGTGTGCACTCTCCTTTTAAGTTCTTCAAAAATAGTTGTTTTGCAACGTTAAGTTCTTCAAAATAGTTGTTTTGCAAAGTTATGTTTTTCAAAAAACATATGTTTCGACTTACAAAGTAATTTGTTAATACTCGAGTACATTCCCTCACATTTAAAGTGTTTGCCAAAAAAATCTCAAAGTCAAAGATGTTTTTTGATCAGTAGTATGTTTATTATCTCTTTCTATATGCACATTACTTTTTCATTCTTCTTAAGTTGACATAAATCTTTTGTTAAAAAAAAAATGTTGATATAAAATCTCTAAGATAACTTTCTCAATTGTGATTGCTTTAAATGCTACCATTAATTCATTCTTTTACTTAAGAAGTAAAAAAATTATAAAAATAGACCCCTATGTTTGAAGCATCACTAAGCCTCCACAATCCAGTCAACATCCTAACATGGATTCCAAAACTCCCTAGTTGTTCCATCACATTACTTCTCTTTCTAGAAAGTGCTCATCATTCTGTTTCCCAGAAAGAAAGAAAAAAATGTACTCATGATTCTCGTTCGAAAATATTTGGAAAAAAAATTCAACACACTAACTGTGAAAGCCATTTTTAACAAAACAAAAATTTAAGATGAAAATATTAAATAGTTCTTACACTAGCAACCAAAATTGTAAAACTTTATTTTTTGTTGAAAATGCTTGTTTTTATTTCCGAGAACTCTATAGGCTTATTAGTTATGTAGTTTGCTACTGGTGTTTGAAGGATATAGGCTTATGATTTTAAAGCCCAAAAATATCAACTAGCAAAGTCCACTTAATTTGTTTGGTTTCTAGAGGAACTTCAGTTCACTTTATGATTTTTGAGTGAACTGGGTCAAATCGTAGCATACCCACTCATACGTATAGTTAGCAAGTAAGCAACAAACATCCACTTAATTTGAAACAAAATATTCCATTTTTTACTGGTAAAATAAATAATCCTAAGCCAAATTCATTCGGATAAATCATTCAACATTAACCTAACATTATTCATTCAGGTAAAATAGATTGATACATCTTATAAACTACCATCCAACTTTGAAATGCGACAAGAACAATGGATATTTTCGTGCGAAGTAACACATCAGTCACAACGTTGAAACTGCATTTTGAACATGCACCAAAACAGATCCAACAAAAGTTCTAGGATACTCCAGCTGTTCTAATCGTTAATCTTTAATTACAATGACGGGAAAACCAAAGGGTATGAGAACCCACTACATGAGTTGGGTTTTCTTTGCATAATCCCCTCCAAAAGATATCCTAACAATAGTTCAAATGAAGTTCAAAATTCAAAGCCATTGAAGAGCAAGACAGAGACATGACATGGTGTTCAGGCTCGTAGCGATGCGGTTTTTACAAAATCCAAACAAGTATAGAATCATACTCGTTAAGTCTGATGATATTTGATAACAAAAAAACTCTCAATCCGAAAGTTGATTGCTTCTTTGAAGGAATGAGTTTTGAATCTCTGATAGACATGTAACCCCAAGAAAATGTTGCAACTAGGAACAAAGAATTCAACTTAAATGTGAGAACCAAAACCACATAGAAAACCAAGTACAAAAATTTAAAAAAATAAAAAGTGAAGCAATAGAGGCAATGAGTTGAATGACCATTCAAATGTGATTTTAGTCGGGCATTTAATCAAACATCTTATAGGCGAATATAAGCTTCATGTGTGGAAATCCAGATCCATAACGGCCATGCATGTGGTGTAGGATTCATTCGGATTCTTGAATTTTTTTCTTCTTACTCCGTATAGTATGCCCCCCGTCCTTTTCCATTACAAGTTAGTAATGGAGGAGGACAAGTGTGAATTTGTCACGCAGTGCTTTGCGAGTGACTTTGCTTTTACCTTGTCAGAGCGGACTTAAATTGGTTGGAATCTTTAGGTTAATCATTAACTTGATCATGACTGTGTGTATCATGAACTCATAGGTTGTTACGGCACGTTATGCGTCGTTTAATATTAGTTCGGGGAAGAACTTGAGGAATCTTGCAGAGGATATGAATTGTAAAACGGCAATAACGTTTTCCACATAGCTCGAAATTGAGTTCTGCAAAATTCTACAGAATGCTGACATCCAGATATTCGCGATGGTGTATAAAAAGAAACTTAGTTTGCTTCGAGAAAGTACAATTTAATATGTCAAGTTGGCAGTGCTGCTCCATTGTGCTGCTTGGGCTGGCTTGCCGCCCAGCTGCTTAGCAAGCCAGTTTTGGGATTGTTCTGTTTTCTGAAAAATTGGAAAAATAAGAATATTGAAGCTCTGCATCGTATCTTTCCAAGTGTATATGGCATGTCATTGAGAAGCCTTCGAAACTTTCGTTTTTCCCTAGATGTGCAGTTTTGACAAAAATGCAGTTTTGGCTGTTTTTATTTGAAAAACTGGTAGTATTTATCGTGTAGAAAATTATGAAAGTATGACATTATAATTTTCAGTGTCTTAGCTTTCGTGTCCAACTAGACTTGTGTCGAAATTCATATGCAAAGTTAATTTTTCGTTAAAAATCATCCAAGAAAGAATGGTGTGATGTGTTTTATATCGTGAACCATTCTTGACAAATAGGCTATAGTGGGGCATTAAGGAGATAAGTTATCCATGGACATGTCTACGCGTAGACCGCGGTGAATATGACAGAATATGCGTGTGGCAGAGCATTATCTTTAGTTGTCATTGGTTAGAGTATTTATAGAGGTCTTGAGAGTTCTTGTAAATAAAGTAATCCTAATTAAATTGGGAGACTATCTATGAGGAAATCAACGATAAGATGTCCAATCTTCCTAGGATTACGTTGCATATTTCCCAATATATCCTAATTTGACTTGAATTAGGGTTTTTAAACTTGGTTGGCAAGTAATATCTTCAGTGGGCTTAAGCCTAGGATGTCAGACTAAGAATGTAGGACTATGCTTCATAGGCTACGAGCATTTTGATCATTCTTGCAACCTAGGTGCCATGTGTCATGGTTCCAAAAAATCATGGTCCCCCACACTTCAAGTGCTTTTCGGTGACTCACTTACATTTTTACTAAAGATTGATTCCAAAAATATTTTCACTAAAAACGCTTTCAACCATTTTAAATAGTTCCAAATGAACCCTTAGTATATTTTGGTTAAGGAATCACTTGCTCAAAGGCCATTGAGGGTAAGTGTACAGTTTAATTGAATACTCAACATTCAAAAACATTTATTTTCATAAATAGTACATTACATTCATATGGAATTCAACTGCGGAAGCGGCATTAGCCATAATGGCAATACAAATATAGAGAGGCACACAGTAATAACATATACAACAAACTCATAACGAGTTGTTGCAACTTATTCCAAATCAGAAAAAGTTAAGTTGAAAAAACTAAAACCAAGCCCCACAACATTCGTCATTTGAAGTTACACTTGATAGAGAAAATCAGTGTCTCCAACATTATTGGCCAAAATATTTGAACTTCCTTTGCGCTTCTTGAGGAAATTTTTGAACCAATAGGTTGAAAGTTTTGGGTACCTTTGGAGTCCGTTGTCATAATCCACATAGTTAATACCAAATCGAACTGTGTAGCCTTCGCTCCATTCAAAGTTGTCTAAAATTGACCATGCAAAGTATCCTTTCACATTACTACCCTTCCTGCACCACAGAATAAATAAATAATGACTTGATGTCACTGTAGTCGTTAAATAACTAAAATGCAATATAGTCCTAATTAGTATTTCAACAAGCACTTACTTGATTGCTGCTTGAAGGTAACAGAGGTGGCGATTGTAGTAGTCAGTCCTATTGCTATCATAGAGGGCATCATCAAGTGATAAGGTGGAATTATTGACCTCGTCAACGCCTGCAATATAATTCATTACATATGTATTTGGTACTTTCTCTCAAAAAGAGAGATGTAGTTGGTTTTAAATTTAGATTTGGGATCACTCAACTGTATTTTACATCAATATATACATATATATGTCAGAAATTAAAAAGTGAAATTAAGTGAGGCTTAAAAGTGTAAATTACCATTCTCAGTAATGTAAATGATTGGATCACCATACTTATTCTTCGTGTAGAGTACAAAATCGTGAATTCCTTTTGGATAAACATATAACCAGTCTGAAGCAGCCTGTAATACCATTTGAAGATATTTGAGATTGTTAGGAATTGTATAAAATTAATCCTCCAAATACAAATAACTTAACCTAAAATTTGATGTGTACCTGAGGACCAATAGGAATGCCATCACGTTCAGCTGCCATAACATATATGAATGCGATCAATATTATAATGTAATAATTCTAAGATATTAATTAATTAGTCGATAAAAGGTTTCAATTTGTACTCACTCAGTGTAGTAACATGTGGATCGTATAAGTAACTTGCAGGTTTAGAATAATTCTTAGGTACATCAGTTGCATATCTAGCTGAATAATAGTTCAATCCAACAAAATCAAAAGACCCAGTTAACATCTCGGATTCTTCTTCCGTGAATTTTGGCAATCGTTCTCTAACAAGGCATCGCATGTTGTACGGGTAGTCACCTCTTGTAATTGGATCCATAAACCTACAAAGATGTGAAAATCCGATAATCAACTTTATAAGTCATAAAAAAGAAATATAACCCAATTGATTTATAAATTAATAATACACTTGCCATCCAAACATAAAATCCAAAGCTCGATTTGCAGCATCTATATCTTCCTTTGCATCTGAAGCAGGCTCATACCAATGTGTCACTAGTGTGATTCCTATCACCCCATTTTGATATGCCTACAAATGAAAATTCAGAACATGATTTGATTTAGTGCCATACAAACTCCAAACTGTTTACCTCGCTATACAAAAGGTTTCCTCTTGTGGTGGAACCTAATACTAGTGACTCCTAGAGATTTCAGACAAAAAAAAAGGGAACTAACTAGTTAATTCATTATACCTGAAATTTATCTTTGTACACTTTTACAGCAGCAGCATGAGCAAGGAGTTGGTGGTGTGTTACCAAATAGGGTTCAGTAGCCGAATCTCCACCAAGGCAGGTTGGGTCTTGCCAAGAAGAGCATCGTCCCGGTGCGTGGATCCCGATTGTATATGCATGGTTACTGAAGGTATATGGCTCATTCAACGTGATCCAGTGCTTCACCCGATCACCAAAAAGTGAAAAACAAAGTTCTGCGTAGTCTTTAAAGTCATCGCTGTGTGTACAAATTTCAAAACATTTTTGTTAGATGTAGTACGTTTTATTTAATGAAGCAAATGACCAATATTATACTTAAGATAAAATTTGTTTACTTACGCAATACGAGGGCTTAAGAAACCACCATATGCATCTTCTAACGCTTGGGGAACATCCCAATGAAAGATTGTCACAAATGGCTGTATGCCTATATATAACATTGTCGGAACGAAAAAAAAAATTAATAGTTTGATTCAATATTGTTTTATGAGTGCACGTTATTATACTCTAATTATATATTAACGGATGGGATGATATATGAGATTAGATGGGATTGGATGGATGATATATGAGATTAGGTAGCTTTATCACCATTTCGAAGGAGTTCATTGATGAGATTGTCGTAATATTCAATTCCTTTCCTGTTGACACCCCCACTGAGTGTGCCATCTAATAATTAGAACAAAATAATGAAGTGAGTTAATACCTATGTATATATCGAAATCGAATTAAGTAAAACAGGTTAATCAACGAAGTAATAGGTCCGAAATCAAGTATATGGACGCGGATGTCAACATTACTTGGTAACAATCTGGACCATGAGATAGAGAACCTATAAGCATCCAACTTCATATCCTTCATAATTGCTACATCTTTCTGTAATGACAAGAAAGGCATACATAATTATAAGAAAGAAGCTAAAAATTAATTAAGGATCTCATGTTCAATGTGCTCAACTTCATAGTGGGAATTTAGGGTTTGGAGAATAATATTATTCCTTGATTGACAACCTTATAGAGGTGGTATTGATCAATGGCGACGTCTCCATTGCTGCGATCATCGATTTTTTCTGTCATTAATCATAGAAGTTTTTATTATTTAGAGCATAAAGATGGTAGGAATCATAGAATGAGAACTATTATATATGTCCATGTAGTGCATGTATAGTCCATATGTATCGAAAAATACAGAGACATATACTACATGCCCAAGGGTATTTGATGATCATATGTAGAAGACTATAACCTGGATGGTTGTGGGTGAAGGTGTCCCATATGCTTGGTCCTCTACCATCTTCGTTCCATGCACCTTCTACCTGAAATATGCATATGCACATTCAAACTGAAGATGTCAATATTCATGCTTGGAATCAAACTGAAATGTGCACGTGCATATATATATATATATATATGCTATAGTTTTTCTGGCATTGAAATCAAATTAGACCAATTTGATTATATGAAACTCAAATTAATTAAATGGTAATTAAATAGCTAAGCCCTAACAAGGACTGGCCTGGTAAGCTGCTGAAGCTGCACCGAAGACGAATCCTGGTTTTAGAGCATCAAACTTGGTCCTGTCAAGTGAGTTACATACAATGGGTCGATCCGGCTTAGCAGCTTTGGTGTTTGTCAATGCAAAGCCATTGAGTAGCAAGACAGACAAGAGCAAAGAGGCTAACTCATGCATTGCCATAGTTAACTGGAGGGGTTTTGGTGATCGAGCTAGCTAGGTTGGTTCTTCCCTGCATATTGGATGGGGTTTATATAGAGGGCTACGTATACCACGTGTAAACGTGAGAATAATTGATAAGCATTTATTTACTAAAATTTGATAAACACGATAAACAGGGGCAGGCTTTAAAAAAGTGAAGACCACTTAAAAGTCCAAAGCAAAATATACTTTTGTAACAATAATAATTAAATATGAATATTGTTGGGATAATATATATTTATACAAAAAACTAAATATACTTTTGTAACAATAATAATTAAATATGAATACGTTTGCAATATTATATATATTTTTATCCAGTGGGACCTCCACTAGCAAGCAGTGGCGGTACGTGCTTGCATGGAATGGACCAGAAAAGTTAGAATCAGACCTCCCTAATCATCTTTGCGAAGATCTTGAGAATTCGTAAATTGTGTTCGTTCATCTTATATCGTGCTGTCAGAAAGATTTTAAATATTTTTATTTAAAATTAAACATAATAAGTACTTGATAAAAACTGACCGCATGATATATGATAAACGAACACGACACGAATTTTTCAAATCCCCACCAAAAGAATCCGGAGATGATCCTGTTGGGAAAACTTAAAAGTATTTTAATGAATTTTATAATTTGATAAAACCCGTCAACAATATTTTTGGAACGTGGCCATTGATTGTCTTCTTGCCAAATGTTTTCTACAATATGTTAACATCAATCAACACCTAGTCATCCAACTCGCAATGAACTATATGTATGCGCATGAATGCCTTCTTAATCAAATCACCTTCGAATAACTAATAGTTTTAACTTTTCAAGTTCAGTTTAGAAGTTTTAGAATTGAATTACCAATAACGTTTTCCAAATTTTAAACTGCAGGCTGAATATTAAATTATTTTTCTATTTCAATTGATTGCTTCAATCAAAGGACACCATTCGTGGTTACATTACATTTAACAACGGGCTATAGAATTCGAGACTTTTTATCACGTCCAGATTATTAACGGACATAGTGCACATGATTGATTGCAATTTACCACGGACATCGACCGTGGTAGATGAGCTTTTTTCTTCTAGTGTTCTAAGCTTAGATTTGTGTATGTTTTGATATATTTAACATGTAACTTGTGTGGTAATTGGAATGATCTTCCCTTGATTGTTTTAGTATTTTATTCATAACGCTTATTTATGAGAATGATTTGCATAGAAACGGAGGTCTCTCAAATCAATCATGCAATTGCATGTATAAAAGTTACAATGCATGATGGTCTGCTGGGTTTAGAAAACGGTAGTCACATTGGGGCCTCCGTTTCATATACGTTCCTCCTCTTATTTTTGGCGGGGCTATGCTAAATATAGACTATTTCTGATTATGGTGCTGGTAGCATGTAAGTTGAGAATCACAGTAGCATAACAGAGTATGAAACTACGGGTATTGTTTAATTAACCGAAATTCAGAAGAAGAAAAAAAGATTGTTGAGATGACCACATAATGCATCTTCATTGACTCAGTTCTGGTCTATATTGAGTTACAAGTTGTGTTTATAATAAGTGACCCTATAAGACCTAATATGCAAAAATATAAAACACCCAAATAATAAAATAAATCTAAATACTAATATTTTTCAACAATCCCATCAAACTCATGGTGGTAAAAGACATGAGTTTGATGACAAACAAATGCAAATGCATACTCCGTTAGGTGGATATGGAAGCAAGCATATTCTATTTGGCGTTCTCCAACGTATAGCTTTTGTAAGGCGAACATACTTTGCAACATATTCAGGTAGGCATATTCATGCAATTAGATGTTGGGAGTATAGAACTGTAACATATGAATGCCCGCCCCCGCCCCACACCCAGCACCCCCCCCCCCCCGCCCCACAAAACGAACAAGATTCTCATATAACAAGTACAACAATAAAAGAACATAAAATCAAATTTATCACCACGTATACGACCTTAGAAACTCTAACAACCGTTACTAAAGTGGCCACCAATCCAAGCACTTGAGTAGTTATTAGGGGTAGAATTTTTTGCCAAATTATCATACCAACCGAATTACCAACCATACCATACCAAAGTTGTGCCAAAAAATTTGTACCATTGATAATGGTATGGTATTTGTACCGTACCATACATTTTTATTCAAAACCATTACCAGTGGTATACCGTACCGTACCACTACTATTAATATTATATCATTTATTTATTCATTTATACATACTTAGGTATTATTATCATTATATCACTACTACAAAAATACCTATTAGTGTCGGTTTAAAAACCGACAAGAAACGTATATTACCGTCGGATTTTAAGCAAAATTCGACAGAAAATGGATGCAGTGGCGGATATAATAAGCGACAGAATTGCTCGCGTCTGGAAATGAATTTTCCGACAGAAAATACTCTAAAACCGACAGAAATTGTGTCGGATATAACCGACAGATAATATATTAATAATGAATAAATAAGAGAATTTCTGTCGGATAAAACCGGGACTTCTGTAGGATTCAACCGACAAAGAATTTGTGAATAAGAATAAATAAGATCATTTCTGTCGGATAAAACCGACAGAAAATATATTATTAATAAAAAAAATATAAACCACTTCTGCATCCCAAGAACCCCTCGAAGAACCTTCACTCATTAGTACCGGTGTACACACACATACAATCGTTCAAGATTAGTGCATAATTTGAATTTCCAATCTTCGAGTCAACGATAGATCGCACAAACAAAATTCGAGCAATGCAATTCCGAATTCATCCAGATATGCAGATTTGAATCGGAAAAGCATAAAAAACGAACGATCGAAATCAAAATCAAAATGTGCGCGATTCAAACCGAAAAATCAAAAAGCAAAAGCAAAAAAGCAGAACTAATGAAGAAGAAGAAGAAACTTACAGTGAAACCGAACTGCCGGCCGGCCTGCAAGCACAGGGAGATCCTTAAACCAATGGCTATGGTGGTCTCTAGAGAGAGAAAGTCATAGTCGCAGAGTTTAGAGAGAGAGTTAGTCTGTATCACAACAATCGCCGTGCCCTGCAAAACACAAACACCCAAATCAGATACCTCACAACCGAAACCAAAGATTCCGACTTTACAAAAATTGCTCAATAAATTTGTAAGATTATTAGAACAAAACCCAGATGACTCATCTCAACAATTTGGAAGAAACATCACAAAATTCCTCTCGTTCACTGCTACAGTTATGCTCTTGATTCATCTCGATGAGGAATTAACAAGGTCTCTCCTTTATGTTGCTGCTTTTCTTCCTGTGTCTGGATTTGGGCTCATACAACAGCTTCCTTTGTATGCGGGAAGGAGTAGGAAATGAGGAGAGGAGAAAAGAAGGAGTAGGAAATGAGGAGAGGAGAAAAGGGAAAAGGAAGGAAGAGATTAGGGGTTATATTTTGGAATATTTTCATTACTGTCGGTTAAAACCGACAGAAAAATTTTTTAATAAAAAATCGACAGAAACATTTTCATTACTGTCGGTTATAACCAACAGAAAAAATTCCCCCCCAAAATTTTAAATTCCCCCCAAAATTTTGTTACGATTTTAAAAAATAAAATAATAATTGTTTGTTTTAATAAATAAATAAATAATATGTATTTAAATATAATACGTTTTTAAAAATTAAATAAATAATTGTTTGGTTTAATAGATAATAACCCATGTAAAATATGCAATAAAGAAACAAAATGATAATTGTACAATGAAAATGTCATCACACAAACTAAATATTGTGTAATCAATACTTGAAAATCATAAATAAAAATTTAGCACAAATTACTTTTCCCACTTAATGGAAGTATAATATTAACTCTTAAGTGTTTGTTAAATCTATCAATTTGATAGGATATGCATTATACGAAACTAGTTTCAATGTTCCAACTATCAAATATGTTTGTATATACTCCGAGATAGCATGTGTAAAAAATCACAAAAAAAAAAAAAAAAAAACATTAAGAGATTAGGTAACGGGACCGTGAGTGAAAAAAAAAATATTTAAACCATTTGTTTATTTATTTATTTATTTTTAATCAATATTACATTTTAAAATAATAAAATAGTCAATTTCTGTCGGTTATAACCGCCAAAATACTAAAATAATAATCGTCAGAAAATAAAATAATAAAATAGTCAATTTATGTCGGTTATAACCGCCACCATTAACTTAAAAACCGCCAAAATATGTTAAAAATATTAAAAATAAAGAATTCAAAAATACTGAGGGTTATAATAATTTTATGGCGGTTAAATCCGCCAGGAATTTCTGTCAGATATGTCCGACAGAAATTAACTTTTATCCGACACTAAATAAATTATGTATCGGATATCTTTTATCTGTCATAATGACTTAATAACCGCCACCATCGTCCGACACCTAAAGCTAATATTGTAGTAGTGTATATGCACTTTATATTTTTTTTTCCTAGTCATTTATCCAATCATCTCACCCTCCAACCTCTACTTTCCCAATAAAAAACCCTAAGCCTTCTTCCGCTGCGACTTTTCATCTTTTCACTCATCTAGCCACCGACTTCATCTCTGTTGCTCCAGTTCCGGCGACTCTCTATCCGAAGTCCATCTCATCTTCTACTTCATCAAATTGGGATGTCTTTCTCCCTGACTTCGTCTATAAAATTAATTTTTGTACAATTTTAAAGAGTGTAGGGATGGAATTTAGGAATCTTTGTACTATTTTTTTTAGGGATATTGGATTCTTTCAACAATTCTTCCATTTATTTACTTCTTGTTTCTTAAATGAATCTCTATAAAATTCTCATAATTAAATACAAAAGTTTTAGAAACCCAAAAGGAGTGGCCAAAATATGTTTGGGCCCTGAATTGGGTTAGAAAAAAAAATAAAAATTTTGGCCCAAAAGAACGGCCCAAAACAAGGTAGTAATTACCATTACCATACCATGTCAACCGAATTATTTGGCATGCCGAAATTCGGTATACCAAAAGTTTGGCACTGTAATGGTAATAGATTTTGTCATACCAAAAATTTGATATGATAATTGGTATATGAGTTTTCGTACGGTAATCGTACCAATACCACCCCTAGTTATTGTGATAGACAATTGCAACATACTCTATATACAGACACAACAACATCAACCTTTCTCACGCCATCCTTATAGGCCCGATTAACAACAAATACTTTCTTATCAACAAAACTTTTTTTCTGTTTTTTTTTTTTCCTTTCCTTTTTTCTTTTCCCTTATCTCTTTTTTTTTTTTTTTTTTTTTTCTTTTGTGGGAAGAAGTGGAATGGACTCGATGCGGGTACAAATGAGGTGTGGCAGCATGCCTGGTGGGTGTGCTAATGCAAAATCGAATTCATGGGTTCATCAGATCACGACACACGTGGTCAGATCGGGACACATGTGCGAGTTTGGTAAGGCAAAAAATGACTGAAGTGGTTCGATGTGATACCGTTTCGTGGTCTAGCAAAAAGCAGTAATGGTAATTGGGTTCGTCGGGAACGGAAGATGAATTTGCATTAGTAGTATCTAGGCAGCGTGACATAGACAACGACTAATATTGTTCGGGTCGATACGAATGCAGCAATGCAACCCAAAGTTAGTGGGAACGGTGGGTGCAAGATTGCAATACCACCATATCAAAGCACAGTAGCGACAAAGAGTTCGTCGATCAGCGGATTGGGACAAATGCAGTAGCAACGGTACCCAAGAAATAACCTAATACTTAAAATATCTAAAGGAACAATTAGTATATAGTCCCTGGCTACTAATGTTCATTGGCGAAAACCTTATTAATTTTCAGATTTTGATCGAAATTTTTAACATTAATGTATTAATGAATTTACATGTAAGTTACATAGTTTTCTAAAATAAAAATTAGTAATTGATTTAGGGTTTTAATACTCACACCCTTATTAACTCCTAATTAATTTTCAATTCAAACAATTTCCAAAATAAACAACAAATTACAATAAGTTTGTACCCATTAATTTTTTTTATAAAAAAAACTTAATTCTTTAATCTCAAATCTACTGATTCGTATGATTTTTAATTTTTTTAATCATGAATGTACCCATTTTTAATATATCAATTTGTTATATGTAAAATGTATTATTTTTTAATATTGTACCCATTTTTTAATGTAAAATCTATTCAATTTTTTCCTAATCCATTTTCTAAACTTATATGGGTACATTCTGTTTCATTGATTTGAGAATGTAACCATGTGAAGTTTAATTGAAGAAATTTAATAATGTTATTAAGCCTAATATCTTTTTTTTTTCTTTTTTTTTGCAGTTTTGAAAAAATGTACCCTTGTTTTGGTACAACTTTTTTTGGTTAATTTTGATGAATGTACCCTTGTTTATATATACATACAATGTAGTGAAGAGTATAATTTATCCTTTAATATTTTTAATCCCACAAATTATGGGTTTTATTTAAAATCTCATTAATATAAACAACTACAACTACAAATTTCAATTTTTCCATCTTTAGGCTGCTATTTGGGCTTCTGGTTGCAACGATAACGTGCAGATGGATTTGCATCAACAATATCTAGGCAGCGCGACATGGACTACGACAAATATAATGGGGGTTGAGCAGTGCAACCCAAAGTTCGTGGGAACGATGGGTGAAACATGTTGGAATCCCACATCGGTGGGTGAAAAGAATAACGGGAGTTTAAATATGATTGTCCCATTCTAACTAATATCGAGACTTTTTGTGTTAAAACTTCACACCTGACGAATTGGACATGTGGTAAAGTTGGGACAGTATCGGTGTTGTTAGAGTGGGGTGCCCGCCGATCCAAAAATCCAACATGGTATCAGAGCCAAGGTTCGGGGCCCATGCAAGCCAACGAGCTTGTCCCAAAGAAGGAAACAAGCCATGATTCTTAACATAGAATGAAGGAACAAAATCAGGATTCTTAACGTAGAGCTGGCCTAGGTTACACGTGAGGAGGAGTGTTGGAATCCCCCATCGGCGGGTGAAAAGAATAATGGGGGTTTAAATATGATTGCCCCACTCTAACTAATATCGAGGATTTTTGTGATAAAACCTCACACCTGACGGATTAGGCAAGTGGTAAAGTTGAGGACAATATCAGTATTGTTAGAGTGGGGTCCCACGGGCTTGCCGATCCAAAAATCCAATAGTACCCTAGAAAACCTAATACTTGAATTATCTAAAATACCCAAACAATAAAATAAACCTAAAATTAATGCTAATATTTTCCAACACTGTTTTCTCTAAACACTTGGGGCTCGAACAACTTTAATATTATGGCTAACTCCATTTTACACCCTACAAGTTTGAGGTATTTTCAAACTTAACCATGTTGTTTCAATCTTCTCATATTGCACAATGATGATTTCAAATCGTATTAAATTTACACCTTTTGTTTCTTTGAACATCTAATCGTTTATTAAATTGATGAGTTTTTTTTTTTTTTTTGTCAATATTTTACAAATGTGTCTTACAGCATCGATCTCCAATGGAGATCTCAAAAGAAAATTGTCAAATGTAAATTTGAAGGCCTTTGTGCCAATGTCAAATTTCATTTTGGTCCAACCCATATCTTTTATCTTATTCAATAAACCACTCTTCAAAACAAATCAATCAAAACTAATTTTCATGATTTATGACTGATGCATTACTAGGACTCAACAACAAAACATTTAAAAAAAAAAAAAAGACATTAAATTTTTTTCATATGTCAAAATTTACAGCACACAATCTTTATGCTAATCCATGTAAGATTGAGAAATCAGTTGAAATTTCTTCTACCTTCAAATTTAATAAAAAAATAAAAGAAGGGAAAGAGAGGGAATCAGATTCCATTAGGGACATTGACAGCTTTGATGTGATTCCATTTTTCATGTCAGCAACTCATCAACTTTAATAAAGAAGGGACATTAAAGTTTCTTCTACAGCACACAAGTCACAATCCTAACCCATTAGGGACGAACCAGGATCCTCTCCTAAGCAAAGGATGAGGATCCTCATGATCAGGTTCATCGGGCCGTTGAGATTTTATCTAATGGTTACAATTATTATAATTTTTAGAGAGACTTTCCGTTTGTAACCGTTGGATAAAATTTCAACGGCCCGATGAGCCTGGTCATGAGGATTCTCATCCTTTGCTCAGGATAGGATCCTGGTTCATTAGGGACAATGACAGCTGTGATGTGATTCCATTTTTCATGTCAGCAACTCATCAACTTTAATAAAAAAAAAGAAGGGAAAGAGAGGGAATCAGATTCTTTGCATGCAGTTCACACACGGAGTAATAGAACTGACATCCACGTTGAAGAAAAAACTTTGGTGGCTAGTGATTTAGGGGTTGCACATACGCGCTGATCCGTATGGGTAGTGCGAGGTTTAAAGTTTGCTGGAAGAGGGAAGACTAAGCCCCAGTTTGGGGTTGAGGTGATTTTAAAAAAAGCTGCTATGAAAAAAAGCTGTGACAGTTTTTGGTGTTTGGTAAACATTCAGCTTCAGCTTTTTTTCACAGTTTTGGGTGAAAAAAAGCCAAAAACAAGAAGCTGCAAAACCCAGCTTTGAAAAACCGGCTTTTTTTCACATCTGTTTTACATAAAAGTTCACCAAACACTATAATACTACTTTTTTTTTTCAAAAGCACTTTTACAAAAAAAGTTTACCAAACACTCTGCTGCTTTATTTCACAGCTGCTTATTCTCACAGCACAGCAGAAGCAGCTTTTTTTCAAAGCACAGCAATACCAAACCAGCCCTAAGAATTTGGTTGGGAACGGATTTTTCAATCTCTACACATGGCTGGGTTTATAATTATCTGAAAATGCTAGGAAAAATGTCAATATAGATGGCTTCAAAGGGGTTAGCTTTTAAAACTAATAAAAGTATTGGAGTGTATGAGAAATGACATAACATGAGGAGGAGATAGAAGTTCCTTCCCCAAAAAGAAGGCTAGAGACAAGATCGCTAGCACTCTTTCTAGTATTATCACTGGACAATACTTGGCTACTGAATGGCCAGTACCCAGTTTAACCGGCCATTTATGTGGCCTATTTCAAGACATCTGTCACTTTCACCACTTTTGCTATCTTTGTAACCAAACGCAAACCAATCCTTTAAACCAAATACGAAAGAGAACTCTTCTTCTTCGATATCTGCAAATCTTCAATGTCATGGCTATGGTTTCTTCTTCATCCCGTCTTCTCTCCTCCATCTTCCCTCCTCCACTGACCCCATCCCCGCCCAGTCCCTCTTCCAACCGTAGATTCCACCGTCGCAGTGAGATTGACGGCGACGAAATCTGTAGCTATGTGGGTTTGACGTAGATGCTGCCGACTTGCAGCGGCAAGGATTACAAATCGTCGATGGTGAAGGACTCGACGTCATCTTGTCGAGTGAGATCAAGCTCGGCATGGCTGTCGAGGACAAGATTGGTGAAGGGAAGTCTATGACTTGTATCTTGAAGATGATGGCGGAGCCGGCGAGGTCATGGTGGCTGGCTATGAGGATATTCGCAGACTTGTTGAAAATGAAGAAGACTAGTGTTTGGTTACGGGTTTAAAGCATGGCTATGTGTTTGGTTACAGAAATGACAAAAGCACTCGCATTGACAAATGTTTTAAATTTTTTAGGCCACATGAATGGTCAGTGAAATTGGGCACTGACCAGTATGTACTCAAGTATTTTCCTTATTCACTTAATAAAAAGGGCACACTAATGTTATTAATTAGGCACACAAACTGACCATACATTTTGCAACCGTTAGACCTACATGTATAAGAGATTAAGTGAGAGGGGGTGAGCTTAGTCACACAATGTGTTAGCAATAATATGGTTCAAATTTACTTTTTGCGAGAATCAAACTTAAGATCTCTCACTTACAAATTAAATGGAATATAATTTGACCGAAGTACTAATTAACTATATTAAAAAGTGCATTAGCAATGAGGTTAATTTTGTACGTCTAATCAATATCTTAATTACTAAAAAGCAAATGGTTTATTTCTCAATTATTAAAAGTTTATTAAAATTCTAGTCAATTAGGTATATTATAGAACTATGAACTTTAACTTAAAAAAAATAAAATATATATAATTTTCTCTTCCCTCGTAATTGCCACTGAAATTACTTAAGCCGAAAACTTTTCTCTCTTTCCTCTTTTCGAACTCTTCCGACTTCATCTTCCACAAGCCACCTGGATGAAGAAAAACCCAGCAAAACTCTCCTCCCTCACTTTCAAATTGCCACTGTTATCACTATCCCTCGTAAACTTGGGTTTGTTAATTAATTGGTAAATATTGTATATGAGGTAGATGAGAAACAAAAAAACTTGAATCTCTTCATTGCGAGGCTATATTAATTTATTCTCGGATGGCCGTTGTATATATAAACTATAAAGTGGCCTGAATGCATTATATGTACTTTCCAATAATAAGATCATTGTCTTTGAACAAGGGAAACAGGATTGAAGTTTTGACAATTTATTAAGAAAAAAAAAAATTAATTATTGATGCAAAAGCCTTCATCTCAAATCTTTTAGGTCAGTTTTCCATGAAAAAATTCTTCTAGATCAGTACGAAAGTTCATCATTTCTTTCTACAATTTCGGGTGAGTTGGGGTTGGGGAAGATGGGAGGGATTAAAATAAAATCTGCTTCTTTCATTCAGTGTGAAAAATTAAAAATGAAAAACTGCAATGGTGAATGGAGGAAACTGGAGGAAGACAACGATGGAGAGTTTCTGTATCGATATAACTTAAACTCACACCTTTAGGGGTGTGGTCAAACTAAGATTTGAGGGGATTTTAAAAGACTTTAAAATTCTTATGTAATCAATTGAAGGATTTTTAGAATTCATGCAAATCTAGATGTAGTCAATAAATATTTTAATAAATATTTTTAAAATCCATCCAAATTTAAGTGTAATAAAAAATTAAAGATTTAGTAGGATTTTATTAAGTTATGGATTTTAGGGGACTTAAGAGAAAAATATATATCACTAGTAGAAAAAACACTTTGCGCGACGTACGCACTTTCGTCGCGCGCTAACCGTCGCACCAAGGCAGTGATGGTAGGGTTTGCATGACGAACAAGCAATATGCGTCATATGCGACGCAGGATGTGCGTCGCACAAAGTGGCTTTGCGCGACGTAGGCATGTGTCACGCAAACCCCTTTTTTTTTTTTTTTGGTCAAAAATAATTTTTTTTTCAATTTTTGATAAATATTGTAATTAAATTCTAAAGAATAATTAATTAACCAAGAAAAAGTATTTAATTATAAAATATATGAAAATGTACATACAAGATGTCCGAACAAAAAAGAAAAAACTACAAGTGAACTAGGTTTAATACATCAAGCTACTGGGTATCGGCAGGGCAAGTTGACTCTGAGGTCGAAGGTGGAGCAAGATGAGGTGGTGGTAGCGAGATTTGGAGGCCGGACATCTGTATGGCTTGTACAAGGTCTCTCATCGTCCCGACATAGTTCCTTATCTCCTCGCCCTGGGCCCTTAGCTGCGCCCTCATCTGCTCGCTCTGGGCCATCATCTGCTCGCCCTGGGCCTTCATCTGCTCTTCCTGGATCGCAAGTCGACCCTTTAGGGTTGTCACTTCTTCCTGCAATGCATCAACCTCTGCTATGTTCGATCTGGAAGAAGAAGCACCCGTCTCACGAATCCGCGCTTTCCCCATACACCGAACAACCTTGCCACGACGACGACCTAAGTTCTGATCCAGGACATCAGTCATGATCTGAAAACCTACATCCTCGGGTACCATGACGTCTTCGATCGGGGTCTCCGGAGGAAGCTGCAATGTTGCTTCTTGGAGAATAGCAGTGCTCTTTTCCACCATAGTAGCCTGTAATAATAAAGAAAAAACATATAATGTTTAATAACAAAATATAAATAATATTTGAACAATTCATACATATAAGAATAATAATAATTACATATACTTACATGAAGCTACTTAGTGGTCTCATTACCAGGTCGAACGTAAACGTCCTTGAACATGTCGATCTCTGGGAACTTAGAACCCTCCTGAAGAAAAAAACATTAAGAAAATTGAATTAATCAATAATAATAAATAAATTGTATAAAATTTCAAATTTAATATACTTTTACCTGACGTCGTGCCTCAAGCCTATACGAAAAGGGCTTCGAACTGGAATGGTGGAGAAGTGTCTTTGACGCCCGAGCTTTCTGGCCAGTAACATATTTCTTTTGTTAAACACAATATACATGTTAGTGTGACTGTTTGAAAAAAATTACTAAAAAAAAGCTTAAAAAAATAACTAAAACAATAATAAATTATTATTAAAATATTATGTACATACCACAAATTCTAGGTCCGTAAAATGTTTGCAGAGCCACTCCCAATCCGCTGGCCGGTCCTTCAACTCCATTGAAACATGTAGGTGAGCAATCTCCGGATTATCCCATCGCTTAAAATATGTGTGAAAATTGTTGTTTGTACCGGGTTGCTAAGGTCTCCTCTAAGTAGGCCATGGCCTCAGGGGATATGTCCTCAAGATCATAAGTGACCTACGAATATGAAAAACAATAAAATAATAGTAAGAAATTTAATAATACTAAGATAATATATTTTGGTTTTTAATATTTGTAAACAAAATCAAAAAAATGATAAAAGGCTAAAAATTAACATCCTAACCGACAACTTGTCTCGTACCAGTTCCCTTGTCTCCTCGGGAATGTATGCCCAAGACTTCGACTGAAAAGGACAATTTTGTCGAATAACAACACCACAGCTACTAATGACGCCGCTATGCTGCTGTGAGGTAGCCGCTCCACGATGTCGCGGGTCATACGCAATCTTGATCTTGAAGGCGGCTTGACGTGCGTTCTGTGCCTGCTTCAGCATTCGACTAGGCCCTCTGGTGTTTTTTTTAGTTGGCCAAAAATACTTAAATGGTGAAAACCCTAAGCTTAAAATTGTAAAAAGAATTCGACACAACCTCCCCTAATAGTATAGCATTTCCCAAAACCTTAAAATAGTAAAATAACAGTAATTCACAACCCGCAACACATTTTCACAATCCAACAAATTTTCACCATCATAAAAATAATAGTTTTAAAATGAAAAAAAAAATACAACTTAGTGAGAATTAGAAAAAACTACTTGGCTGGGAGGCCTCACCCTCGACTCTGGATGCCGAGGAAGTGTGATAAGAAGGCTCCGGCTCGCGGCGGCACCAGTGAGGTCACCGTGCACTGAGCTTTTGAACCGACACTGTTGACGTCGATGAGACGGGCACCTAGGATGCTGTAGAAGTAGCCGCAGAAAGGTGTGTAGGCTCCCCAATCAATGGAGCACTCACAGCTGGAGCAGTAGATGCTGATAATACGGAAGGCGCATTGGTCACACTCCGACAACGAGTGATCAACTGCGACATCTATACACTTTTTGAACCATAAAAATATAACATTAGAAACTAATCATTTCTTTCATTTGAAACTAGAAGAAAAAAGCAAAGAAAACTGAACAAATAAACCATGTGTTAAAAAAGCAAAGAAAACTGAACAAACATTAACCAAAGATTAAAAAGTGTAATGAATCCAAGGCAGCACAATAACTAATGATTTTGTCAACATAGCATCATTAACCAGTGCCGCTAGACCCATACTTCTTGCCAAGAAGTAGGACTTGCAACTTGTCATAGCCAGCAAGCACATTGGCACTTGCAACAACACGCAATATGTTTGCTCTAGCACCCTTAAACAATGACTTAGCACCCTCGTTTTTTATATTTTGCTTAAATGCATCCAAAGAGCTACTATATTTAACTGCTGCTCCTTAGGTCATCATCATCCTTGGCGCACTGTGTCAATGGGGGTAAGAAGCTAATCTAGCACCAATCGTAATTCCCCATCCCAACAAGAAAACAAGAAGCTAGCAAAGAAGCTATCATGCAGGCCACCAGTTAAAACCACAGGTTTTAGAGAATCGTACATTCCAAAGTAAAGTCCACGATACACGATAATTCCAACACAACTAAACCATTAAACTACCTTTCAACCAACCTTCTTGGCAGCCTTGGCATCACTTGCCAAGCACTGACCTCGTATTCAACGGAGCAATTACAAAAAATATGCAATTATTTTTTCATAGACCTCACATACCAGAGAAAAGTTGATGTAATCTTATTCAAGAACTGTGCCCAACTCACTCAGTTAGTTTACACTCTCACTCACTTCCCAGTTTGTTTCTCCGTTATTTGCTCTAGGATTGTGACTAGACAACAACATAAGTAGTTATCTTCTACTTATCAACTTGACAAACACCAATATTCTTAACAAACTTACGTATTATTAAGAAATTATTAGTTTTTAACTAAAAGGAATTTGTAAATTATCAAGAAGATGCCAATGGCAGATCTATAGGGAGAGTTTCTTTCTTTGTAATTTGTTGGGGGTCCAAGCTAGACACCTTCAATACATACTATCATCCCAACCATCCCATCACTATAAGTTTAGGTGTTGAGTATCTTTTTCTATACAAGCGACAATGGAAAGACATAATCAGACCTAAAGTCTCAAATATAGAAATAATTGTTCTTAATCACTTGAGTTTAAGTTCGCTGCGAACCTACAAAAACAGTTAAGAAAAAACAGGTATCATCCTAGCTAAGTCCTAGAGTGAAAATAATCGAACATGAAATTAAAATCGAGAATAAATACTCTTAACTACTTCAGTTACTGAAATCGACAATGAAATTATTTTACTCAATATTCTCATCGTAATCAAATCACAATCGTTAATCATAAATTCTACAAGTCCCCACCCAGCATGCGCATTCAAAATGTAGTTCATATGCCAATCTTGTCAAGTTTTTCGTGTACCTGGAAACAAATTGATACCAGTCCAAGGAGCTCAACTCATGCAACTACAAAACACTGAGGGTGGATGGATGGGGGCATTAATGTCGTGGTCCCAAACGAACAAAAGGGATGATGCTATTGAAGATGGATGCCTAGAAATTGTTAGCATTTTTCTCCATGTTCATACACAAAACACACATACAGATCAACAAAATTGCAAAAACTTCAGACAATAAACTCAAATCACGTCACGAAAAAAGCAATTTGACCCTAAACCAGAACCAACATCCAATTTTATCTGGTGATTTCGACAAAGTACTCAGAAATCAACATGCAATTTGAGCCTAAACCCTAAATAACAAAAACCCATCGAAAATCAGAAACCCTTACCTTGATTTTGGGACTTGATTCGCGTCGGCTTCGAGAGCGTGGCGGCCCGTCGTTTAGAATGAGGGGGAGAGATTCGCGTGGTGGTTTGGTTTCAAGATTTGGGGTTCACGGGAATGAGAGAGGGAGAGATGAGCGAGAGGGAAGAAAGAAAGAGTTAGAGGTCTACGGGAAGAAAGCTTTGGGGTTCAAGATTTGGAGGTGTACAGGAAAGAATTGGGAAATTGAAAAAAAAAACCGCCTATTTTTCACTATTGCAGCGCCAAAATTATCACAACTTGCGCGACATAGGAATACAATTTGACATCGCACAAAATGGTTTTGCGGGACGATTCAATTAAGACGTCGTGCAAGGTATTTAAAAAAAAAAAAATTATTATAAGAATTACTTTGACTTACCTCTTTTCAAACTCAATTTTTTTTTTTTCCATAAACCTCACAATAATATATTTTCCTAATAAAAACACAATAATTTTTTTCACGTATATACCATTCAATTTCTTAAGTGTTATAAGTACAAAATAAATAAATTAAAATATACTTAGTAAATACGTATACACACACACACACACACACAACATTGAACTTGATGAGAAATGCATTGTACGAAACTAGTTTCAAAGATCCATAAATACGTATATATACACACACACACACACGCAACATTGAACTTGATGAGAAATGCATTGTACGAAACTAGTTTCAAAGATCCAACCGTCAAACTTGTTTGTATATGCTTCGAAATCGCATACGCCAAAAATTGCAAAAAAATAAACATTCAGAGATCAAGTAACGGGACAAAACTTTTCGACGGTTATAAACGAAAAATCACGATTTAACGGTTATATTAACTCCGATTTTGATGATTTTTTACAGCTACACTCCTTGACCCTATATGAATACAACGGACTAATTCGATCGTCAATTTAAAGTATTTACACAAGTGCATACCACAAAAGATTATGTTATAGTTGATGAAAGTACTAATAAATTCCAAGTGTTAGTGAATATATCGTTTTGATGGGAAACGCATTGTACGAAACTAGTTTGAACGATCAAACCGTCAAACTTGTTTGTATATGCTTCGAGATCGCATACGCCAAAAATTGCAAAAAACAAACATTCAGAGATCACGTAACGATACAAAACTTTTCGACGGTTATAAACGAAAAATCACGATTTAACGGTTGTATTACGATTTTGATGATTTTTTACAGCTACACTCCTTGACCCTATATGAATGCAATGAACTGATTCGATCGTCAACTTAAAATATCTACACAAGTGGATACCACAAATAGTTGATGAAAGTATTAATAAATTCTAAGTGTTAGTGAATCCATCGTTTTGATGGGAAACGCATTGTACGAAACTAGTTTGAACGATCAAACCGTCAAACTTGTTTGTATATGCTTCGAGATCGCATACGCCAAAAATCGCAAAAAACAAACATTCAGATATCAAATAACAGGACAAACCTTTTTTACGGCTACAAACTAAAAATAACGATTTAACGATTATTTAACTCTGATTTTAATGATTTTTTTACAGCTACACTCTTTAACCCTATATGAATACAATGAACTAATTCAATCATCAATTTAAAACATTTACACAAGTGGATACCACAAAAGAAAAAGGCAATGGAAGAACCCAAAAAAAAAAAACTAAAAAAAAAAAAAAAAAACTTTGCGCGACGCAGTTATACCTAGCTCGCGTAAAGTTTTTTTGTTTTTTTGTTTTGCCCCTTTGCTTATGAGTACAAAATAAATAAATGAAAATGTACTTAGTAAATACATATAACATTGATTTTGATGGGAAACACATTGTACGAAACTAGTTTGAACAATTCAACCGTCAAACTTGTTTGTATATCCATCGAGATCGCATACGCCAAAAATCATAAAAGACAAACATTCAGAGATCAAGTAACGAGACAAAACTTTTCGACGGTTGTAAACGAAAAATCACGATTTAACAGTCATATTAACTCCGATTTTGATTATTTTTTACAGCTATACTCCTTGACCCTATATGAATACAATGAACTGATTCGATCGTCAATTTAAAATATTTACACAAGTGGATGCCAAGACGATGTTACGTTCTCCTTGTAGTCATCCACCCAGAAACCATTGCATACGCTGGAAAATCGATTACTGTCCACATCATTGCCGCTCGCATGGTGAACATCTACACAGTATACTTATCGTACGTACAAACACCGTTTTCCCATAAATCTTTTAGCTCATCAACCAACGGCCGCGAATAAACATCAATAGACTTTCTTGGATCTTCGGTAATTAATAGAGTCAACATCATGTATTCTTTCTTCATGCACTTCCAAGGCGGCAGATTATAAGGAAAAACGACGAACGGCCAAGTGCTGTGCATGTGATTTAAATCCCCGAATGAATTAAATACGTTGGTGGCAAGTCCCAATCTGACGTTGCGCGGGTCAGCTGCAAAATCAGGGTACATCCGATCGAATTCTTTCCATCCCTCTCCATCTGTAGGATGCCTCATAACATCGTCATTTACCCATCCTTCTTTATGCCATCTCATGTCGGTTGCAGTATGCATCAACATTTACAATCGCTGCAACCTAGGCTTCAATGGAAGATAACGCATTACTTTTTGTGGAATCTTGGTCTTTCTATTATGTGATGTCATTTTAAACCTCAGCTCATTGCAGACAAGGCATTTATCCAACTGTTTGTTCTCCTTATAGAACAATATATAATTATTTACACATGCGTGAATTTTTTCATACCCCAATCTAAGACCGTTCAACACTTTTTGCGCACTTTTATGATCTTCAGGTAAACAATTCTCCTTTGGAAGCATCCTCTTGATAACTCCCAAAAAGTAATCAAAACACTTGTTTGACAAACGAAACTTGATCTTGCCATGCATCAACTCCACAATTGTTGTGAGCACCGAAAAGCTCTCGCAACCCGGATATAATTCTTGCTTGGCATTTTTCAATAGTTTTTCATAGTTTTTGAATGCCTCACTATCCATGGTTGGACATAAGTCATCTCCCCCTCCCTGATTGGTGTTGCTCGAGGCGTATGGATAAATGTCATTTTGCGCAATGAAGGCTAGCGTCGCGCAAAGCTGTTTTGCCCGACGCCAGCCTTCGTTGTGCAACGGCTATTTGCGCGACGTTTTGTGTTTTAGGTCGCGCAAACATACTGTGCACGACGAAATTTGCTCCGTCGCGCAAACATGTTTTTCTACTAATGTATATAATCAGGACAAAAAAGAATCTTGCCTCAACTCATAGGATTTCAAATCCAGCTATTGCTTTCAGTTTTTATGGCTGCACGTTTCACTTGTGAAGGCTTTGTCCATTGCTGTATTTGAGCCTTATGCTCTTTTCTATCTTTGAATGTGCTCTTTGATCACAAAAAAACTCGACTCCATTCTTTTATTTCTTCGGGCTATCACATCTGGAATCCAATTCTGTTAATATCTTTATAATGTAGACATCGCTTACTTCCTTCCAAGTTTGATAGGCCTGGAATCACAACATGGTCCTTCAAGCTCTCTTTTCATGGGAAGTCGTTCACCCCTGAATAAATGATGTAGGTAAACTTCCTTACTTCTCGTTTGACTTCGACTCTCTCTTGTCCACGGTGCTACAGTCTTATTTTTCGAGTTAAAGAATGAGTAAATGAAAGCATGATTAAATTGATAGAATCTCACTTAGTACTACGATCTAGCGATATTCCTCTTCACTTGTAAGTAAAAAGTCTTAGATTCGTTTCTCGCCAAAGGCGAATTTGAACCACATTATTGTTAGCCCATTGTGAGACTAAGCTCACCCCATCCTCCGTAATATAAATAATATCGCTTGTTCAAAAAAAAAAAAATAATAAAATCCGATTTTATTCAGCTGACACCGTACTCTTCTTTCTTTTTCTCGCTGGTCTAACCAATGTCACCCAAAGAATTAGATTAGATTTTCTTATCTGCACAGTCCTCAAAGTTCACCACAACCCATAAAAACAGAGACCAATTAGATCAATTTCACATATCTCTACCAATCATAGTCACACACGCAGTGACGCAGAAAAATCGACGAACACAATTCTACATCCATTTCGATCCCACCTATGATCGTGCGAGACTGCGAGTCTCACTGCCAAGAGCGTTCCCATGGTTTTCTCTTTTCTTCTCATTCAAATATAAATTTGTAATCAAAGAAATGTCCTTATAAAAATCCATCAAAATCATAAACCAAGTCCACAGAAATCCTTAAAAATTTATATAGAAATCCCTAAAAATCCATATGGAATTTGTAGGTGTTCTCAAATGATCCTATCAAATATATTTTTTTTAAGCAAACGATACAATTTATACGGGGAGAGGAGCTAAGTCTCACAATGTGATTCAAATTCATCTTTAGCGAGAAATGAATCCACGAACTTTCACTTATAAGTGAAGAGAATACCACTATATCATATTATTAAGTAATAAATCTATTACTTTTTTTTTTTGACCAAAAAAAATCTATTACTTTTAAAGTTTTTTTTTTTTAAATCCTCCTAAATGCAAGATTGACTACACCCCCTAGATTGGTTTAGGTGAATTTAATTACTATTTTTATGTAACAATAGTTTTCGGATAAAAGTAAATTAATGAATTAGTAATAAATAATTAGCGTTAAGACTAAATCTTGACCATTGATAAGGGCTAATTTCATGGTAAAAAATTTGTATCTAAATTCTGAGAATTGTAGAATTCAGATTCCCATTGTATACTAAAAGTTTTCAAGAATCAAAGTAAGAATGTTAATGATGTCAAATAAGTTTTCTACCATGAGCCTTGTGATTCCTTCTCTAGAAAGCATTTCTGCTAATAAGCGCTTCACTGTTCAAACCACCATTTTGCATTTTCATCTTTGATATGATATCTAACCAAAGATAACTTTGAAAGTTAATACATGTTAAAGAATAGAAAGTTAATACATGTTAAAGAATTGGACCATCTTAATTAAATTCCATCCAACTAAATAAAATTTAATATGAAAATATTAACAATCACCTACATGAATGGAGTTCTGCTCTCAATATTATGCAAATGAAAATACACACTAAGAGAGAGATTCAGTTGAGAAGCCTTTGAAATTTTCATTTTTCCCCAGATGTGCAGTTCTAACAAAAATGCAGTTTTGGTTGTTTTTATTTGAAAAACTGGAAGGATTGATCATGTAGAAAATTATGAAAGTTTGACATTATAATTTTCAATGTCTTAGCTTTCATGTCCAACTAGACTTGTGTCGAAATTCATATGCAAAGTTGATTTTCCGTTTAAAATCATCAAGAAAGAATGGTGTGATGTGTGTTATATCGTGAACCATTCTTGACGAATAGGCTATGGTGGGGCATTATGGAGATAAGTTCTCCATGGACGTGTCTACGCGTAGACCGTGACGAATATGACAGAATATGCATGTGGCAGAGCATTATCTATAGTTGTCATTGGTTAGAGTATTTATAGAGGTCTTGAGAGTTCTTGTAGGGAAAGTAATCCTAATTAAATTGGGAGACTATCTGTGAGGAAATCTACGATAAGATATCCAATCTTCCTAGGATTACGTTGCCTATTTCCAAATATATCCTAATTTGACTTGAATTAGGGTTTTCAAACTTGGTTGGCAAGTAATATCTTCAGTGGGCTTAAGCCTAGTACGTCGGACTAAGAATGTAGGACTATACTTCATGGGCTACGAGCATTTTGATCATTCTTGCTACCCATGCGCCATGTGTCATGGTTCCAGAAAATCATGGTCCCCCACACTTCAAGTGCTTTTCAATGACTCACTTGCATTTTTACTAAAGATTGATTCCAAAAACATTTTCACTAGAAACGCTTTCAACCATTTTAAACAGTTCCAAATGAACCCTTAGTATATTTTGGTTAAGGAATCACTAGCTAGTATAATGTGGCCTAAGGCCATTGATTATCTATGGCAACTTTTTGGTCAAAGGCCATTGAGGATAAGTGTACAGTTTAATTGAGTACTCAACATTCAAAAACATTTATTTTCATAAATAGTACAATACATTCATATAGAATTCAACTGCGGAAGCGGCACTAGCCATAATGGCAATACAAACATAGAGAGACGCACACTAATAACATATACAACAAACTCATAATGAGTTGTTGCAACTTATTCCAAATCAGAAAGAGTTAGGTTGAAAAAACTAAAAACATGCCCCACAACATTCATCATTTGAAGTTACACTTGATAGAGAAAATTAGTGTCTCCAACATTATTGGCCAAAATATTTGAACTTCCCTTGCACTTCTTGAGGAAATTTTTGAACCAATAGGTAGAAAGTTTTGGGTACCTTTGGAGTCCATTTTCATAATCCACATAGTTAGTGCCAAATCGAACTGTGTAGCCTTCACTCCATTCAAAGTTATCTAAAATTGACCATGCAAAGTATCCTTTCACATTATTACCGTTCCTGCACCACAAAATAAATGAATAATGACGTGATATCACTGTAGTTGTTAAATAACTAAAATGCAATATAGTCCTATTTAGTATTTCAACAAGCACTTACTTGATTGCTTCTTGAAGGTAACAGAGGTGGCGATTGTAATAGTCAGTCCTATTGGTATCATAGAGTGCATCATCGAGTGATAAGGTGGAATTATTGACCTCATCAACGCCTGCAATATAATTCATTACATATGTATTTAGTACTTTCTCTCAAAAAGAGAGATGTAGTTGGTTTTAAATTTAGATTTGGGATCACTCAACTGTAGTTTACATCAATATATACATATATGTGGAGCCAAAAATAATTACAAGGCGACAAGTGGATTTTTGGATAAAAAGGACAAAGTTATCCCTGAGACACACCGGTTGTCCTACGCGCGAACAGTGGACAATCATTCCTTAATCAAGCCAAGAGTGTCCAAAAAAGGTAACCAATTCCAAAATTATCTCATCCATCCTCATCTTAGGTAATTACTTCATAACCTACAAATTATTCCATATAAATGGAGATTAATTGGCTAATTAATGGATTAATTCCTAATTAATCCCTTAATCACCAATTAAATCACCCATTTTCACAAAAAATACCTCAAAGGGCCTGCCACCTCCATTCCCTATATATATCACCCTATTTTTTTTCTTCTAAAAGCTAAGTCCACACTCTTGCAAATCTCCCAAAAATTTTCTAAACACTTTTTCTCTCTAAATTCTAACTTTGGCATCGGAGGTTCTTCGGCCAAAGCACCCCCCCCCCCCCCCAAATTCATCGTGGGTGCGTGAGGCTCTTGGCATTGACCAAAGGTGTTAATTGTTTTGTAGGTGCAATTTTGTCCAAGAAGAAAGCGGCGGAAATTTGCATCCACAAATTGGTGCTCTCGTTGAGAGAAGAGATCCACACTCGTAAAAGATTCTTGCGTAAAAAGGTTTTTCTCTATTTTCTAGTCCACTTGTATTTTTTCGTACGTTCTTATTATCAGAATTTTTTATTTGCAAAGATTCTTTGATAAAACATAAAGGGGAAATACAATGGCTAGAAATTTAGAAAATTCCACGAGTGAAAATTCCAATATTCAATAAATGGGACCGCGGCGATCCACGAGACTAAATGTGATCTTAGGGGGAGCGGCGCCACCACTACAAGGCTCCACCATGGCAACCACCCACGGCGAGGTCCATGGCTCCACTACCACGGCCCGAGCCATGTTATCTAAACCCCACGACACCAAAGCCACGACCCGAGCCATGTCACTCAATGCCCAACGCGTTGCCAAGCCTAGCACTAGCCTCGCACCCACGTGCGCCATATGCCGAGCAGCTTGCTTTTGCCAAGCAGCCCACTCTCGTGGCCCAGCCTGCTTCTGTTGAGCAGCCCACTCTCATGGCCCAGCCTGCTCTCGCCGAGCAGCTTACTCCCGCGGCCTAGCTTGCTCCAGTGGCCCAGCCTGCTCTAGCCGAGCAGTCCGCTCTTGTGGCCCATCTTGCTCATGTCGAGCAGTCCGCTCATGTGGCCCAGCCTGCTCCCACGGTCCAGCCTGCTCCGGTGGCCTACCAAGTAGCCTAAATTGGTCCAAGATTAATTCAACCGTCCAGGTTCCAAATTTACGGACCGACGATTGAGCTGGGAGCACCATATTTTTCTGCGGATTTGACATTTCCCAACTCAAATCTCGTGCCCGGAGTCTACCATACTTCCATTACTCAAAGAGATACATTCATTCCAAGCTATTTCAACCCAAATAGAGAACAACACTTGTCTCGACAAGTCATAGAGTTGACGAGCGCCCTTGCACAGCAAACAACCTTGGTGAACCAGTTCTTGCAGCGCACCGAGATGCAACGTACCTCAGACGAGGTGTCCCAAAGTATGACAAGGGCAGACAAAGAACCTCTTCAGCAGCGTCCCAACAAGCAGCTACTCGACCAGCCACGAATCGAGCATTCGGGCAGTGTACACTCCCGACTGGGCCCTCGAGATAACGTATATTCCCATCTTAGCGCACGGAGGAGCGTGCACTCTCGACTAGGCCCATGGACGAGCATACATTCAAGATTGAGGTCACACTCCGATAGTCAACATGAACAACCTTCCAGGCGAAGTGTTCATTCACGGCTAAGCCTGCAAGGAGCATCATCTACCTCATATCGGAGTAGGCAACATGACAGATGGAGAGAAGCAGTCACTTAATCCGGCTCAAGTTTAACCAGCAGCCTGTGAAGAACTCGCTCGCCTCCGAGGAACGCACCACATGCACCGTATCTACGGCATAAACGAGCCAGACACATGGGAAAGCAGCCTAGACCAGCAGGTCACGACTGGGGGCAGCCGAGAGCTCTGCTACCCCCAACAAAGGTAAATTCAGGAAGAAGTAGAGAGACTCTTGACTAAGCAATTGCACGATTTCCAACACAACGAGGTCACCGACAAGGCACTACGACGGGACATGACCAACATAAGTAGGTCACCCTTCACAGACAAGATCGAGCAGGCAGAGCCTCCACACAAGTTTAGCATGCCACATTTCACATCATTCAAAGGAGATGGAGACCCAGAGAGACACTTGAAGCACTATCGAAGCGCTACGATTCTCTATCGAAACAACGACGATCTCATGTGCAAGATATTCACCACCACTCTGCAAGACGAGGTACAAGATTAGTTCTACACCCTGCCGCCACAATTTATCCAGAGTTTCGATGAACTTTGTTTGGTTTTCACCAAAGAATTCATCATATCGCTCGATTAAAAAGAAGTCCGACCATTTGTTCAACGTCAAGAAGAACCTAAAGGAGTCGCTTCGTGACTATGTGAAGAGGTTCAAAGTAGAGAAGGCAAGGATAGTTGGATGCAACGACTCGATAGCTAGAGCAGCCTTCTAAAAATGACTTTTAGCAGAACACCCGTTATTCAGAAAATTGATCATGAAAGAAGATCTAACTCTGGCAGACTCTTTCGCTCTGGTAGACAAACATGTACTTTAAGATGAGGCTCGCCAATACACATTCAAGGACTTGAAGAAGTACCAGTCGTCACCTCCCTACTATCCAAACCGGATGCAGCGGATGACCTATTCACATGTTTGATGGTATCTGAAGCAACAATAAGCTCTACCATCATACGAGAAGAGCTGGGGGCCCGACTACCTGTATTCCACAGTTCAAAAGCTCTCATCAATGCTACCAGAAATTCAAAAGCTAACTTTGGCGATAGTTGTTGCACCCAGTCATCCTCATGACGCACTATTACACCCAATCCAAACACGCGATGATAAAGGCGTATACCCTAACGGATGTAAAGTTATTAACGAACGCAACAACTTAGCCCAAAAGACTCGCCAAGGGCAGATGAACACTATAAGGACGTACCCGGAAACAAGTTTTGTCCTCGTCGCCCCAAAAGATTCTATATAGGAGCAACATGTACCGGCAGTTGAGCTTCACCTCCTACTACACGTCACACGGCCCCAGCCGACCCTTGCTCCATAATTCAGCTCTAGAGCGGCTCGATACCGGTAGTTGAGCATCTCATGCTACGTGTAACATGGCCCCAGTTTCACGGCTCCCTACTTCGCCTTTACACCTAGCCTAGGCGACACGACAGAGCGACCCAACGACGCTCTTGAAGTAGTCAAGTACATCCTAGCCACGCCTGCTTCACCCGATGAAGACTTCTAACATTTGCACGTCGACGACGCATCTAACTACAAAAGCTTGAAAGCAGGCATGGTCCTTGTCACCCCAGACGACTCAATGCTCGAGCAGCCGATCACTCTAGGCCTCAAAGCATCCAATAACGAAGTAAAGTATGAGGCCCTACTAGTAGGCATCCGAAAGGCAAAAGACTTAGCGGTGAAAAAAACTCGTAATTCATTATAATTTCCAGCTAATCACTAACCAGACTACTTGAGGTGTTTCAGACTTACACCTTTACTTAAGTTCCGTAGGCAAACAACGATCACACGGATGCACTAGCCAGCCTAGGCTCCGCCCTCGACCACCAACTCAAACACTCTATTTCGGTGGAGTATCTAGACAAGCCAAGCATAGAGGCGGAGCCGGCAGTCGAAGTGTCACAGGTTAGTATAAAAACTGGCAAAGTTCTATTTTAGACGACCTGGTCAACGACACACTTCCCATGAAAAGGTTGGAGTCTAGAAAGCTCCAAATAAAGGCAGCACACTACTACATGTGGAACGACATCTGAAGATCCTACACAAGACCACATCTTCACCGCCTAGCGCCTCCCGATGACTTGAATGTTCTAAGCTTAATCCATGAAGTCGTTTATGAAAACCACTCTGGAGGTCGATCCTTAGCATAGAAGGCTCTTAACGCAGGCTACTACCGGTCTACCATGCACCAAGATGCTAAGGAGTTAGTACAAAAGTGCGACTGCTGCCAACGTTACAAGTCGGTACCAGCACTGTCTGCCAGCGAGCTACACTCGCAGACGAGTCCTTGGCTGTTCATACAATGAGCAATCGACCTGGTATGAACTATGCAACCTACTACTGGGGGCAGAGGCATGATGATCGTGGCAACCGACTACTTCACCAAATGGGTAGAAGCAGAGCCCATGACGACCATGACTCAGACGGACATAAAACGCTTCATATAGAGTAACATCATTTGTCGATTTGGCATCCCTCAATCCATCGTCACTGACAATGGTCTGCAATTCTTGGCAAAGATTTGGCGAAGTTCTTCCAAAAATATGGCATCAAGCAACACCTGTCCACGCCAAGATATCCTCAAGGCAATAGGCGGGCCGAAGCATCCAACAAGATGATCCTTGACTGCCTTAAGAAATCCCTCACCAGTAAGAAGGGGAAATGGCCAGATGAACTCTCCGGATGTCTATGGGCTTATTGCACCACCAGAAGATGAGCAACCGGTCAGACTCCATTTTCTTTGGCATTCGGCTCAGAAGCAATCATTCATCCCAATGTCATCAAGCCAAGTATCACCGCTCTACTACCAAGCATTAAGCAGAACAGTAAGGAGATGGCCACAAGCTTAGATCTGGCAGAGGAGAAGCGCGAACAGACTATCACCCGTATCGTAGCCTACCAGCAGTAGCTCATCTCCAGCTACAACAAAAGGGCCAAGATCCAGCAAGTTCCAACTCGGAGATCTAGTACTAAGAAAAGCCTTCATCACTGCCCACTGAGAAGGTTCCAAAAAGATGGATCCCATTTGGGAAGGTCCGTACAAGATCAACAAAGTAGGTGGCAAGGGTAATTACACCTTTATCACCATGAATGCCAAAAAGATCGACAAGCAATGGAACGCCTATAACCTGAGGAAGAATCATGTGTGACTTCCCACTATATCAAGACCTGAAGACTCAAGCAGCTCAACGGGCACCACCCTCGCAAGCCGAAGACTATCCAGTTGTTATGCAGTTTTCTACAGTTAAGTTATTTGTTCGTTGCACTCGTTTTTCAATGAGGAATTCAGAAGTAATTTGCAACTTGGCTCAACTACATGTCTACAACAACTGATCACCCATGCTCTTTAAAAGAAGATCGCGCCTTTCTTAGGGACTCATCGCAGGAATTGCGCATCCCGATGGACCAACCGTGCTCTCCAATGCGAGAGGGTAAACCAATTCCCCGACACCCACATGGGTCTGCTCTCCAAGACGGGAGGATAAACTTACACTTCGAATATGACGTGGATGAGCCGGGCTGCCCTAGTATAACTAGAAGCACGATGGCTTACGCCGGGATTCCTAGAAGTAGCCATAATGGTCTTTTTCAAGGTTTAGCTAACTGAAGGATTTTGGGTTTCTTGGCCTAATCCGTAGGGAACCGGGCCCTAGAGACGGAGGGGGCACATTACGCAGTACGCCTTACGGACGGCTGCCCTGAAAACCTAAAGCTGCTACCGAGTGCACTAAGGTAGCCTACGATTTTCGGAAGACTGCCTACGGCTTGCCCTTCGAGCAGTAAAGTCGTGCTAGACTTATACAACCGCACATTCTTGTGAAAGGTTAAACAAGCTAGTGTGCGTATATAAAGCTTTATCCACTGCCGACATGCTACGATGTCGATAAGCTTCACCTCTGCCAAGCGCGGAACAACCTACACCAAGTCCTAAAGTGTTGTGATACTTGCTACGCAACCTACGAAATTGGAAAAAGCCAAGGTTAACAGCCTAGTGGTTACGCGAACTTGTCTGCTTCTGTAAGTAAAGCATCCGGCTGCCAACCCTATCGCTAACAACTTTACAAAGTTCTACACCAACACCTATGGTTGCATAAGCTACGTGGGCCTGTCTGCTTATAGAAAAGTAGCACGCCTGCCATTGGTCTATAAAGTCTAAAGGTTAGGGCATGAACAAAAGAAATGAAGATGAAGAAAAGCGAAGGAAAGATGTTTATAAACAACTAGCAAAGGCCGAATGAGTTCAAGCAAAACAAGAGCTATAAGGAAAAACAAAGAAAATCCTAAAGGCTACCTAGAAGACTACTCTTCAGCAGCTTGGACACTCCACGACTACTTGGTCACCACACCTTCAGCAGCTGTGACATTCTCAATAGCGTCACCATCCGGCGCTTCACCCCAGACTGCTCCAGCCTAGGCACTAACATATCTGGCTACTTCACCAATGGAGGCCTAAAACGTAAAGGTAAGCAAAGAAATAGAGAAGGTTTCTAAGTCTCTCTCAGCAAACTCGAAGTCAAATGGCCTAACAAAGAGATGATCTACATAACCCAGCTTGTAGAAATCGGCCTCACTCTGAACAAGCGGAGCCTCGAGCCCAGCCTTCTCACTTTTTAGCTGCCCGATTTCCTCGAGCAGACCAACACGAACGCGCTGCAGCTCATCCACTTCTTTCTTCAAACTTTCATTGATCTTCAATGCACCTTAAAGTTCTAACACTTGGGGTTTAAGCCTATCAACAACCTTCTTGAAGTGGATCACTTGGTTATAAGCAGCAATCAACTCTTCATCCTTTGCATAATCAGCGGAACGAAGCTAAAAAATGGCCCACTCAAGATCTTGAATTTGAGGTATGTAACAGATGATCTATTTCTCTGCATTTTCATACTTAACTTAGATCGTCAAACCTAGTCTTCAAGTCAACGATCTCTTGGCGAGTGGTCTCAAGCTGTAGAGAAGTGGGGGCAGAGATATTAGACTCATTCAAAACGATGAGCTCAGATTCCAACCTCTTGATATTCTCAGCAGAAGAATAAGGTTTGACTGCCACAACCCTTGCCACCTCGTTGGCAGCCTTGGTATCCATTTGGTCAAGGAGCATAAACTCGGCTGCCAGAATAGTCGTCTTCTGCATCATGGTAAGTAGAGCAGTCTTCCTATACTCAATCGTATACTTTGCAAATGAACTTGGGCAAACAATCCCTCTAATGTCATCGACAAACTTGGCACAAGCGTCCATGCTTTCAAGCAGATCTGGTTTCAAAAGCGCACAGATCTCAACAGCCTCCCCAGAAGCAAGCTTAGTGGATTTCTCACAGCTGCCCACGTAAGCAATTTTCTCCTTCCCAACAGGCGATTCAGTCTCAGCAGTAGGAGGAGTGAACCCTGGCGCCACTTCAGCAGTAGAGTCCACATTATCACTCTTCATAATAGAAAGTATTTCCAAAGGTGAACTAAACTTAGCTCCCAACAGACGTCTTGGTACAGACTTCGGCACTGGGGGCATGACAAGACCTCTACGTTGAGCAATCATATCAGCAATCGAACTAGCCATCTTTGGCATGGCGTGCGCCACATGCTCAGATTTAGCAGCCTCATTTTCCCATTGGAATCTCTTGAGCAGGCGGGGAAGATATCTTCTTTCCACCTTCAATCATAGTAAGCTCTATGACAGAGATCAGACAAGCCAATGCATCCGCCTTGATTTTATTTACCTCCTCTTTCGGGGGTAGCCCACCCTTCTCCCGACGAAGAGGACTAAGCAGCCAACGACATTCATGGTACTCAGCAGGGGAGATCAACCCAGCATTCCAGCAGGCAGGAGGCCTGCATGCCCAACATTCCAGTAGCCTATGAGGCCCGCGACCTTCTCATTTCTCTCAATCACCGGCTTGGCTTGCGTTAAGTCCAAAAGCCCAAAGGACATGAGCCATGCGGCTCGCTTAGCACTGCGCCCTAGTGCCTCAATCCACGGCCTCAGCCGCTTAAGCTGCCCAAGCAGTGGTCCCTGCCACAACGCCTCATCGGCCCATGTCGAGCTGACTCCTGGCCCCTGCCAGCTGACGTGTCGCACCACCCCGACGGCTCCCCCGGGACAACACTATCCAAGAAGAAGACAAGGAAAATTAAATTTTTCTTACCTCAGTGCGGCGCAGAGAAGACGAAGAAAGCAACGAAAGACGGTCATTTGCACAGGCAAGATGTAGAAGATTGCTAGAGGAGGGGGACCAAATATCCTCTAAGCTCTCTCTCTCTTGTAGGGTAGAATAAATCACTCTTCAAAGTTGATTTAATAACCCACTTAAGGTGGACTTAAATAGGCTTTGAGAGAAATTTATTTCCCTTTCCTAGAAGGACCTAATTTCCAATTAAAGAGGAAATCTACATCAAAATAGGAAGCAGTCCAAAGTTTCCTAAACCAAGCAAATCTCTACACCTGTTGCCCATTTCTGTGAGCAGCCCAACAGGTGTGAGGGCATTTGTGGAGCCAAAAATTTTTGGGTAAAAATGACAAAGTTACCCCTGAGACACACCGGTTGTCCTACGCCCGAGCAGTGGACAATCATTCTTTAATCAAGCCAAGAGTGTCCAAAAAAGGTAACCAATTCCAAATTATCTCATCCATCCTCATCTTAGGTAATTACTTGATAACCTACAAATTATTCCATATAAAAGGAGATTAATTGGCTAATTAATGGATTAATTCCTAATTAATCCATTAATCACCAATTAAATCACCCATTTTCACACAAAAAACCTCAAAGGGCCGGCCACCTCCAATCCCTATATATATCACCCTATTTTTTTTCTTTCTAAAAAGCTAAGTCCACACTCTTGCAAAACTCCCAAAAATTCCCTAAACAGTTTTTCTCTGTAAATTCTAACTTTGGCATCAGAGGTTCTTCGGCCAAAGCCCCCCCCCCCCCCCCCCAATTCATTATGGGCGCGTGAGGCTCTTAGCCTTGACCAAATGTGTTAATTGTTTTGTAGGTGCAATTTTGTCCAAGAAGAAAGTGACGGAAATTTGCATCCACAATATATATGTTAGAAATTAAAAAGTGAAATTAAGTAAGGCTTAAAAGTGTCAATTACCATTCTCAATAATGTAAATGATTGGATCACCATACTTATTCTTCGTGTAGAGTACAAAATCGTGAATTCCTTTTAGATAAACATATAACCAGTCTGAAGCAGCCTGTAATACCATTTGAAGATATTTGAGATTGTTAGGAATTGTATAAAATTAATCCTCCAAATACAAATAACTTACCTTAAATTTGATGTGCACCTGAGGACCAATAGGAATGCCATCACGTTCAGCTGCCATAACATATATGAATGCGATCAATATTAGAATGTAATAATTCTAAGATATTAATTAATTAGTCGATAAAAGGTTTCAATTTGTACTCACTCAGTGTAGTAACATGTGTGGATCGTATAAGTAACTTGCAGGTTTAGAATAATTCTTAGTTACATCAGTTGCATATCTAGCAGAATAATAGTTCAATCCAACAAAATCAAAAGACCCAGATAACATCTTGGATTCTTCTTCCGTGAATTTTGGCAATCGTTCTCTAACAAGGTATCTCATGTTGTACGGGTAGTCACCTCTTGTAATTGGATCCATAAACCTATAAAGATGTGAAAATTCCAATAATCAACTTTATAAGTCATAAAAAAGAAATATAACCCAATTGATTTATAAATTAATAATACACTTGCCATCCAAACATAAAATCCAAAGCTCGATTTGCAGCATCTATATCTTCCTGTGCATTTGGAGCAGGTTCATACCAATGTGTCACTAGTGTTATTCCTATCACCCCATTTTGATATGCCTACAAAGAAAATTCAGAAAATGATTTGATTTAGTGCCATACAAACTCCAAACTGTTTACCTCGCTACACAAAAGGTTTCCTCTTGTGGTCGAACCTAATACTAGTGACTCGTAGAGATTTCAGACAAAAAAGAGAGGAGCTAACTAGTTAATTCATTATACCTGAAATTTATCTTTGTACACTTTTGCAGCAGCTGCATGAGCAAGGAGTTGGTGGTGTGATACCAAATAGGGTTCAGTAGCCAAATCTCCACCGAGGCAGGTTGGGTCTTGCCAAGCAGAGCATCGTCCCAGTGCGTGGATCCCGATTGTATACCAAATATGGCTCATTCAACGTGATCCAGTGCTTCACCCGGTCTCCAAAAAGTGACAAACAAAGTTCTGCGTAGTCTTTAAAGTCGTCGCTGTGTGTTCAAATTTCAAAACATTTTTGTTAGATGTAGTACGCTTTATTTAATTAAGCAAATGACCAATATTATACTTAAAGATAAAATTTGTTTGGGGAACATCCCAGTGAAAGATTGTCACAAATGGCTGTATGCCTATATATAACATTATCGGAAAGAAAAAAAAAAAATAGTTGGATTCAATATTGTTTTATGAGTGCACGTTATTAAACTCTAATTATATATTAATGGATGGGATGATATATGAGATTAGATGGGATGGATGATATATGAGATTAGGCAGCTTTATCACCATTGCGAAGGAGTTCATTGATGAGATTGTCGTAATATTCAATTCCTTTCCTGCTGACACCCCCACTTAGCGTGCCATCTAATTATCAGAACCAAATAATTATAACAGAATCGAAGGAAACAGATGAAGAAAACAATGGAAGCAAGAAAGGCTCGAAAGTTTAGAGAGAGAGAGAGAGAAATGAGAGTTTATTATTATTAACAAAATGATTTCACACACATCTTACATCCTTATCTCAGCTTATATAGCTTTGAGAGAACTGACAGATTCTCCTAACTGTTCTAATTACCTTGACAGATTAGTTATAACAGTAATAACCACAGCTGCCATGTCATCAATCTTTAACTGCAAATCTACCATGTCAGCATTTATTGAGTTGCCAAGTCATCAGTGAGTCATCAAGTCATCTGCTATATTCAACAATAATCAAGTGAGTTAATACCTATCTATATATCGAAATCGAACTAAGTAAAATAGGTTAATCAATGAAGTAATTGGTCCCAAATCAAGTATATGGAGGCGGATGTCAACATTACTTGGTAACAATCTGGGCCATGAGATAGAAAACCTATAAGCATCCAACTTCATATCCTTCATAATTGCTACATCTTTATGTAATGACAAGAAAGGCATACATAATTATAAGAAAGAAGCTAAAAATTAATTAAGGATCTCATGTTCAATGTGCTCTTCAACTTCAAAGTGGGAATTTAGGGTTTGGAGAATAATATTATTCCTTGATTGACAACCTTATAGAGGTGGTATTGATCAATGGCGACATCTCCATTGCTGCGATCATCGATTTTTTTTTTGTCATTAACCATAGAAGTGTTTATTGTTTAGAGCATAAAGATGGTAGGGATCATAGAATGAGAACAATTATACATGTCCATGTAGTGCAAGTATAGTCCATATGTATCGAAAAATATACAGACATATACTACATGCCCAAGGGTTATTTGATGATAATATGTAGAAGACTATAACCTGGATGGTTGTGGGCGAAGGTGTCCCATATGCTTGGTCCTCTACCATCTTCGTTCCATGCACCTTCTACCTGAAATATGCATATGCACATTCAAACTGAAGATGTCAATATTCATGCTTGGAATCAAACTGAACTGTGCATGTGCATTTATATATATATATATATATATATATATATATATGCTATAGTTTTTCTGACATTGAAATCAAATTAGACCTATGTGATTATATGAAACTCAAATTAATTAAAGGGTAATTAAATAGCTAAGCCGTAGCAGGGACTGGCCTGGTAAGCTGCACCAAAGACGAACCCTGGTTTTAGAGCATCAAACTTGGTCCTGTCAAGTGAGTTACAGACAATAGGTTGATCTGGCTTAGCAACTTTGGTGTTTGTCAATGCAAAGCCATTGAGTAGCAAGGCACACAAGAGCAAAGAGCCTAACTCATGCATTGCCATAGTTAACTGGAGGGGTTTTGGTGGTCGGGATAGCTAGGTTGGTTCTTGCCTGCAATATTGCATGGGGTTTATATAGAGGGCTACGTACCACGTCTAAACGTGAGAATAATTGATAAGCATTTATTTACTAAAATTTGATAAACACGGGCAGGCTTTGAAAAGGTGAAGACCACTTAAAAGTCCAAAGCAAAATATACGGATACTGTTGGGATTTGTAACAATAATAATTAAATATGAATACGTTTGCAATATTATATATATTTTTATAAGTAAATAATTTCACAAGCATGTATATAACGTAAAACTTTGGTGGATTGGTTTTGGGAAATATATCAAGGAATGGAATTAAGTAAAGAGAAATATTTTTAAAAAAATTAAAAATTGAAAAGTGGAGAAACGCAGTTCAAGATACTGTAGGATATGATACTTTTGTAAACTATGAAGAACTCACTGTATCGTGCAGTAGAAGAAAGAAAGAGATAGAGAGAGAGGTAGAGATTTAGAGAGAGAATATTCTGTTTTATTAAACATTCATCAACAACCTAAAGGTTACTACACAGCTAGTTATATATCAGATTATATGGCTTACTAACTAAGCCACACACTCAACTCACAATCTATTGACATTTGTCATTTTATCTCACCGTTGAATCAAAAGCTCATCACAAACATATAGCAGTCTATATTATTCTTAACATCCTCCCTCAATCTCAGGATGGGAATTTCCAAGCCGGAGATTGTAACAATGAGTTTGAAATAAAGAGGTAGACAAGCCTTTGGTGAGAATGTCTGCAAACTGAGCATTAGAAGTAACAAATTGGACCTGGAGCAACTTCTTAGCTACCTTTTCACAAATAAAATGAACATCAATCTCGATATGCTTGGTCATTTGATGCATAACTGGATTATAAGCAAGGGCAATGGCAGAGAGATTATCACAATATAAGAGAGTTGGAGAATTCACAGTAATATGCATGAATTGTAATAACTGCTTGATCCAATCCACCTCAGCTGCAGTAGAAGATAAAGTCCTGTATTCTGCCTCAGTAGAGGATCTTGAAACTGTATTTTGCTTCTTAGAGGACCATGAAATAGGATTAGATCCTAAATATACAACCAAACCTGTTGTAGACCGCCTGTCATTAGGATCTCCTGCCCAGTCAGCATCACTATAAGCATAGAAGTCCATATCCCCTTTACTAAACTGAATGCAATAGTCTTGTGTACCCCTCAAGTATCTGAGTATTCTTTTGACATCAACAAAGTGTGATTCCATTGGACAATGCATGAATTGGCAAACTTGATGCACAGAGAAGGCAATATCAAGCCTTGTGAATGTTAAATACTGAAGTGCACCAACAATGCTTCTGTATAAAGCAGGATTGTTAAATGGTTTACCATCATGTTTTAACAACCTGTTATAAGGTAGGCAAGGAGTTGTACAAGACTTGGATTGAAGCATATTAGTTTTTGTCAACAAATCTAAGACATATTTAGATTGAGAAAGAAGCAAACCATTGGACTGCTGTGTAATTTGAATACCAAGGAAATAATGAAGAGGCCCTAAATCCTTGATATCAAATTCTGAACTTAAAGCTCCAATTACCTCAGTAATTGCATCTGTGGCACTGCCTGTAATGATTATGTCATCGACATACAATAAGAGAATAACAACTGATTGTCCAACATGTTTCACAAAGAGTGAAGAATCTGAGTATGTAGTAAGAAAACCCAGAGATGGTAAAAAATTTGTGAATCTCTCATTCCAAGCCCTTGGGGCTTGTTTTAGACAATATAAGGACTTGTGTAATTTACACACATGTGTTGAATGTTGAGGGTCCAAGAAAGCAGGGGGCTGAGACATGTATACTTCCTCTTGTAATATGCCATGAAGAAAGGCATTCTTCACATCTAATTGTCTAAGTAACCAACCAAAGTGAGCAGCAAGAGCTAATACTAACCGGACTGTAGTTGGTTTAACCACAGGGCTGAAGGTTTCTCCATAATCTATCCCCTCATCTTGATTAAAACCTTTGGCAACTAGTTTTGCTTTATGCCTGGAAATGGTGCCATCAACATTCTTTTTAATCTTATAAACCCACTTACACCCTACAATATTTTTATGTGGAGGAATAGGAATAAAGGACCAAGTACCCTGAGACTGAAGAGCTGAAAGTTCCTCTTTCATTGCTGATAACCACACAGAAGACTTCAAGGCTGACTTATATGTTGCAGGCTCTGAGACAAATCCACTAACTGATCATCTTGAAGAACTGAGAGAAATACCTTTTTCTTAGATATTCCATTTTTGGATTGAGTCTGCATTAAATGTGTATTTAGTGTGGGAATGGGTAATATAACCTGTAAACTTTCAGGAGAAAAACCAATAGAATCTGTAGATGGCTCAGAAGAAGACTGAGAAATACTTGCAGGAGCCATAAGGGTAGTAGAAGATAATGTTGGAGAAGAGATTGTTGACATTGTGGGGATTGCAGTAATGAGTTGTGTACTGGAACTTGGAGTATTATTAGCATCTGATAGATAAGAACCAGCAGTATTTGGCATAGTAGTATGACTATGGACAATAGTATTCTGATGAGTGACAAACATATTTGGAGACTATGATACACCAAATGATGGAGGAGACTTGGAACACAAAGAAACTGGACATTTTGAAAGTAAACTGGTATATGGAAATTCAGTTTCATTGAATATGACATGTCTGGAAATATAGACCCTCTTATGAAATACCTCATAACATATATACCCTTTATACTTAGAGGCATATCCCAAAAATATGCATTTGGTGGTCCGAGACTGGAGTTTGGTACTATTATAGGGTCTGAGTAGTGGAAAACATGAACACCCAAAAATTCTTAGATGAGTGATATCAGGAATGGAATTAAACAACAATTGAAATGGTGATTTGTTGTTTAAGGTTGAGGTAGGCATTCTATTAATAAGATAGACAGCCACTCGACAAGCAAAAGACCAAAACTGTGGAGGTAAGGAAGCAGTTTGTAAAAGTGTGATAGAGGTTTCAATGATATGTCTATGTTTTCGTTCAGCTAGCCCATTTTGTTCCGGAGTATGAGGACAAGACAATTGATGTTTGATTCCTTTATCAAGAAGAAAGGTTCGAAAGATTTTACTAATATATTCCCCTCCTCCATCACTTTGTAAGGTTTTAATGGTAGTTGTAAATTGGTTCAAAACAAAATTGTAGAAGCCAATAAAAACAGAACAAACATCACTTTTATTGCTGAGAGGAAAAATCCAACAATATCTAGTGCATTCATCAATGAATGTCACATAGTATCTGAAACCTTCAACAGAAAGACATGGAGAGGGACCCCAGACATCAGTATGAACAAGTTCAAAGGGGGTAACAGATTTTGACACAGAAGAAACAAATGGGAGTTTACAAAATTTGCCTTCCAGACAAGTAGAACACAGCACAGGTGATGAATCAAATGCAACAGACACTTTACATTGTTTCAAAATAGTAGACACAACAGAGTTTGATGGATGCCCTAATCTACTGTGCCAAAGTGTAGAAGATACTTGTTGTCTAAGAAATGCCACTGGAGATCGAGGTGATGAAGATGATGCAGGTGCTGGAAGTGGAATTGGATACAACCCATCACTGCAAAGCCCCTTGAACATTATCCTCCCTGTGGCCTTGTCCTGAATCCAAAAACAGAAAGCATCATATATCAACCAGCAATTATTGTCCAGACACAATCGATGTACAGATAACAAATTTTGTGTTAATCTAGGAACATATAGGACATATTGTAATTGTAGTGGTTTGACCGGAGTTGAAATACTGGAAGAACCAATATGTGAAATAGATAAACCTGCACCACTTGCAGTTTGAATTGTCTCAGTGGATGGATAAGGAGTAGCCAAGGAAAGATTATTCAGATCAGTCGTCATATGTGATGTAGCCCCTGAATCAGTGAGCCAGAACTGCTGAGAAGGGGTACTGGGAACAACAGAATTTGAGACAGTGTTGACATGCATAGCAGTATGTGAAGAATTCTGAACATTGGAGTTTCTGTAAAGGCAGAATTGCGCACTATGATTCTTTTTACCACATATTTGACAACCTTGAATAGCTGCAGTATCAGAATTCCTGAACCTGCAAGTATCAGCCAAGAGCCCATATTTACCACAGATTTGACAGGTAGTGTTAAACTGACCTTGCTGAGATGGTGGTGAATTTCCAAGAATACCAGGAGCATTATTGATGTAACCAGATCTATTATTCCCAAACCTAGGCTGTGAATTGTTGTAAAATTTCCCCCTGCCCTTGTTCTTGTTGAAGTTTGACTTATAACCAGAAGCATTATAGAACCCAGATTGAGAACCATATGAATTATGCTGAAAAGAATTTCCAGATTTAGACTGATCACCAGAGTTAGATTGTCGATCATAGCTTGAATTCCGAGAATCATTACCACCATTCTTGGCAACCATCGCAGTTAAGAAATGAGTGACAGCCACATTTTCAATCATTGCTTCCTCAGCAAGCAACTGAGAGCGAAGATCCTTCATTGAGATAACATTTTCTCTTCCTCGAATTATAGACCTTAAAGTATTATACTCAGAAGAAAGACCATTCAGAGTTAATATCACAATATCATCATCCGCAAATGTTACTGCAACAGCAGAAAGATAATCCCGAGCCTCTTTGATTCTTTGTAAATACTAAGAAATTGAATCAGTACCTTTCTTGATGTTTTGCAATTCAGATTTCATCTGAAAGATTGTTGTACGAGTGACAATGGAAAATTGCTCCTTGAGACGAATCCACAGGTCACGAGCACTGATACTTCCAATTGCACAAGAAACAGCTGAAGGAGACAAAGTGGCAGTGATCAACTGCATGAGTGCCCTATCATGCATCTTCCAAATCTTGAAGGTATCAGCCTCAATTGAATCCCCAGATGCAGTAGAATCAAAACGTGAGGGACAAGGGTTGGTGCCATCGACAAAACCCATTATGCCATGACCTTCCAAAAGTAATTCCATCTGGAAATTCCACCCAAGGTAGTTAGAATCATCCAGTTTGACAGTAACAGATGAAGAAACTGTCGATATAAGAGAGGTAATAGGAGATTGAAGGATCTGAAGTTGTGCAGCCGTCACCATAGCTTCAAATAAGAGAGAAAACCCGGATGCAAAGTCGCAGAGGAATTAAACCAAACACCTGGAGTGCACAAGAAGATGCACAAGGAACCAAGAAATAGAGAGAGATCAAGAACCCAAGAAACGTGAGAAAAAGGGGAGCTGATCACAGATAGGGAGCGGAAGCAAAGAAATCCAAGATCGAAGAACCGTCAAGCACGAAGCCTTGCGGCGATTGATACCATGTAAACTATGAAGAACTCACTGTATCGTGTAGTAGAAGAAAGAAAGAGATAGAGAGAGAGGTAGAGATTTAGAAAGAGAATATTCTGTTTTATTAAACATTCATCAACAACCTAAAGGTTATTACACAGCTAGTTATATATCAGATTATATGGCTTACTAACCAAGCCACACACTCAACTCACAATCTATTGACATTTGTCATTCTATCTCACCATTGAATCAAAAGCTCATCACAAACATATAGCAGTCTATATTATTCTTAACAACTTTTTCATCTTTCATCTTTAGACTTTTTATCCAGTTAGGACCTCCACTAGAAAGCAGTGGCGCGACGTGCATGCATGGAATGGACCAGAAAAGTTAGAATCTGACCTCGTCGGATCTTCTTTGTAAGGATCTTGAAAATTCGTAAATCGTGTTCGCTCATAGTATATCTTGTTTTCAGAAATCATTTTAAATATTTTTATTTAAAATTAAACACAAATGGTACTTGACAAAAACTAACCGCACGATGTACGATAAACAAACACGACATAGATTCTCAGAATCCTCACCAGAAGAATCCGGAGAGGATCCTTGATGTGAGAATTACTTGACACTCAAATTAAAACCCTATCGACGTAGTATATGAAAGTAGGGATCGTTTTAGGCCGGGGATTAGAAGGGATGCTAATCTACACAAATTAGACTCTAAAACAATAAACTGGACTTTAAACAATGAAAACAAGTACTAGGGATCAATTTGGACGAATTTTAACTCTAGACACCTTTAAACAACCTAACTTGACTCAAATAACTCAAAACAAACTCAAAACAGCAAATAGAATTCAATTAAACAGTTTCTAAACTCTAAAGACTCAAAACAAGCTAAATAGACCTAAAACACACAAAACAAGTTATCTAGACTCTAAACTAACACCTAAGATTGATTTGAACGAAATTAAGACTCAAATTGACTCAAAAGACTAAAAGACTCAAGATTTGACGAATTTAGACTATCTTAGCACAAATTAAGAGCAAGGGATTGTTTGAAAACAGATTTAAACTTAAGCAAAACAGAATTGTAAACTAGACTTAGTTTTGTACGAAATTGGTGATTTAAATGGGTGAATGGCTAGTTAGAAGGATCCTTATCCACACATAAACATATGCATACAACTTGATTCCCAGTTACTCTTTCGATAAACCATGAATGACAATGTTCCGAATTAATTGTATTGAACTAATCAATTCCCAGATTTCCCTAGATTCATTGAATTGAATGGATAACGCATCACAACCAAATTATTCTTTCTCAAACTCCCTAACTATGGAATACGCATGATAGAGACATTCAACAAAGATCATTAAGTTCAATGGAAATCATGAACATTGACAAGGCATTCATAACTATGGAAGACGCATGTTAATCCAGCCTAGGGTTTATTTAACATGATTGTGACTAGCAACCTTTACTACTTGTGAATATAAGTTCATAACGATTAGGTGAAATTCCCTTATATTCTAGCATCAAATTCATGCATGTAAACTAAGTATGCATCCTTAATCAACACACAAGAACAAGTTCTTAATAAAACAGATAAGTAAACCACATTCACAATTTATGAAATCATAACTGGAGTAAATCAAATCATAAGAAACATATATTCATGGCTTCAAATTCCCCCTCTAACTAATAGGGGTTTAGTTCCTCATGATAGCAATTAAACAAAGAAAACTGAATTGAAACATTGAAAACAAAGATAGACAACACCTAAGAACGCTCCAACAGTAGTCACGACTTAGAGTGGCACCTTCTCCTTCCTTCCTTGAATAGCTGCGGCACAAGAGGGGTTTTCTGGGTTTGTGTGGGTGATATGGCACGGCAGAGGGTGAATTAGGTCAGAAACTATGGAGAATGGTGAAGGAAAGGGGCGGCAGAGAGTGGTGGATGATTTCTGGCGTGAATGATGTATATGGAGGGTGGTGTCTGCGGCAAGGGGGGAGAAATATATATATATAGGCACCAAAAACCCTAGATGAATCAGATTAGGACTTCTAGAAAGCCAAATCCATCCAGAAATAGGTTCAAAACAATCAGATTTCTAATGGGAAAGGGCCTAAGGTGCGGCACAATAGGATAAGGGCAGGGAATGCCTTGCAAGGCAAGGAAAAAGGATTCTAGAAGGGAAGGAGACGCCAGATTTTTAGGCTTCTAGAAAGAATGTGTTTCTGGGCATATTTTGGGGTTTCTAGAAGAGTTTGGGGCGCCACTTTTGTAGGGGAATGGATAGGACTTCTAGAAATCAGGTTTTAAGTCCCCTAAACTGAAGAAAACAGGTTAGGATAAGATTAGGATAAGATAAGGTAAGATAAGATAAGGATTGGGTAAGATAAGATAAGATAAGGTTGTTTTGGATAATGTTTTGGATAATTCTCCTTCTTTTGAGCTGATTCCTTATCTTCTTTATCTTCAATTTCTTTCTTCCATCTTCTTAGCTGATTTCAAGCCTTTATATCTTCAATTTCGTCCATCAACTTGCCTCCATGCTTGCACTACCCAATCTTGGCCCAAAAATGCTCTAGAATGCTCCAAATTGCCTCTTTTTGCCATCTTGACACTTTGAACCTACAAATACACGAAAATAGCTTAAAATACAAAATTAACTAAGAACTAACAACGTAAATGCATGAAAACAAGCTAACTAAGTCGCATAAATATGCTCCTATCAAATTCCCCCACACTTAGCTTTTGCTAGTCCTCAAGCAAAACAAAACAAACAAAACGTAACCTAAACCTTCCAACGTTCACCTCAGGGATCTTCAATGATACATAACATGCCAAAGATCATTACTCCCACAGATTTTAGTTATCCCTACCCTTGAGCACATACTTAATCAAAGTTACCACACATTAGCTCGCATTTAATCAATTAAAACAACATTTTGAATGTAGTAACATGCCTTAGAGAATCCCTCAATTCCTTACTAGATATGCACTCAATCACACAGATTTTCTGACTACACTCCCTACACTAGTTATATGTGAGAAGATTGATGTAAATATGAAACTAATACTCACATATATGTATAACAAGAAAAGTAATTTCTGGAATGCATGTACAGATATGATCTCATGAATGGAATGCTACTACTTAGACGCGAGAACCAGGGACACCATATGCTCATACCAATCCCAAACTCCACATATTGAAACACATAACACTCAAGATTGAAGTATAGGGTTATAACGGGGCTAGGGGGTATTGGCTAACAAAGAAAGGTAAGGAAAACAAACGTTCTTAAAGCAATAGCAAGCAAAGTAATGAATATGACACTTAGAACTCCCTTTCTTGAATGCAGCCGCACACTTTGAACACAAAGGGGAAGATTACACATATTTTAGGGCCGAATTCAACTTTTTGGACCCCTTCTTCAACAATCAACACTTGTGAGCTTTAATCTCACTTATTTTGAACACTTTTCATACTTTTTCACAACTTTTCTTTTTCTTTTCTTTTTCACACGAATTTTTCTCTTCTTTTTTTTTTCTTTTTTTTTTTTTTCTGCTTCTTCACCCGTGCCCTTGTTTGTCTTGTTGGCACACAATCAGACACATAAATCCCTTCCCCCACACTTGTTTTGCCGCCCAAATAACGAACAAAGGGAATTCACTCTAGGTCATGCTCACTATGCCTTAAGAACAAGGGTAAGGATGGTCCTAATCTAGCCTAGGTAAGGATAATGTGGTTAAACAAAAAACATAGGCTAAACAAGGCTTAAAGGGGTGAAACCTACAATACATATGCAAAGGGTTAGGCTTTTTGGCTCTGGTTTTAAACTAAACAACTTCATCTTGATTATGTGTTATGCTAATCAATTTCATGCTTTGAATGAAACGGGTATGAGTTCTAGTATTTGGAACTAAATGATGAAATGCCTTCTAAGTAGCAACCAAGCAAAGAATAATGAGATCATGCAACGACTTTAGAAAACAAAGAATGCACAGATTTTTAACTCTCCAAAGAACGTTAAAGGCTCAAGTCTCTTAGGGTTGTAGCGTTAGTTTGAGTTACTTCCTTCAAGCATGTTACAAAAACTGATTTTATCCTTTTTGTGATTACATGTGAATTCATGAATGTCAACTACAACCAAGCATAAACCAAAGAGCAATTCAAACTTTCATCCATGTTTGTAACTTTCTTTAACAGTTATGCAATTAAAAACCAAATCCTCATCATTGTGTTGGAAGGTACCCTAAGACACAAACAACCACACAAAAACAACTCTTTTTGGGTTTTTCAAAACAATTTTTCAAATTTTTATGGTATTTTCGGATTTTCTTTTCAAAACACACTAAAAGACTCCAAAACGGCTTAAAAACACTTAAAAACACTGAAAACAACATTCAAAGTGATAGGTGATAAAAACCCACGAACTTCATGCAAAAAACACTTTGTTACCCCCCCCACACTTAAACCAAACATTGTCCTCAATGTTTCAAACATAGACTCACAGAAAGCAAACAGCAATCAACACAACTAACTAACATAACAAAGATGGCAAAGGAAAAGCAATAAAGAGTAGGGTTTAGAAACGCAAATCTGGTTGTGGAGCCGGAGAGTTCCTAGGTCGTCTTTATTTGCATGGGTTGCCTCCCAAGAAGCGCTTGCTTTAACGTCTTCCAGCCGGACGAACCTTCCATTTAAGTTCCCATGGTACCCACGGCATGCAGAGGTAGTTCTTCCACCACATGCTCCTCAAACAGCTCGTGCATTGGATCTTTGAATGGTAAGGGATAGTGATCCTTCCGGATTGTGGCATTGAACATCCTAAAATCATTGTAATCATGCCCACCAGCTTGGATTTGATTGGGAATCTGCACCATACAAGGTAACAACCTATTAGTTGAAATGGGAATCGAATCTGGAATAGATGGCTTACCCATGTACTGCAATGAAGTGGCAGCACTATGAACATTCTTCCCCATGATATTTTAGACCAATTGGGGCATTTTGAGGGCAGTGGCTGTATGGTCCTTGTGCTCCACTCCAATTCCCTCGTTTTGTATGGTTCTTGATGTATCCTTTGTGCTTGAACGGTCCGGCCCTATCTTTTTTATTTTATCCATGGCAAAACAAGAACGAACAACGTTAGGATTCTCAACAGACTTAGAAACATTAAATTTAATCTTATCACCACCAAACTTCATAGTTAATGTTCCCTTGGCCACATCAATCTTGGTTTGGGCTGTTTTCATGAATGGTCGGCCAAGTAAGAGTGGTAATGGATGGGAATGGTCGGAATCCTCCATGTCAAGCACATAGAAATCTGCAGGAAAAATCAAGTGGTCTACCTGCACCAAAACATCTTCCAAAACTCCTTTTGGGTATGCATTAGATCGATCGGCTAATTGGATAATAACACCATCATTTTTAAGCTCTCCTAGATTCATAGATGCATAAACAGAATATGGCATGACATTTATAGATGCACCTAAGTCTAACATGGCAGATTCAAAACGAGTATTTCCAATAACACAAGGAATTGTAAAACTACCCGGATCTTTGCATTTAGGGGGTAATTTCCTTTGTAAAACAGCAGAGACATTCTCACTTACTTGAACCACTTCTTTGTTAGAAATCCTTCTCCTTGTTGTACAAAGCTCTTTCAAAAACTTAGCCTACCTTGGGACCTGCTTTATTGCATCAAGGAGTGGGATATTGACTTGAACTTTCCGGAATGTCTCTAGAATGTCCTTTTCAGCATCCTCTTTCTTTGATTGCCGCAACCTGCCAGGAAAGGGCACAATTAGTGGAGTAGAGCTAGAAGAATTCATATTGGAACTTACCTTGATGGTTGGGGATGGTTTAGAAGTGGGAATTGGCTGCGGCAAAGATGTCTCTTTCCTTGCCGTGGGTTTGGGTGATTCATCCTCCTCCAATTGCAGCTTTGTGTCCTCTTCTTGACTTGATCTAGATGGTTGTGAATCAGTTCCAACCTGCTTACCACTTCTCAACGTGATTGCTTGGGCGGTTTCAAATCCTCCTTTGGGATTAACAACGGTTGAACTAGGCAATCTGCCTTGTTCTCTGAATTGGCCCATGAATTTAGCCATTTGCCCCATTTGTTTCTTCAATTCGGCCACCTCTTTAGCTTGATTCTTTATGCTCTGTATGTCCTGCGTCAAAGAGGTTAGTACTTGAAGAATTTTATCATTATCTAACAACGAACCTGAATTGGTTTGGGCCGAAATTGGTTGAGGTTGTGGGGCTGCATACGGCCTTGGAAACATCCCAGGGGGCTGTCTAAATTCGCCTTGTTGCTGTGCTTGTTGAGAGTCCCTCCACTTGAAGTTTGGATGATCTCTCCATCCTGGATTGTATGTATTGAAAAAGGGGTCACCACGGTTTTGGTATTGATTCCCAAAACCCACGGCATTGAGTGTCTCCCACCCTCCATTCTCTATCAATTGTGGGCACTTATCCGTGGGATGTCCTTGCATGGAGCACACACCACAAGAAGCCACGGTTTGCACTTTTGGTCCTTCAACAACCTGAGAAAGAAGAGTGGTAAGGTTAGCCATTTGATTTTGAAGTTCGGTTATAGCACTTACCTCATTCACTTGGTGTTGCCGTGGAATGCTCCTTTGTCCAACACCTTCGTATTGTTGAGCGTTCAACGCTCGATTAGCAATCAAGGTCTTTGCAGCCGTGGGGGTCTTGTCCACCAAGGCTCCTCCCGCTGAGGCATCTAACATTTGACGTTCGATTGGTAGAAGTCCCTCGTAGAAGTATTGTAGGAGAAGTTCCTCATTCATCTGATGCTGTGGACATGAAGCAACAAGAGATTTAAAACGTTCGTAATACGTAGGAAAAGACTCACCTTCTTCTTGCTGAATTCCACTTATCCTTTTTCGTATGGTGATGACTCGAGAAGTTGGGAAAAACTTCTCCAAGAAAGCCCGTTTCATGCTCTCCCACGATGTGACAGTTCCGGGAGCCAATTCATACAACCAATCCTTTGCCTTTTCCAAGAGAGAAAATGGAAAGGCCTTCATCTTCAAAATACTCCCATCAACATTGACGGGGGTCATGCTTGAACACACCACTTCGAATTCTTTCAAGTGTTTGTTCGGATCTTCCATGGACAACCCGTGGAATTTGGGGATGTGGTGCAACAAGCTTGACTTCAATTCAAACTCATCGGTCTTTCCCTGACTTGCCGCAGGGTATTGGATGCATAGAGGCACGGCATTGTCAAGTCCTGAGGCTGAAAGCTCTTTGATTGTACGATTGTCCACAGCCATGGCTTGTTCTTTCTCTTCTTGTTCTTCAAATTCAGATTCAGAGCTAGAACTAGTACCTACAACTAAGAAAACAAAACGAACTCAGAAAACAAAGAAAAACAAAAACAACTAAGACACACGGCAGAAAATAGGGAGACTAGCAAGTTTGCTAATCCTCGGCAACGGCGCCAAAATTTGATGTGAGAATTACTTGACACTCAAATTAAAACCCTATCGACGTAGTATATGAAAGTAGGGATCGTTTTAGGCCGGGGATTAGAAGGGATGCTAATCTACACAAATTAGACTCTAAAACAATAAAATGGACTTTAAACAATGAAAACAAGTACTAGGGATCAATTTGGACGAATTTTAACTCTAGACACCTTTAAACAACCTAACTTGACTCAAATAACTCAAAACAAACTCAAAACAGCAAATAGAATTCAATTAAACAGTTTCTAAACTCTAAAGACTCAAAACAAGCTAAATAGACCTAAAACACACAAAACAAGTTATCTAGACTCTAAACTAACACCTAAGATTGATTTGAACGAAATTAAGACTCAAATTGACTCAAAAGACTAAAAGACTCAAGATTTGACGAATTTAGACTATCTTAGCACAAATTAAGAGCAAGGGATTGTTTGAAAACAGATTTAAACTTAAGCAAAACAGAATTGTAAACTAGACTTAGTTTTGTACGAAATTGGTGATTTAAATGGGTGAATGGCTAGTTAGAAGGATCCTTATCCACACATAAACATATGCATACAACTTGATTCCCAGTTACTCTTTCGATAAACCATGAATGACAATGTTCCGAATTAATTGTATTGAACTAATCAATTCCCAGATTTCCCTAGATTCATTGAATTGAATGGATAACGCATCACAACCAAATTATTCTTTCTCAAACTCCCTAACTATGGAATACGCATGATAGAGACATTCAACAAAGATCATTAAGTTCAATGGAAATCATGAACATTGACAAGGCATTCATAACTATGGAAGACGCATGTTAATCCAGCCTAGGGTTTATTTAACATGATTGTGACTAGCAACCTTTACTACTTGTGAATATAAGTTCATAACGATTAGGTGAAATTCCCTTATATTCTAGCATCAAATTCATGCATGTAAACTAAGTATGCATCCTTAATCAACACACAAGAACAAGTTCTTAATAAAACAGATAAGTAAACCACATTCACAATTTATGAAATCATAACTGGAGTAAATCAAATCATAAGAAACATATATTCATGGCTTCAAATTCCCCCTCTAACTAATAGGGGTTTAGTTCCTCATGATAGCAATTAAACAAAGAAAACTGAATTGAAACATTGAAAACAAAGATAGACAACACCTAAGAACGCTCCAGCAGTAGTCACGACTTAGAGTGGCACCTTCTCCTTCCTTCCTTGAATAGCTGTGGCACAAGAGGGGTTTTCTGGGTTTGTGTGGGTGATATGGCACGGCAGAGGGTGAATTAGGTCAGAAACTATGGAGAATGGTGAAGGAAAGGGGCGGCAGAGAGTGGTGGATGATTTCTGGCGTGAATGATGTATATGGAGGGTGGTGTCTGCGGCAAGGGGGGAGAAATATATATATATATATATAGGCACCAAAAACCCTAGATGAATCAGATTAGGACTTCTAGAAAGCCAAATCCATCCAGAAATAGGTTCAAAACAATCAGATTTCTAATGGGAAAGGGCCTAAGGTGCGGCACAATAGGATAAGGGCAGGGAATGCCTTGCAAGGCAAGGAAAAAGGATTCTAGAAGGGAAGGAGACGCTAGATTTTTAGGCTTCTAGAAAGAATGTGTTTCTGGGCAGATTTTGGGGTTTCTAGAAGAGTTTGGGGCGCCACTTTTGTAGGGGAATGGATAGGACTTCTAGAAATCAGGTTTTAAGTCCCCTAAACTGAAGAAAACAGGTTAGGATAAGATTAGGATAAGATAAGGTAAGATAAGATAAGGATTGGGTAAGATAAAATAAGATAAGGTTGTTTTGGATAATGTTTTGGATAATTCTCCTTCTTTTGAGCTGATTCCTTATCTTCTTTATCTTCAATTTCTTTCTTCCATCTTCTTAGCTGATTTCAAGCCTTTATATCTTCAATTTCGTCCATCAACTTGCCTCCATGCTTGCACTACCCAATCTTGGCCCAAAAATGCTCTAGAATGCTCCAAATTGCCTCTTTTTGCCATCTTGACACTTTGAACCTACAAATACACGAAAATAGCTTAAAATACAAAATTAACTAAGAACTAACAACGTAAATGCATGAAAACAAGCTAACTAAGTCGCATAAATATGCTCCTATCAATCCTATTGGGAAAAATTAAAGTATTTCAATGAATTTATAATTTGATAAAACCCTTCAACAATATTTTCTGAACGTGGCCGTTGATTGTCTTCTTGCCAAATGTTTTCTACAATATGTTAACACCAATCAACACCCAGTTATCCAACTCGCAATGAACTATATGTATGCGCATGAATGCTTTCTTTAATCAAATCACCTTCGAATAACTAATAGTTTTAACTTTTCAAGTTCAGTTTAGAAGTTTTAGAATTGAATTACCAATAAGGTTTTCCAAATTTTAAACTGCAGGCTGAATATTAAATTATTTTTCTCTTTCAATTGATTGCTTCGATTCATCAACGGGCACAATTCGTGGTTACATTACATTTGACAACGGACATAGTCCGTAGTAGAATCTGAGACTTTTTATCACGTCCAGATTATTAACGGACATAGTGTCCGTGATTGATTGCAATTTATCATGGACATCGACCGTGGTAGATGAGCTTTTTTCTTTTAGTGTTCTAAGCTTAGATTTGTGTATGTTTTGATATATTTAACGTGTAACTTGTGTGTTGTAATTGGAATGATCTTCTCTTGATTGTTTTAGTATTTTATTCATAACGCTTATTTAGGAGAAGGATTTGCATAGAAACAGAGGTGCCTCAAAGCAATCATGCAATTGCATGTATAAAAGTTACAATGCATGATGGCCTGTTGGGTTTAGAAAATGGCATTCACATTGGGGCCTCCGTTTCATATACGTTCCTCTACTTATTTTTGGCGGGGCTATGCTATATATAGATTATTTCTGATTATGGTGCTGGTAGCATGTAAGTTGAGAATCACAGTAGCATAACAGAGTATGAAACTACGGTATTGTTTAATTAACCGAAATTCAGAAGAAGAAAAAAAGATTGTTGAGATGACCACATACTAAGGAATGCATCTTCATTGACTCGGTTCTGGTATATACTGAGTTACAAGTTGTGTTTATAATAAGTGACCCTATAAGACCTAATATGCAAAAATATAAAACACCCAAATAATAAAATAAATCTAAAATACTAATATTTTTCAACAATCTCATCAAACTCATGGTGGTAAACGACATGAGTTTGACAACAAACAAATGCGAATGCATACTGCGTTAGGTGGATATGGAAGCAGGCATATTCTATTTGGCATTCTCCAACATATAGATTTTGTCAGGCGAACATACTTTGCAGCATATTCAGGTAGGCATATTCATGCAGTTAGATGTTGGGAGTATAGAATTGAAACATATGAATGCCTCCCCCCCACCACAAAACGAACAGGATTCTCATATAACAAGTACAACAATAAACGATCATAAAATCAAATTTATCACCACGTATACAACGTTAGAAACTCTAACAACCATTACTAAAGTGGCTACCAATCCAAGCACTTGAGTAGTTGTTGTGGTAGTCAATTGCAACATACTCTATATACAGGCCCAACAACATCAACCTTTCTCACTCCACCCTTATAGTCCCAATTAACAACAAATATTTTCTTATCAACAAAACTTTTTTTCTCTGTTTTTTTTTTTCCTTTCTTTTTTTCTTTTCCCTTATCTCTTTTTTTCTTTTGTGGGAACAAGTGGAATGGACTCGATGCGGGTACAAATGAGGTGTGGCAGCATGCCTGGTGGGTGTGCTAATTGTAACATCCCACATTGCTCAGGAGAGTGATCCTTAAATGTATATTCCCATCCCTACCTAGCACGAGGCCTTTTGGGAGCTCACTGGCTTCGGGTTCTATCAGAACTCCGAAGTTAAGCGAGTAGCGCGCGAGAGCACTCCCATGATGGGTGACCCATTGGGAAGTTCTCGTGTGAGTTCCCAGAAACAAAACTGTGAGGACGTGGTCGGGGCCCAAAGCGGACAATATCGTGCTACGGTGGTGGAGCGGGCCCGGGAAGTGTTGCACCCCGGGCCGGGATGTGACACTAATGCAAAATCGCATTCATGGGTTCATCAGATCACGACACAAGTGGTCAGATCGCAACACATGTGCGAGTGTGGTAAGGCAAAAATGACTGAAGTGGTTCGATGTGATCTCGTTTCTTTCGTGGTCTAGCAACAAGCAGTAATGGTAATTGGGTTCGTCGGGAACAGAAGATGAATTTGCATCAGCAGTATCTAGGCAGCGTGACATGGACAACGACGAATATTGTGCTGGTCGATACGAATGCAGCAGTGCAACCCAAAGTTAGTGGGAACGGTGGGAGCAAGATTGCGACACCACCATATCAAAGCACAGTAGCGACAAAGAGTTCGTCAATCAGCGGATTGGGACAAATGCAGTAGCAACAGTACCCAAGAAAACCTAATACTTAAAATATCTAAAGGAAAAATTAGTATATAGTCCCTAGTTACTAACATTCATTGGCTGAGACCTTATTAGTTTTCAGATTTTGATATATCGAAGTTCCTAACATTAATGTATTAATGAATTTACATATAAGTTACATAGTTTTTTAAAATAAAAATTAGAAATTGATTTAGGGTTTTAATACTCACACCCTTATTAACTCCTAATTAATTTTAAATTCAAAACATTTCCAAAATAAAAAAAAAATTAGAATAAGTTTGTACCCATTAATATTTTTTATTAAAAAAAACTTAATTTTTTAATCTTAAATCTACCCATTTGTATAATTTTTTTAATTTTTTTAATCATGAATGTACCCATTGTTAAATATATCAATTTGTTATATGTAAAATGTATTATTTTTTAATATTGTACCCATTTTTTAATGTAAAATCCATTCAATTTTTTCCTAATCCATTTTCTAAACTTATATGGGTACATTCTATTTCATTGATTTGAGAATGTATCCATGTCAAGTTTAATTGAAGAAATTTAATAATGTTATTAAGCCTAATATCTTTTTTTTTTTTTTTTTTTTGCAGTTTTGAAAAAATGTACCCATGTTTTGGTACAACTATTTTTGGTTAATTTTGATTAATGTACCCTTGTTTATATATATACATATAATGTAGTGGAGAGTATAATTTATCCTTTAATATTTCTAATCCCACAAATTATGGGTTTTATTTAAAATCTCATTAATATAAACAACTACAAATTTCAATTTTTAATTTAAAAATAGATTATTACATTAATATCAATGACTTCAAACAAAAACTGAAAACCAACGGGGTTTTAGTCAATAAACATTAATAGTTAGGGACCGCATTCAAAGTATCTCTTAGCTAAAATACTCAAACAATAAAATAAACCTAAAATACTAATATTTTCCAACATTGTTTTCTCTAAACGCCATCGAAACTTGAAGAAATTTAATATTATGCCTAAATCCTATAGGTTTGAGGTTTTTCAAAATTGACAATGAGATTTCAATTTTCGCATATTGCATCATGACGTGTTTAATTGTATTAAATTTACACCTTTTCTCTTTTTGAACATCCGATCCTTCATTAAATTGATGAGTTTTTTTGTGCAAATTTGTCTTAAAGCATCTCCAATAGAGATGTCAGAAGAAAATTATCAAATGTAAATTTGAAGGTCTATATGCCAATGTCAAATTTCTTCCAATCCATATCTTTTTCTTCTTTTTTTATTCAATTAATATTTGTAAGACCCATTCTTCAAAACAAATCAATCTCAACTAATTTTCATGATTTATGATTGATGAATTACTAGGTAGACCTATAAACGGGTCGGGTTTATTGAGTTTGGGTCCGTTTCAATCCGATTCGTTAATTTAACGGGTTACCCAAACTCAACCCGTTTAGCTAACGGATCACTCAAACTCAATCCATTAATCTAATAAATCACCTGTTTGACTCGTTAACACCCATTAACAATTTTTTTTTATTTTCCAATACAAATTACACATATTTTAATCAAAATCACGCATATTAATGAACAGTCTAACATTATATATATATATATATATATATATATATATACGTATGTATATGTATATGCATATCAAATTTAAAAATTAAAAAAAAATGCAAGAGAAAAGGATGGGCTGTATCATTGTCATCATCGCCATCATCAACTTCGGAAAAGGATCCTTGCCGGATCCTTTTCTTGGGGATTCGGGAGATTCCGTAATTGTGTTCGTTCATCGTACATCGTGCAGTCAGAAATCATTTGAAATTTAAAATTTAAAATTAAATATAAATAGTACCTAACGAAAACTGACCGCACGATATACGATGAACGGACACGAATTACAGAATCTCCCGGATCCCCAGGATAATGATCCGGCGAGGATCCAGATCCTTTTCCATCAACTTCAATCATCTATCCAGCAGTAGTTATGGCGACCTGGTCAGAAAAATACCAAACCCAATTCCCATTTTTCTATTATTTTCATGTTATCCAGCACTAGTTTCTGGCAATTGGGTTTTCTTCATTTCATCTCCAAGCTGTCTACTATATGAATTTTCCCTTTAGATTCTCATATGTTTTTTTTTAAGTGGTTGGAGCTTATTGCTTTTAGTGTTAAATTGCTTGAGGACTTAAGAAGATTAGGCAGCTTTCATCAAAAGAGTAGAGAGCGAAAAGGCGCCAAAAGAAGGGGGCAAACCAGAGCACGGGGCTGTGAGTGCGAGATGGCCAGGTTTTTTGGTTACACTTAATGGGTGCTATTGGTGCTAACGAGTCTCGCGGGTTGATCCAAACTAACCTGTTATTTAATGGATAATTAATGGGTTCACTCGTTAACAACTCGACCCGTTAAGCATCCATCCAAATACTAATTTAAACGGGTGGGTGGGGTCGGGTGTAAAATGTCAGGTCTATTACTAGGACTCAACAACGAAACTTTTTAAAAAATAAAAGAGATTATATTTTTTTTTATATGTCAAAATTGACAGCACACAATCTTTATGTTAATTCATGTAGAATTGACAAATCAATTAAAACTTTTATCTTCTTTCAAATTTTATTACGTAACATTCTATTTAGAATAGCCGTCTTCTTTGAAAATGCTCAAATTTAATAAATTATCATACAATTTATTTGACCAATACACAAATTAATACAATTTCAATATCTCAAAGTGGTGTATGTGAGAATTGAAATTTCTTGATCTATTTTGAAAAATCAGCCCTTATATGAGGTGTGAAAATGTAGTTTACTCAACATGATTAAAGATATGGAATGAGGATCCTCTCCGGATCCTCTTTGTGAGGATTCCAGAGATCCTTACATCGTATCCGTTCATTATACATTGTGCGGTGAGAAATCATTTTAAATATTTTTATTTAAAATTACACACAAACAGTATCTAACGAAAATTGACAGCACGATGTACGATAAACGAACACAATGTGAAGATTCTCAGGATCCTCTCTCAGGATCCTCACAAAGAGGATCCAGAGAGGATCCTTATTCAAAGATATGTACCAGCTGAAGAGCCTTTTCTCTCTTTTTCCTTTCTTAAAGCATCCAAACCCCACCGCAAGTGACACCCAATTTACCAAAAGAAAAATAAGGGAAAGAGTGGGAATCTGATTCTTCATTCCACACATGGAGTAATAGAACTGACATGCACGTTGAAGAAAAAAGTGTCGTGGCTAGTGATTTAGTGCCGGGGTTTTGTATACCCGGTGATTCGAATGGGTAGTGCGAGGTTTAGAGTTTGCTGGAAGAGGGAAGACTTTGATTGGGAACGGATTTTTCAATCTAAGGGCATCTTGTCTTTGTGCACACTAGATTTGGCCAGATTTTTACTATATAGGCCAACGATAGACAATAATTCTCCCCGAACACAGCTTACAACTTTCATCGTACTGTGCTCTCCAAAGAGCAACTCTTCTCAAAATCTCAAAAGGAAAGGTGCTGAGTTGGAATCTCATTCTAACTAAGGATTCTTGTGGTTCCGAATGATCTAGCTACAGGAGAACCAGGAATGGAGAGCTTTCCCCCCTTTTCCACCCGACTCTTTGGTCTTAAGAATGCTGGTTTTAAGAATATCCAAATTTATTCCTTCCTGATTGAAGAAAGGAATTCCTATGACTCCAACGAATAATGTAAATAAAACTAATACAAGCATCAGAAATAACATAGCATTGTCTGGCTCATGGGGATATGAAAAAGTGCTTTTAGTGCCAAAACAAGTAATACTAATAAAAGGCTGCACCATGCTTCTTACATTTTCATTACAATTTTCATTACTATTAATTCGATATGTGTTTAAAAAATTAAGTTTTTTCATTGTTTTTCGTCGTTAATAAATATAATAAACGCAAATTTTTTTTAATAATTTCAGGTCCATCTATCACTAGTTTTTCTTTTTCTAAATGGAGCCTGGATACTTCATTTTATTGGCCTAACCAAGATAACCATAAATTATTCTAATTGATAATATTAATATGTATACCCTTCTGAAAAAATGGATCTAATTGAACTTCACGCTCCAAATTTTTGATAATTCAATCAATCTTTCTTGGGAATCATTCTCAACGAGTCCATAAGAAGTGATCCCATTTTTTTCATCGGGTCCTAATTGACATCATAACTAAATTCATTTGAGTGATACATGTATCCACTAATTTAACATAGGTCCAAGATATTTCATTGAATCATTGATAAAGAGATTTGGATAAAGAGATTCGGTGTGGCCTTTGGACCAAACTTTTATCGAAAAAAATGTATAGAAAGAATCGTGAAAAGCGGAAAGATCCTTTGTATCGAGTCATCTCTTCATCTACAAAGAATTCTCGATGTGAAAACACAGGCTGATCTTTGAATAGGAAAAAGAGTGGATCCGCAGGGTCCCAAATGAATTGGCTTATTCGAAAAAAGCCTTGTTCTTTGGAAGATCTATCTCGTGTCTAGTACTGCATGGTTCCACTCTGCAAGAACTCCGAATCATTCTTTTAAAGCCAACGCGATTACCTCGATAAGATATTCCTTTATTCTTCCTCTATTCAAAAGGGCGAAATGAGTCGGGGCCTTAGCTGGTGATTTGGACTGTTTCCCTCTAGACGATGAAGCTTATCCCCCATCTTCTCACTGGCCGACCTTGACCCCTGTTATTTTGAGGTCATATCTAGTATTCAGAGTTTGCCTTGATTTGGTACCGCTCTCGCTGAGAGCAGGTACTAATATCGCGGATTGATGCATTTCAGTTAAAAGACTTGAAGTAGCAAAACCTTGAGTAAAAATAGCACTTGGTGCAGTTATTGCGCTTAAATGGTTTATATATTTTTTAAGATACACGAATCACTTTAAATACAAGAAGCCAAGTTGGCGGATTGGTTCGAATGGAGAGAAAAAAAAAAGGGATTGAACTAAAAATATTTTCTGGAGAGATATCCATTTTCTTGGAGAGATGGATAAGATATTCCAACACAGCGGCATTTTGCTCGCCGCTACTACAGGAATCGTTTTTGCTTTCTTTTCCTTTGCCTACTAAGATGTTTTAGCTTGCCAGGTTGTCTCTTGCCTGCACATGGATTAAGCTGCAATTCGAAAGGTTAACCTATTCGGATGGATTATTTTGTGAAAGAATTTTCGGGCCTATAAAAAGTGGGATTTGTGCTTGTGGAAATTATCAAGTAATCGGAGATGAAAAAAAAGACGCGAGATTTTGTGAACAGTGTGGAGTTGAATTTGTTGATTCTCGAATATGAAGATATCAAAAGGAAACATACAAGAAATCAAATAGTAGAAAGCACTTTTCCATATAGGAACTGGTATCTAATGAATTCAACCTATCTAGCATAACAGAAATGAAAGAAATAGGGGGGCGGCATCATGATGTGATCTTTGTCACATCAAAAAAAAGGGGATATGGCGAAATTGGTAGACGCTACGGACTTCATTAGATTGAGCCTAGGTATGGAAACCTACTAAGTGAGAACTTTCAAATTCAGAGAAACCTTAGAATTAAAAATGGGCAATCCTGAGCCAAATCCTGTTTTATGAAAATAAACAAGGGCTTCTGACACACCATGACCGGAGTAGAGGCGTGGTCGCCGTCACGTGAGAGTGACGTGGCCAAGACTGCAAAAGAGGTAATTAAATATATGAACAAATTAAAACCAAAACTACAACTTATTTAAACTAGAAATAAGTAAGTATGCGGAAGAGGTCAAACCCAAGTTACAAATATTCAGAGCATAGGTAACATAAAGGTGCAGTCGAAATGACTAAGTACTAAATACACAACAAGAGAGAATATCCCTACATTATTTAGTGGGGTATCAGAACCGCCGGATAATCCTCGTGTGCCACAAAGGAGAACAACTATCTAGAACTTAGAGGAGCGAAAAACAGAAGGGTGAGTGGGCAAAAACAAAGCTTTAGAAAACACATTTATCATTTTTGAAAGTACCAACCCTCATTGTAAAACCCGTATAGTTTCCAGAAAAAAATACTACGTAAGTACGAAAATAAATGCGTGAAGGCAGTGAAACAGAAGCATGCCACGTCACAACATCTCAGCAATAATAAATGTAAGTCAGGTGTGAAATCAGTCTAAACTAGCATGTCAGTCGAAGTCACCTAATGTGACCTGTACGACTAGACCTATTGCTCATCAATCTATACTTGTACACGAGTCGGAGTCACCTAGTGTGACATGTACGATAGGGCTGGGTGTAAATATGTACGCTCTAGTGTTATGATCATGTGAAGGCTAGCGATAAATCGCGGGTCACCTACGAGTCTGAGTCACCTAATGTGACCTGTACGACAGGGCTAGCACCAAACTTGGATCCAAGACGAGGGTGCGATGCGGGAGGTAAACATCACGTGAAGGACTGGCCCTGGCCCGGGGATGGAGCATTAACACCGAGGTGCAGCAATAGTGAGCTCTAAATGAATATATGCATGCCCGTATGATACAACCATTTCAATCACATAATAACTCACCTTAACTTACAGGCGCATCCGTATGATCATTTAGCATAAACACAAATCATAACAATGAAACGTTTAAAATATAACACATTTAAGACATGGCATGAAATGCAATACTCAATTTAAAACATTTCTGGAAACTGTAAAGTGTGTGTGTATATATATATATATATATATATATATATATATATATATATATATATAAAAACAAATGCCCACTCACTGATATGTCGAATGATCGTAGCCCCCTAGCCTTGTTTGTCCGTGTTCGTCCTCGGGGTAAGTCTCCCCTATATGCAAGACAACTATTTTTAGTTAATTAAATAGCACATACACAAGAATCTAGGAATAACTTCTCATAGTTTGCTCAAACAGAAAGTTTGAATATACGAAAATATTCTACTCGAAGTCACGAACCCACACGTAAAAATCACTCGTCGCCCGGAGGCCGGACACGCCCTCATGCGCCGTCCAACCCACAGCCTTACGCTCAGCTACGTGCACAGCATGTGTCGACAGAACCCTAACGGATGTTAGGGATATTCCGTCTGAATAGACGAAATATTTCGTTAAATAGTAACGATGTTATCTGACGCTGTCAGAATATTCTATCAACTTTAATGGAGTATCAACTTTAATGGAGTATACGCCTTCTTCTCCTGTGAGCTTTGCCGTCCACCGCCTTTCGCCGTCACCGGCGCCGCAGTCTGGTTCTTCAGTTTCTGGAAAATTTTCAAACCTTTATATCTTTGTTATTTCTCAACCAAAATCCATGAAATTTATACAAATTTAAAGCTCTTGAGGAGTATAACAAGTTCGTACCTCTTGAGAGTCCAAAATCAAATGGAAAATGGCCTGAAAATGCCTCGAAAGTGCCAGCCAAAACTGAAACTTCTCGAACTCCATGATCTGGCGTCAACTCCTTCCCAAACTTAATCTAGGGTCCCTATGGAGTTGAATAGAAGTTTCCCCACATAATAAAAGCTTTTAATCTCGCCAGGATCACTTCGTAGAAAAGTGCACCTAGTCGGAGCTTCCGAGTTGGTGAGTTAAAACTCGTCCGCTTAACAATCAGGTGGTACAACTGGGTTTGTGAGGTCAAGATGAACATGATGATGGTCTTTACAGGTTTGATCTATGAAGATTTAAGGTATGTGTGTGGTGATGGTGGCTCGGGTGCGACAAGCAAGAAGAAGGTGTGAGAATGAGAGAGAAAGAGAGAGAGCTCGGGTCTGATTGGGCAGAGGAGAAAGATGTTTTTAATTGGTCCAAAAGAAAGAGAAAATATCTGATTGGTTTAGAAGAGTTAGGAACCACAATAATTGGTTCTTAATTTTACCTGTTTACGCACTTAAATAACTGTAACTTCCTCGTTACGACTCCAATTCGGCTCTAACTCGCTCCAACGCATTCATGACGTCGAGGCCAATTTAATTATGACAGCGAGAAAATAATTTAAAACTGCATATGTACATCCACGTCACTTAGTTAACTAAACATAATCGTTACTTTACACACTCGAGGAGAAAATTATATAGAAAATAAGGACGGGCCGTCACAGTCTACCCCCTTAATAAAATTTTATCCCTGAAATTCTAACACAAACACAAATCAATAATCAAAGAACAGAAGTGGATATAAGTCTTGCATGTGCTCCTCCGTCTCCCAAGTGGCTTCCTCAACTGAGTGGTTTCTCCACAAGACTTTCACCATACGAACGGTCTTGTTCTTGAGAACCTTATCTTTCCAATCCAGAATCGTCACTGGAACCTCATCGTCAGTCAAGTCTGGATTAATCTTCAGTGGCTGAGGAGGAATCACGTGTAACGGATCAGACACATATCTACGCATTGTAGACACGTGGAACACGTTATGCACCTTCGATAACTTCGGAGGTAGCTCAAGCCGATAAGCAACTTCACCAACTGGCTCGATGATCTGATACGGTATAATGCAATGAGGACTTAGCTTCCCTTTCTTTCTGAATCATACCACGCCTTTCCATGGTGACAACTTCAAGAACACCCAATCTCCAACCTTATATACCCTGTCAGTTGAATGTCTATCGGTGATACTCTTTTGTCGATCCTGGGCTGCTTTTAGGTTAGCTTTTATCACCTAAATGTTCTGTGTAGTTTCATCCATAATCTCAGGACCCACTAAAACTCTCTCGCCGACTTCAGACCAACATAATGGGGTAAGACATAGTTTCCCATAAAGTACTTCAAAATGTGACATACCAATGCTACAATGATAGCTGCTATTATAAGCGAACTTGATCAAAGCTAAGCGTTTATGCCAAGCGTCTCCAAACTGCAAAACTGAGGATCTCAACATATCTTCCAACGTCTGAATAGTCCTCTCAGATTGCCCATCCGTCTGAGGATGATAAGTCGTGCTATAAAGCAAATTCGAACAGAGAGCTTCTTGGAAAGCTACCCAAAATTTCAAAGTGAATCTGGGATCCTGATCAGAAATGATACTAACTGGAACACCATAATACTTAACAATCTCCGAAATGAAAAGTTTAGCTAATCGATTCAAAGAATAATTCTCCAGAACAGGCAAGAAGTGCGCTGACTTAGTAAGCCGATCAACTATCACCCAAATACCATCATAACCATTTCATGTATGAGGTAACTTGTACACGAAATCCATGGTAATATTCTCTCATTTCCATTGACGTACAGGAAATGGCTGTAGTGACCCAAACGGTTTCTTCATTTCTGTCTTGCCCTGCTGACAAACTACACAACAACTTACATACTCTGTGATTTCTCTTTTCATACCAGGCCAATAATAAAATGATTGGATGGTATGATACATCTTGGTACTGCCAGGATGCATCACATAAGCTGAAACATGCGCTTCATCAAGTATTTCTTTCTTTAATTCTTCTATGTCTGGCACAAACATTCGATCACCCTACATAAGTATACCATCAGGTCTCCGGATACTGAGGTCTCATCTTTTCCCTTCTGACACTGCATGTACCAACGCTTGTGATTCTGCGTCATTTGCCTGAGCTTCAAGTACACAATCCAGCAAAATTGGCCTAACTTGAAAATTAACAAGTAGAGCTCCATGGCGATCCATTCCCAATGTACCTCCAGTAGATCGTAAATCAATTAAGAGTGGAACACGGTATGCAATAAGTGTGTTGAGTCGACCCTGGGATTTCCTGCTTAGAGCATCAGCTACAAAGTTTGCACGACCAGGATGATACTTAATCATGCAGTCATAATCACTAAGCAACTTAATCCATCTCCGCTGCCTGAGATTAAGATCTTTCTGAGTAAAAATGTATTTGAGGCTTTTATGGTCGGTGAAGATCCGACACGTTTCCTCGTACAAATAATGCCTCCAGATTTTCAAAGCAAAAATAATAGCTGCCAACTCGAGATCATGAGTAGGATAATTCATTTTGTGGGGCTTTAACTGTCGCAAAGCATACACGATCACTCTTCCATGCTGCATTAATACACAACCCAAACCATTCAACGAAGCATCATTATAGATCTCGAAGTTCCCACTGTCGTCAGGGAGTGCCAAAACAGGTGCAAGAGTGAGACAATACTTCAACTGTTGAAAACTTCACTCACAATCATCACTCCACTCAAATTTAACTCATTTCCTGGTCAATCTGGTCAGAGGCAGGGCTATAGCTGAGAAATCTTTCATAAAGCGTCAGAAATAGCCCGTAAGACCAAGAAAACTCCGTACTTCCGTGACAATCCGAAGCTGCTCCCAATTCTCCACGGCATCTACTTTCTGAAGGTCCATAAGAATACCCTGGGCTGATATCACATGTCCTAAGAACGACATTTGATCCATCCATAACTGACATTTACTAAATTTAGCATACAGCTGGTTTTCCCTTAACTGCTTCAGAACTAGACTTAAATGTCTAGTATGCTCCGCCTTAGTCTTAGAATATACCAAAATATCATCGATGAAGACAATGATAAACCTATCGAAATACGGTCGAAATACTCGATTCATCAGGTCCATAAAGGCTGCTAGAGTATTCGTTAACCCAAATGGCATCACGAGAAACTCGTAATGACCATATCGAGTCTGAAATGCTGTCTTCGGGACATCATCACTCTTGATCTTCAGCTGATAGTACCCGACTCTTAGATCAATCTTCGAGAAGATACAAGCACTATGAAGCTGGTAAAAAATGTTATCTATACAAGGCAATGGATAACGGTTTTTAATCGTTACCTGATTTAACTGTCGATAATCAATACACAGCCTCAGAGTTCCGTCTTTCTTTCGCACAAACATAATTGGAGCTCCCCAAGAAGAAGTACTCGGCTGGATAAGACCTTTATCAACAAGTTCTTGCAACTGGGTTTTCAATTCTCTTAACTTAGCAGGAGCCATTCGATAATGAGTCAAAGAAATAGGATATGTACCTGGAATTAGATCAATAGTGAACTCCATTTCACGATCTGGAGGTAGTCCAGGTAAATCATCAGGGAAGTGTTTGACTACTCGAACATCCTCCACTCGAGCAGAAGTATCCTTGTTTAGCACCACATGAGCTAGGTAGCCCTGACATCTTTTCCTCAATAGTCACTTCGCTCTCACGGCATAGATAACGCCATGTCTCAACCCATTACGATCACCAACAAAAGTGACCACAGGCAAGCCCGACCGATGAAATGTGACAACCTTCTGATAATAATCTGACTTGGCACGATTATAATGTAACCAATCCATGCCCAGAATAACATTGAAATTGACAATATCCAGTGAAACAAGATTAGCTAGCATAATGACATCATCAACAAGAACAGGGCATCCTCGATACTCCCATCTAACATAGCAAGTTTTGCCTCTAGGCATGGAAAATTCCAACTCATAATCAAGAGGAGTAGAGTGGGGCTGAGTCTTTTGAGCAAACATATGAGAAATAACAGAATGTGTAGCACCTGAATCAGTTAATACGCTAGCAAAATGACCAAGAATATTCAATGTTCCCATAATCAAATCAGGGTTACTCTGAGCATCTTGCAAAGTGATATGATGGACACGACCCTGTGCCTGCTGCCGACCTCCATAACCCATGTTTCCTTAGATACCCTATCCTTGAATACCTCGTCCCTGACTGGTCTGACTAGGTTACCTAGTTGAACCACCACTGCTAGAGGCGACATCAAGGTTCTGGAACTGTCCTCCAGCATACCACTGTAATTCGCCGCCCTGATACGGCGCATACGGCGTATAGCCTCCCTGGTACTGTGGATAACCACCCTGATAATAAAGATCAGATGGATACGGATATGCTCTTCTGGGATACTGAGCTACATCCCCTGGTAATGGTAAGCACCATCATAACCTGTCAGAGTATGAGCACTAGGTCCCTGAACCTGCTGGAGGGGAACTGCACGTGGTAGTGCAGGGGGCTGAGGTTTTTACTGATTATGCAGACACTAGTTAGCTCTATGCCCTATCTGACCACAAGTGAAACATCTACTACTACCTATTCTACACTCCCCGAAATGACGATTATTGCATCTACGACAAAGTAGAACACCAGAACAGTTAAAATTCCTCTAATTCTGAAAACGAGAACCACATGTGGACCTACCGTATTAGAACTCGAACCACCGATGGATGAACCAGAACTATTACCACTTCACTTGAAATTTTGAGTTTTACGATGACCATAAGATGACTGCTCTTTATTATTTTTCTGAACATTACCTTTTTCCTCTTTATCATCACTATCATCCGGAGCATTCTCGAAGTCCTCAACCCAAAGCAGAACCTCGAAGAATTCTTGATATGTAGAATAGGGAGTCGAAGTCGCCATAGAACACAACCGCTTGCGAGTCCCATTCTTAAAACACCGTAGCATCTTAAAAGGATTTGTAGCAATCTCGGCACAATATCGGGACAAATCATTGAAGTTTCGATGATACTCAGTGGCTGACATTTTCCCTTGCTTCAGTTCTGAGAATTCATTCGTCTTATGATCCAAATACTCCGGTGGTATAAATCTAGCCTGAAACCGCTGCTTGAAGACCTCCCAATTCATAGCATCTTGAACTGGCAACGGGCATGATTCCTGAGTCTAGTAGGATGCAGCCTCCAAATGTAAAAACCAAGTGGCTGTCTCGACCCACCTTTCTTCTGAAAGAGTTCCTTGACGCTGCATAACTCGAAAAGTTTTCTCAACATGATTGAGCCGAAACTTAGATTTCTCAGGTCCCTCATTGCCCAAGAAATTATTGAATAGAAGATAGGACACTGCTTCTAAAGTAGTCCTTTGAGGAGGATGAAGTAAGGACTAAATAGCATTAGCAATAGCTTCACCAAGTTGTCCAAAATCGGGAAAATTAGTCTCAGAGGGAACACGTGGCTCTCTACGATGCGGCATGATTTTGACATAAGAGATAAAAAATGATTAGGACTTATAACACAAACGAAGAATGCAGGACTGCCAAACCTAAGCTCTAATACCAAACTGACACACCTCGACCGGAGTCGAGGCGTGCTGGCCGTCACGTGAGAGTGACGTAGCTAATAGTGCAAAAGAGGTAATTAAATATGTGAACAAATTAGAACCAAAACTAAAAATTATTTAAACGAGAAATAAGTATGCGGAAGAGGTCAAACCTAAGTTACAAACATTCCAAGCATAGGTAACATAAAGGTGTAGTCAAAATGACTAAGTACTAAATACACAACAAGAGAGAATATCCCTACATTATTTAGTGGGGTATCAGAACCACCAGATAATCCTCGTGTGCCACAAAGGAGAACAGCTATCTAGAACCTAGAGAGGCGAAAAACAAAAGGGTGAGTGGGCAAAAACAATGCTTTAGAAAACACATTTATCTTTTATGAAAGTACTAACCCCTCACTGTAAAACCCGTATAGTTTCCAGAAAATAATACTATGTAAGTACGAAAATAAATGCACGAGTGCAGTGAAAACAGAAGCATGCCATGTCACAACATCTCAGCAATAATAAATGTAAGTCAGGTGTGAAATCAGTCTAAACTAGCATGTCAATCGAAGTCACCTAATGTGACATGTACGACTAGACCTATTGCTCATCAATCTATGCTTGCACACGAGTCGGAGTCACCTAGTGTGACCTGTACGACAGGGCTGGGTGTAAATATGTACGTTCTAGTGCTACGATCACGTGAAGGCTAGCGAAAAATCGCGGGTCACCTATGAGTTGGAATCACCTAATGTGACTTGTACGACAGGGCTGGCACCAAACTTGGATCTAAGGCGAGCGTGCGGTGCAGAAGGTAAACATCACGCGAAGGACTGGCCCTGGCCCAGGGCGGGAGCACTAACACCGAGGTGCAGCAATGATGAGCTCAAAATGAATATATGCATGCCCATATGATATAACCATTTCAATCACATAATAACTCACCTGAACTTACATGCGCCTCCGTATGATCATTTAGCATAAACACAAATCATAACAATGCAACATTTAAAATATAACACATTTAAGACATGGCATGAAATTTGATACTCAGTTTAAAACATTTATGGAAACCGTAAAGTGTGTGTATATATATATAAACAAATGCCCACTCACTGATATGTCGAATGATCGTAGCCCCCTAGCCTTGCTTGTCCGCGTTCGTCCTCGGGGTAAGTCTCCCCTATATGCGAAACAACTATTTTTAGTTAATTAAATAGCACATACATAAGAATCTAGGAATAACTTCTCATAGTTTGCTCAAACAGAAGGTTTGAATATACGAAAATGTTCTACTCGACGTCACGAACCCGCACGTAAAATCCACTCGGACACCCCCTCAAGCGTCATCCAACCCATGGCCTTATGCGCGGCCACACGTAGGCACGTGCACGGCATGTGTCGACGGAACCCTAACGGACGTTAGAAATATTCCGTCAAAATAGACAGAATATTTCGTTAAATAGTAACGGAGTTACCTGACGCCGTCAGAATATTCCGTCAACTTTGATGGAATATTCGCTTTCTTCTCTAGTGAGCTTCGTCGTCCGTCGTCTGGTTTGTCGGTTTCTGGAAAATTTTCAAACCTTTATATCTTTGTCATTTCTCAACCAAAATCCATAAAATTTATACAGATTTGAAGCTCTTGAGGAGTAGAACAAGTTCATACCTCTTGAGAGTCCAAAATCAAACGGAAATTGGCTTGAAAATGCCTCGAAAGTTCCGGCCAAAACTGAAACTTCTCGAACTTGCGTGATCCGACGTCAACTCCTTCCCAAACTTAATCTAGGGTCCCTATGGAGTTGAATAGAAGTTTCCCCACGTCCTAAAACCTTGTAATCTCGCCTGGATCGCGTCTGAGAAAAGTGCACCTAGTCGGGGCTTCCTAGTTGGCAAGTTAAAACTCGTCTGTTCGACAATCAGGTGGTACGACTAAGTTCATGAGGTCAAGATGAACACGATAATGGTCTTTGCAGGTTTGATCCGTGAAGATTTAAGGTATGTGTGTGGTGATGGTGGCTCGGGTGCGACAAGCAAGAAAAAGGTGTGAGAATGAGAGAGAGAGAGAGAGAGCTCGAGTCTGATTGGGCAGAGGAGAGAGAGATGTTTTTAATTGGTCCAAAAGAAAGAGAAAATATCTGATTGGTTTAGAAGAGTTAGGAACCACAATAATTGGTTCTTAATTTTACCCGTTTACGCACTTAGATAACAATAACTTCCTCGTTACGACTCCAATTCAGGTCTAACTCACTCTGACGCACTCATGACGTCGAGGCCAATTCAATTACGACAGCGAGAAAATAATTTAAAAATGCATATGTACATCCATGTCACTTAGTTAACCAGACATAATCGCCACTTTACACACTCGGGGAGAAAATTATATAGAAAATAGGGACGGGTCGTCACAGTTTCATAAACCAAAAATAAAAAAGGATAGGTGCAGAGAAAATGGTATTGTTTGGAGTGTACGAGAAATGACACAACATGAGGAGGAGATAGAAGTTCCTTCCCAAAAAAGAAGGCTAAAGAGAAGATTGCTAGCATTCTATAGAATTATTTAGTTACTAAAACAAGAACACTAATGCTATTAATTAGGCACACAAACTGACCACATATATTTGCAATAGTTGGGCCTAGATGTATTTTTTTTAAGAAACGATATTGTCTACACTAAGGGGATAAAGGAGTGGACTAAGAGCCTAAGCCTCATAATAGGCTAGTAATAGTATGGTTCAAATTCGTCTTTGACGAGAATCGAACATAATACCTCTCAAATTCGCCTTTAGAGAGTGTGGTAGTAATGTTGTTAATTTTGTTTGTCTAAATATCTTAATTACTAAAAGAGCAAATGGTTTATTTCTCAAATATCCATTTTTTTAATTAAATACGATAACTACTTTATTGAGGAATACATAATGAGATTACATATTCTGAGAGAGCAGAACTAACTTTTAAAATTCTAATTAGTTAGGTATATTCCATCAGAGCATAACTAACATTTTTTTTTTTTAACGGACGATAGTATTCGCACTAAGAAGTAAGAGAATAGGCTAAGCCTTACAATGAGCTTGCCATAATAATGTAGTTCAACTTTGTCTTTGGCGAGAATCGAACCTAAGACCTCTCACTTACAATTACAGATGAATAGCACTAGATTGTAGTACTATATGACAGAGTAGAACTAACTTTAACTTTAAAAAAATAAAATACATAATTGCTCTTTCCTTTTTTGAAAGGGGTGTGATATCCACACATCCCATTTTATTTCTCACACACCTTTTTAATTTTCAGCCGTCGGATCGGATTTAAGAAGATTAACAGACATAAATTATAAAGGGGTGTGTGAGAAGTAAAATGAGATGTGTGGATAGCACACCCCTTTTAAAACTCTTCTGACTTCATCTTCCACAAGCCACCAGAATGAAGAAAACCCCAGCAAAACTCTCCTCCCTTACTTTTAAATTCCTACGGATATCATTATCCCTCGTAAACTTGGGTTTGTTAATTGGTAAATATTGGAAGGCTATTAATTTATTCTCGGATCGCCGTTGCATATATAAAGTGGCCTGAAATGCTTTATATGTACTTTCCAATAATAAGATTATTGTCTTTGAACAAGGGAAATAGGATTGAAGTTTTGACAATTTATTAAGAAAAAATTTATTTATTGATACAAAGCCCTCCATCTCAAATCTTCTAGGTCAGTACGAAAATCATTTATTTCTATAATTTCGGTTGAGTTGGGGTTGGGGAAGATGGGAGGGGTTAAAATAAAATCTGGTTCTTTCTCTCAGTGTGAAAAATTAAAAATTAAGAACTGCAATGGTGAACTGAGGAAATTCGAGGGAAACAACGATGGGGAGTTTTTCTATTGATAAATTTTTTTTTTTTTAACAAACGGTATTATCTACATTAAGGAAATGGCGGAGTGGGTTAAGCTTCACAATATTTAGTAATAATTAATTAGCTTTAAGGCTAAATCTTGACCATTTATTAATGGATAATGTTAAAGAGACTAAATTTTTAAATAACATAATGTTGATGTTGATGATTGGATTATTACTTAAGTGTTGATTAATGTGCTTATTTTTTATTAGTGGCACATTATTTGATTTGCAAATTTGGTTTAAAATTTTGGTCTGTCTAGCATCATCCTTTATTAATCTCAAGGTCAGAATGTCTAAATTCTGAAAAATTGTAGAATTCCAATTTCCATTGAAGCTCTACAAATTTTCTAGAATCAAAGTAAGAATGATATTGATTTCAAATAGGGTCATTTTGGTCTCAGTCTCTATTCCTCAATTGAAAGTGACATCAAACCTTGGATGAAATGATCCTGAATAATTTCAGGTGGATCCTCGAACCAAACTACTTCTTTGCCAATTGACACGGCGGCAAACAGAACTAATTTATGGGCTAACCTATTACATTTTCTAGGGACATACATGAACTATTTAAATTGATAGACAGCCGCTACCTGCAACACGCTACCACAAATAAAACAATGGCAAAACAATCCCTAGATTGGTCGTCAATCGTAGCATGAGCATGAGTAGAGTCACTCTCGACCAGTATCTGTTGTACACCTAAACGCTCTGCTAACCGGAGTCCTTCCCGAATTTCCATCAATTCAATGTGTGTTAAGGACGCTATACCCTCTTTCCTCCAAGCACCGGTTACCACACAAAGTGTCCATACGATTCACGAATTACAACCCCCACACCGCCTAAGTTATTTGCAGATCGAGTGGCTCTGTCAACATTAATCTTAACCCAACCCTCCCTTGGCACTTGGCATCTAACCAGCACGGGTTGTTTATTCACCTTCGGCTTGGTGTTGAAATGTTGGAATTCCTGATACCACACTAGATAGAGATTTAGTAGAAAAATTAACTCATCGAGATGGGTAGTTTTTGGTATTGAATTTCTGTAGTGCATCACTATCGGATGTACTTGACTAATTAGTGAACGCAATGTCTTGAACTACTTAGCAGTTTGTGTAACCAAGACAATATTAATCACACTACACCATTCCAGACACCCATAATTGCTCAGTTAAGTTCATTTCGTCCCTGTCATGAGTGCTCTAGAGAATTAAGTCCTTCATAATTCTCATATGAACTGCTTCATTCCACCCTCAAGGTAGATTTCGAATTAAAAGTATCCTGCAATATCCCAATTGAATTTTTAAGAATTCCAAGTTATAGGAATCATTAAAACAAAGCTTAACATAACCCCACTAGTAAGCAACACTGTTATCCTCAAGGGTCACGGGTAAGAGAGTATACATCTGCAGTGCTACATAATTCGAGTTATCATAATTTAGTTGTCATGTTTGAACCTAAATCTTCAACCAACTAGGTTGGGTTTTCATTATGATGACGGGCTTTTGATCCATTTCTCTCGATGACCAACTTACTATCTAACAATCCTTTAATAATTGATACCACTCGGTTGACTATCTCTTATGGTGTGTCTTTCTTCTGATGAAATTATACTTCATTCAGGAATAGTTGTTCTGTGACATTAAATCCTTCAAACAAATATTTTAAGACTTACAAAGTAATTTGCTAATACTCAAACACATTCCTCCACATTTAAGGTATTTGCCAACAAGGTTCTCTAACATTTTAATACTTTAAAATAGCTCAATCAACATCCTTACAAGACCAAAGTAACTCATTCAAAATTTGACAAAGGACAACACCACTTACATTGTCACCACTTGAACGGATGAGTAACATGGACTGGAAAACTCACTAGCGGCTCCATTACATTACTAATCTTTCTAGGAAGTACTCATCATTCTCCTTCGAAAATATTTGCAAAAGTATTAAACACACTAATTGTGAAAGACCTTTTTTTTTTATGGCAATTTACATCTTTGGCTGTCAAACTGTTGAATTCTTTTGAAACTCAAATACTCACGTGCTGTCGTCGTAGCTTTGACTGTTGCAACATATTAAAGAATTGGACCATACGAATTAAATTCCATTTTCAACACTTGCAACAAAAATTGTAGAATTTTATTTTACTTTTCCCTTTTTATGTTCAGAGTTGAAAATACTTGTTTTTATTTCTAAGGGCGTTAGTTGTGCTAGATTATTTCAAGTTAGACGAACTTTAGAGACTAAGCTAGACTGGCTTAATTAGAATATACTAAGCTAGACTAGCTTAGAATGTAACCTAGACTGACTTTGTGAACCATTGATGTATTGTCGGACTACGAAGCAGGATAATGAAAATAGAATGCACTACTTTTTAATTGCTTTTCTATTAAAGATATTATCAAAAGTACTAGTACTAAATTAGAGTGAGACTCAATGAAAAAGACAAACCGAATTTCTTGCCAACGAAAGGAATATATATGGTTCAAGAGTAGTATAATAATTGATAACGTAATATTCTGCAACATACTTGCAATAGCTACAATATACGCTAGCTAGAATATTCTGCAACATACTTACAATAGCTAGCTACAATTATATCATTCAAAAGCTGATCTACATGATCCACAAAAGGTTAGTTTACATTAACCAAAATACTTCACAATGTTAAGGCTAAGTTAGAAGCCGCGACTTAATGTCGTATGATCAACAAAACACAATCCATATCAAAAGACACCACATAATATACTCATCAGCTTGCTTTGTTGCTTAGAAGATTTTGAACGAAAACTTTTTTAGGTTTGGCATCTAATGACTCGAGTACTTCCACATTTTGTGGTTTTTCTATAATAAGACTTGAGTACTTCCTCAGGTCCATATCTATTCAAACTAAAAATAAATAAATAAATAAAACAACAACAACAACAAAAAACCAACTCAAAACTAAAAACAAAAAAATAAGGATCCCTTCAAAAAGAAGCATAAGCAAAGAAACCATCACAACAAAAGAAGAAGCCATTTGCAACAATAGAAGCAGAAAAAGAAAAAAAAATCGAGCTCTTAATCAAACACTAAACATGGAGAGATTGGCCAATTGATCCGAGAAAACAGAGAAATCGGCCAATCGATCCAAGAAAACAACGAGAGAAATGAAACCTAAAGAAAGAAATTGGCTCAAGGTTTGACAAGTTACCAAGTTTTGACAATCGATCCAAGTTACCAAGTTTTGACAAAGCTGACAAGATTTCTAGCAATGGTCTTACCAATCTTTTGCTTTTCGGAGGGTCTCGGTAGGACGTTCTAGTAAGCTATTTAGTCGAAACGAGTACTTTGTATTCCTATTAAAGTAGTCCATGCAGATACAAACACAGGACTACGCTAACCTTTAATCCAATCCAATGAAGCCTAACTATGGCAAACAAACGCACCATGTTGGCTGATAATTCTATAGTTTTGTACTGGCGTTTGAAGGCTATAGCCTTATGATTCTTAAAGCCCATAAAACATTAACTAGCAAGCCCAAACAGAACCCGGCTATGTTAGATTACAATTTGTTTGGTTTCTAGGACTTCAGTTTGAAGATTTTGAAAGTGAACTAGATCGAACCGTGCCCACCCCTACCCCCACGTATAAGAAAGCAACACACATCCCCTACGTATAAGCAAGCAACCCACATCCCCTACACCATGAAACTAACTCTTCCATTTTCTTTACTAGTAATATAGATTCATCCCAAGCCAAATTCATTCAACATTTAACCTAAACATTATTCATTCAGATAAAACAGGTTGATGCATCTTTTAAACTGCCATCCAAACCTTGCAATGCAAACAGAAACAACGGACATTTTCGTGTGAACCCACGCTTCAGTCACCACACTGAAACTGCATTTTGAACATGCACCCAAAACAGATTCAGCAAAAATTCTAGGATACTTCTAATCGTTAGATCATAATTGCAACGATGGAGAAATCAAAGGGCATAGAGGACCCAATGCATGAGTGAGGGGTTTTTTGTACCCTCAATCTGTAGACTCTTGACAAATTAATGAACAAAAACTGCATGTAGCATAATCCCCTCCCAAGATATCCCAACAGTAGTTCAAATGAAGTTAAATAGTCATGGCAATTGAAGAGAAAGATAGAGATGAAATGGTGTTCATGCTCATAGCAATGCGGTTTTGACAAAAGCTAAACAAGTAGAGAATCATACCCATGGATTTGATGATATTCGATAACAAAAACCCCACAATTCAAAAGGTGATTGCTTCGAAAGAATTGACTTCTGAATCTCCAACAACAATGCAACACCATGAAAATTTTGCAACTACAATTCAACTTTAATGCGAGGAATCGAATAGAAAACCAAGTAAAAAACCTTTCAAAAATAAAAACTGAAGACGAGTAAGAACCCCCAATCAGTTCAGTTGGGCATTTCATCAAACACCTTATAAAGCACCAAGCATTATATGAACCATCACATTTCATTTCCTCCTAAGATAAAGATCGAGTTCCAAATCAACACAAAGTCACAAAAAATAAAAAGAAAAATGCACATTTACTAATTAAAACCCTAACCCTAGATCCATAGGGCTCGATTTCAAATACCAGACATTGAAATCCACAAACCCTAAGCCCTTTCAAGAGCTGGTGAACTTAGTCACGGCCTTTGTCCCTTCCGAAACTGCGTGCTTGGCGAGCTCGCCGGGAAGCACGAGCCTCACGGCGGTCTGGATCTCCCGGGAAGTGATGGTGGGCTTTTTGTTGTACCTCGCAAGCCTGGACGACTCCTGGGCGAGCTTCTCGAAGATGTCGTTGATGAAGCTGTTCATGATTCCCATGGCCTTGCTGGAGATTCCGATGTCAGGGTGGACCTGCTTCAGGACCTTGAAGATGTAGATCTTGTAGGTCTCCACGCTCTTCTTCGATCTCTTCTTCTTCTTGTCGCCGGCAGCGGCTCCGGCTTCCTTGGGGAGCTTCTTCCCGGCCTTGGGCTTCTTCTCGGCGGGGGCTTTCTCCGCCACGGCAGACTTCTTCTCCTCTGCTGGCTTCTTCTCCGCAGGCTTCTTCTCGGCTTTGGGCGCCATTGATGGAGCTGGGAGAGAAAAGTTTGGGGATTTTTCGATTTGGATTGAGACTGAGAGTTGGATATTTTTGTGATGACTCAAGCATGAGGAGAATGTGTTTTTATATATGGTGAGCGGTTGGATTCTATTGGCTACTGGGATTTGACGAGGATCGCTGTCTTGGAGTGTGGTTTAAGCCGTGGATTGGGTTTGGTAATCTTCGAAAATTGACGGTTGTGATGTGTTAAGCTGATTCAAGCGGATTGATGCCGGATCGGTGAGTTTAAGTGGAATTGGACGGTGGATACTTATTGCATGGAATTGGTATTGGATGGTTGAGATGATGGGTGGATCGATGACGTCATCTGGGTGTAGTTTTTTAAGGAAAAGGAGAGGATCCTTTTCCTGGGGATCCTATTAGAATTCTAGGAATCTCATGATCGTGATCATTCATCATAGATCGTGCGGTCAGAAATCATTTCAAAATTTAAAATTTGAAATTAAATATAAATAGTACCTAACGAAAATTGACCGCACGATGTACGATGAACGGTCATGATCGCGGGATCCCTAGGATCCCCAGGAAAAGGATCCGGCGAGGATCCTTTCCTGTTTTTTAATTTCCTTTTAGGGTGAACTGCAATTTAGTTCTTGAATTATCACTTGAGTGAAAATTAGGTTCCTAAACTATTTTTTTTAGAAAAATAAGTCCTTGAATTATAAAAATCTGTCAATTACATTCCTAATATTATGTTCGAAGCTACAATATTCAATTTTCCGTCAATTTAAGTCACGTTACTTGCATGTGATACACATGGGAGGGTAGATTGGTAATTTTTCAAGAAATTTGCGTATGGAGTTAACTTTAGAGGGTAAAGTAGACGTTAGATTCACAACCTATATAAAATGTTAAGGGTTTATAAGCGAGAAAATGATGTTTTTAAAGTGTGTCAAATGACCCAAGTTGACAAAAATTTGGATTAAATAATTTTGAATATAATAGTAAAGGTTAAATTAGCAATTGTTATGAATTTAAGGATTATTTTACCGAAAAAATAATTCAGAGACCTAATTTTCACTAAAATAATCGTTTATGAACTAAATCAGCAGTTCACCATTCTTTTCATAAAGAATACCAAATAGTAAAATTTGGGGACATCTGTTGAATTTTAAAAAGGACCACTTGAAGTATAAGACCCTTGCTGAAGTAGTTTATGTTAGGCTATGAGAGTGTTTTTTTGTTCTGCTTGAACTTCTTTGGATGAATTGTCTTCTAGTCAGGAGATCAACTTACATTAAATAGGTTCATTATCGTTATGGTGTCATTGTACTTACATTAAACGTGTTCACTATCGTTATGGTGTCATTGTCCAATAATGCATTGACATGTGTTTTAGACTGGCATGCCATGTGAAAGTGAACTCGTTCCATGTAAATCATTCTCCCCGATTAGAGTTAGGTGATGTGTTTGTCTGCCCCCTCTCAACAACCACTCTTAGAGCAACTCCAGCAGGAGCTGGAGCCCGATGGACTGGCGACAGAAATGACGCAATAGCCTTATCAATCTGCTCCAGCCCATGCAGGCAATGGGGCTCGAGGAAGGCTCGAAGTGAGAGGCCCGGCTCAAATTGGTAGCCCGAGAGCCTGAGGCCACATGACGCAAGGTTGACGTCAGCCACATTATAAAATTAATAAAAAATGTAAAAAATAAATAAGAAATGTAAAAAATTAAAAAAAATGTAAACAATTAATAAAAAATCAGAAAAAAAAATTAAAAATTAAAAAAAAATCATTTTTCTATAAATATCTTATCATTATCTTCCACTTTACACCACAATTTTATATTTTCTCAAATACTTTGGGTTGTAATTTCTTATTTCATGAAACGTGGTACAACGAGACCGATTAAAAATCATATCCAAAATTTGAAATAAAATTATTTTTTATTATTTGATAAAATAAAAAAGTACTAATATTTTATTATCTATTGCCATGGCTATTCAATTTAGGGGTGGAGATGCAAAAGACAATTACTGTTCATTAAAGACAGTTACTGTCCACTAACGGAATTCAATAGTGAGTTGTCCTAAGGGGCCTTTGCAATGCTGTTGCTTTTAGAAAGAGAGGTCTACTTTAGAAATTTCTTAGAAATGAAGCTAGACTAATTTTTAATGTAAACTCGGCTATGTTTGAAGTCAGTTACTCTGCTAATTAGGCTGATACATGCCAACAATTTTATGGGAAGTAGGAAACAAGGTGCTACCCTTAATTTCTACTTAAGATTTAGAGACACCAGTCGCCAGCAATTAAGAAGTAATTGAAATTGTCTGTGATCATGGCTTTCTCCAGAGCTCCATAAGCCTCGTCTTCCAATTCTTCTCCTTCTCATGTTGATATGATGTGTTCTTGAGTTTTTGTGGCGAAGATACTCGAAAGACTTTCACTGAATTTCTATATACAGCCTTTGTTGAGAAAGGCGTTCCCACTTTCCTAGATGAAGAAGAACTTGAGAGAGGAGAAGATATTAAGCCAAATTTTAAAAAAGCCATCCAACAGTCGAAGAGTTCTGTCATCGTATTTTAAAAAAATACGTGTTTTCTAGATGGTGCCTTGATGAGCTTGTCATGTAGGTTATATTTCAATAGGTGATTTCTAAAATAGCTATATTTTCAAATATCCCGATAGTCACGGCACATTATTTTCAAGTTACGAAGTGAGGCATCCTGCTTGTGCATGAAACCACTGATCCTTCTTTTCATGTGTCATTTTTTAACATCTATAAGCAGTGGTGGATACAAAATTTCCATGTGTCATTTATGTTGGCTGTGAGTACTATGTTCTTGTTTTTGGAATTTTTTTTTATTCTCGACATTCTATTAGGGAAGTGGCCACCCCCCAGTTAGAGTTCAATAAAGTGTTTGTGTGCTTAAATTGCAGTGAAATAGAAGCAAAAGGGAGTTGGTTACCTTTGAAAATCAAAGCCAAGAAGAATCTGAAAAGGGAGATAGATACCAATAACAGCGAAGGGGATATTTCTGTGAATGGTGTGCGCGGCAGGCAACTAACAGAAGAAGAAGAGAAAGGGATTGGTGATGTTGAACAGAAGCCCATCCGGGATTATTTTCTTGTCTAAAGGAAATCTTCTTCTAAGCTTTAGGCATAATGCACAATCTGGTTTTGCTAGTTTTCAGCCTGTTCCAACTTATTGGCTAGCTCTAGGCATTCAAATGCCTAACATAACCATGGCATGCCCATCTGCGTTTATACAGCAATTCAACACTTAGTGCTGCCTTTGTATATTTAAGGTCGTTTTCAACAGCTCATATGGGACTGGAGGCTTCGAAAGCCTTTGTCTCGGGTTTCGTCGATGCTATCTTTAAGGCCCCAATGCTGTTCTTTGACTAAACACTGTTGGCCGGATTTTGATACGAGTAAGTAGTCAAAATGCTACTTATGAACTCTGCTAACAGAATTTCAATCACTTGTTATCACGGCCATTCGATATTTCTACTTTTACAGGCTTCATCTGATTTAACTATTTTTGGATTTTGATGTACCTTTCTTACTTATCTTACTTCCCAAGGGTTATGCTGCCCTCCAGGTACTTATTAGACCAATACATCTTGAATTTCAGGGTGTTTATAGGTGTTTAACATAGAACAAGTTTCTGGATGTCTGCAGGGCTTATAGGGCTTTCCCTGTCATATGCATTAACGCTAACGGGGACACAGATTTTTGTGACTCGGATAATACCAGCCACAATTATTGTCTATTCTTATTTACGTTTCACAGTAAAACCAGCTGGTTCACTAAAACCCATATGAATGAACCAACTACTTACAAACACATGCAAAATTCATTCTTTTCTCGATTTGGTATTCATACTCTCAACAGTTGGACGTGTTTATATGTTTTCATTTCAGTAAAATAGATTCAAGGACACAATGGACGTTTTAAAAAGACAAAAACTCGCCTAAAAAAAAAATAAATAAATACAGCTGACCCATCAAGACAATACCAGCCACAATTATTTCTTTAACAAAGAGATGTCGTATCTTATTTGCTTGGCCAAGAATTCGTCGTGGCCTATTGTCTTTAGAAAGTCAACTCTAAGGTCAACTATGTTTGAAGTCAGCTATTCTGCTATTCGATCTGTTACATGCAAACAATTGTATAAGAAGTAGGAAACCAAGAGCTACCAGAAATGAAGTAGTGATTGAAATTGTCTGTGATCATGGCTTCCTCTAGAGCTCGAGAAGCCTCGTCTTCCAATTCTTCTCCATCTCGAAATTGTTATCACGTGTTCTTGAGTTTCAGTGGCGAAGACACTCGAAAGACTTTTACTGACAATCTCTACACGGCTTTTGTTGACAAAGGCTTTCCCACATTCCGAGATGAAGAAGAACTTGAGAGAGGAGAAGATATTAAGCCAAATTTTGAAATAGTCATCCGACAGTCACGGAGTTCTATCATCGTATTTTAAAAAAACTACGCTTTTTCCAGATGGTGCCTTGACGAGCTTGTCATGATACTTGAACGCAAGAGGATCTCAGTGTACAAACTTTAGAACACTAGGGTTTTCAGCTCAATTGCACACCCATATAATGATGGGTTGCAGTATATTTATACACATCAATTTCAGATTACAAGTAGGGTTTTGAATACCCTATTTACACAGAGATCTTTGAATTCGAAAACAAAATCACAACAAACTTATATTTGAACTATTCAAAATGAAACCTGGACTAGCAATCTTATCCTATGAAGAGTTTGTTTCGGAGCTGAGTTTCTGGTAAGATTGACTTGGTCTAACATCCCTTCGCAAGCTGACAGGTCGAGCAACCACTGGAAGCTTGGAAACTAACAATTTGAAACGTGAAGAAGATAGACCCTTTGTGAACAAATCAGCAATCTGGTCTTGGGAACAAATAAAATGAACCAAAAGTTGGCCGCGTACCACTATTTCTCGTACGTAATGGTAGTCCACTTCCAAGTGTTTTGTCTGTGCGTGGAAAACAGGATTGAAAGCCAAAGCAATCGATGAAACATTGTCACACCATATCTCCGGCCGATGAAGATAAATATGAAGATCTCGAAACAAGCTGCCTAACCATGATAATTCAGCCGCAGTATAAGCAAGTTGCCTATACTCGGCCTCTGTACTGGACCTTGAAACAGTCTTTTGTTTCTTTGAACTCCACAAAATCAAATTTGTTTCCAAATAGATATGGAAACCACCAGTTGAATGACGAGTATCCGGATTTCCTGCATAATCAGCATCAGAGAAAGCATTTAAATGAACATTCCCAGGTTTATAAACAAGCCCATGATCAAACGTGGCCCTTAAATAACGCAAGATCCTCTTAACCGCCATCCAATGTGTGGTCCGAGGCATATGCATGAACTGGCAAACTTGGTTCACAACATAAGAAAGATCGGGTCTGGTGATCGTCAAGTATTGCAAGGCTCTAACAACCGTTCGATATTGTTCTGGATTCGAATAAGGTTCACCATCATACTGACTAAGCTTATGTCCCGTAGGCACATGAGTGGAAATAGGTTTTACATCAGTAAACTTTGTGCGCTCCAGCAAATCCAACGCATACTTGGACTGTGTTAGATGCATATTCTGCCCAGAATAAGTAACCTCGACACCCAAAAAATAACTTAAAGGACCTAAGTCCTTCATAGAAAACAAAGAACCGAGCTTCGTGATCAACCATTGCATTTGTTTGTCATTATTGCCTGTAAGAAGAATATCATCCACGTAGATAAGTAAGATCAAGTAAACTCATCGTTGATTAAACATGAACAATGAATAATCACATAACAATTCTTCAAACACAAGTTAAAGGAGAAAATCCGAGAATCTTCGAAACTAGGCTCTAGGAGCCTATTTTAAACCATACAAACTTCGTTGCAATTTACACACATAATTGGGATACTGTTGATCAAGAAAGCCTGAGGGCTGTTTCATGTACACATTCTCATCCAAATAGCCATGCAAGAACGCATTATGTACATCTAACTGTCGCACACTCCATTTCTTTGATACGGCAAGACTCAAAACAAGTGGAATGGTGCTATGTTTCACGACTGGACTAAATGTTTCATTATAATCCACTCCGGATTGCTGATGATACCCATTAGCCACAAGTCGAGCCCTGTGACGTTCGAGAGAACCATCTGCACGTCTCTTGATTTTGAACACCCATTTGTATGGCAGCAGGTTCATTCCAGGATGATAAGGGACAAGAGTCCACGTTCCACACCTCTGTAAAGCACTGAACTCTTGTGCCATTGCTGCTCTCCATTCAGGATATTTAATAGCCTGACTAAAACAAGAAGGCTCAACAAATTTGGAGTCAGTTAATACATGCAAAGCGTACTTTGGATTTGGCTTTTGAATCCCAGATTTTGACCTAGTTGTCATTGAGTGTGAGAGAGTAATCTCTTGTGTGGAAGATGACGTGGTAGATAATGTTGATGGATTAGATGGACACTGAGAACATTGCACGGATGGAAGGTGAACCAAGTCTTACTCATTGGTGGGACCTATTGTGGAACTAGGTTGAGGGGTCCTGTTTAAACTAGGGTTGGGAGTGGTAGGTGAATGAGGATAAAGAGGAGGAGGATTGTTTGCCCTCACAGTTTCGGTGTCCTCCAATGCCTTCTTGTTTGTGTGGTCACGGTTAAGCCACGTCAATATTTTATATTACTATTCATTTTTGTCGTATTATCTCTATAAAAAAATAATATAAAATTTTGACGTGGCTTAACCGTGACCACACAAAACAGGAGGGCATGGAAGGGCACCGGAACTGGGAAGGCAGACAATCCTCCTCTGGATAAAGATCTAAATTCGAAACAGTTTTTGGAGGAGCAAAAACTGGCGTGATATGCGGTTGGACATTAGAAACCAAGGTTGACTCAGGCTGTTGGGTTAGGCTAGGATGAGACACAATAGGATTTGGTAAAGATATGGAAGGTACCAAGGTTGGTGAGGATGTTGTATTTAAAATCAAGTCAGGAGTCACGAGAGTACCTGTGATAGTGACGTTTTCCTTAGGAGATGCAAGTTCCTTGAAAGGGAAGGAATCCTCATTAAATAAGACATGGCGAGACAAATAAATTCGTCTCGTGGATAAGTCCAAGCACTTGTATCCTTCATGATTCAACGAGTATCCTAAGAAAAGACATGGTTTGGACTTGGGTTGGAGTTTATGCCGTGTATAAGGTGTCAACAATGGAAAACATTTTGAACCAAACATTTTAAATGCCTTATATTTTGGATTTTTTTGAAACAATTTTTCATATAGAGACACATTAGATAAAACCTTTGTTGGAAGTCGATTTATAATATAAATAGCTGTTGAACATGCATCGAACCAAAATTTTTGAGGCATATGAGCATGAGAAAGCATTATAACACTTGTTTCAACTATATGACGATGCTTTCGTTTGGCAATTCCATTTTGTTCAGGATGTTTTGGGCACGAAAAACGTTGAGAAATCCCATGTTTAGCAAGAAAAGTTTTGAAATCTCGACTCATGTATTCACCACCTTCATCACATTGAAGAGCTTTAATAGGTTTGTTAAACATTTTTTCAACGTGTGTTTTAAACGTCACAAAAATTCCAAACACTTTAGATTTATTTTTCATGGGAAAGATCCAGGAATATCGTGAGTAGTCATCCACAAACAACACATAATAACGAAAACCTTCGTTAGAAATAATAGGTGAACTCCAAACATCAGAATGCAAAAGTTCCAACGGACAATGAGACACGGACACAGACTTGCTAAATGGTAGTTTAGTGCTTTTGCCCAATGGACAAGAATCACAAAACGTTATAGTTGGACAATCCACTGCCACCAGGAAATGGGTACAATCCGTTCTCACATCTCCCTTGGAAAAGTGTCTTCCGGGTTTTGAGGTCCTTAACAAGAAAGAAATGAGGAAAAATTAGTATGTAGCAATGGTTGTCTAGGGTGAATCTATGTGCTGATATGATATTTGTGGATGCGGATGGACAATGTAAAATGTCATGGAGGTTAAATGAGCAAGACTTAGTTGAAATTTGATTTGAACCAAAATGCGATGGAAAGTCCAGAGTCATTACCTACTCCACCAATATTTTCATTACCGTTGTACTCTTTTGGATTGACAAGATTCTGGAGATCGGGGGTGACATGAGCATTGGCACCCGTGTCAAGAAGCCAATTTCCATTATTGGATGTCATTTGAGAAGACGCCATGGCAGCAAGACGATTGATTGGGATGCGTCCTTCGTAAGCTGTATTCATCCGCTGGTAACAATCAACAGCAGAATGTCTAGGTTTGCCACAAATCTGGCATTTGATGCGTTCTCCAATGAGATTGCACCGGTCACCACTTCCTGCAGACTCACCACCATGTTGATTGTTGTTGTTGCGAGGGATAAAACCTCGTTGATTGCCATTGTTAATGGCACCACCACGATTGGACGGAGAGCTTCCACGTCCATTTCCACGAGAGCGACCACCACGGCCTCGTGAAGCTACAAAAGCATTAATCGGAGCAGATTCAACAAGCACAGCTTGCTCCGTCATCCTTCTCTCTGTTGTCAACAGAAGAGCTTCAAGTGTGGGATAAGTGATTAGAGTATCACGAGCCTGTGCTGCATTCACAGTCATCTCGAACGCAGGAACAAGATTATTCGAAAACAAAATCACAACATACTTATCTTTGAACTATTCAAACTGAAACCTGGACTAGCAATCTTATCCTATGAAGAGTTTGTTTCGGAGCTGAGTTTCTGGTAAGATTGACTTGGTCTAACACTCAGACCATGTAGTTTTACCAGTCTTCTACAATGTTGATCCTTCAGATGTGAGGAAGCAGACAGGAAGCGTGGAAGAAGCATTTGCCAAACACGAAAAAAATGGTCAACCATCCAACAAGATAAACCAATGGAAGAAAGCACTTGCAGAAGTTGCAGATCTAGCAGGGATGGTCCGAGCAACTCAAGCTGATGGGTAACTTTTTTCTAACTAGCCATGTTCTATAATGATGTTTAACGTTTGATTAATTAAGTAGTCCTAATTCATGTCTTAGCAGGCCTTTTCTGATAAATTAAATCTTTTGCTATCAAAACCTCATAAACTATGTGCAGTAAAGTATTTTCCCATATACTAATCAATATCAGCTAAATTCCCTATGAATATATACTATTTTTCGTTTCCTGTGTTGTCAATATACTTATCTGGTTCTATGTATTCATTCATTGTTTGAACATTTGATAACTTTGGCCTATTATTTGCATTCAACTTTGTAATTTAATTATTTGAAACATGTGGGACATGTCAAGTAATATGATTTATTTTTTGTTTTAATTCTCATGTTTAGGTACAAGTCAAAGTTAATCAAGAAAATTGTTAAAGTGATTGACGATAAACTAAGCCCCATGCGCAAGCCATTTATTGTTGCACCCTACCTGATTGGAATTGATTCACGAGTTCAAAATATTAATTCATGGTTAAATGATGGATCAACCGATGTTGGCATAGTTTTAGTTAACGGGATTGGGGGAATTGGAAAGACAACCATTGCAAAGTTTGTTTATAATTTAAACCATAGAAGATTTGAAGGAAGCTGTTTCCTTGAAGATGTCAGGGAAACTTCAAAGAAACCGAATGGTTTAGTGCAACTACGAAGTCAATTTCTTCATCATATTTTGAGTGGAAGAAAGTGAAAGTACAGTGTTAGCGAAGGAATAAGCAAGATTAGAGATGCCATAATCTGTAAAAGAGTTCTCCTTGTTCTCGATGATGTGGATGATATGGACCAAATTAGAGCAATATTTGGGAGACGAGATTGGTTTTTCCAGTAAGTAAAATAATCATAACAACTAGGTATGCACAATTGCTAAGGGATCGTGGATTATCCATCTACAACATTTATAACGTTCAGTCTGAATGTCGATGAATCACTGGAACTCTTTAGTTTGCATGCTTTTGGACAAGATCAACCAATAGAAGGTTACATGAAACCTTCGAAAAGGATAGCAGACCGAAGTGGAGGCTTCCATTAGCTCTTCAGACTTTGGGTTCTTCTCTATCAGGACGAGCTATGGATGTATGGGAAAGTACACCGGAGAAATTAATAGATATTCCACATAATGATGTCTTTAAAAAGCTCAGAATAAGTTACGATGCTTTACAAGATAACCACGACCAAAATTTGTTCCTTCATATTGCATGTTTCTTTGTCGGAAAGGAAAAGGATTATATTGTTAGAATACTAGATGGATGTGATTTCTTCACAATTGTTGGCATTGAAAATCTTGTGGATAGATGTTTGGTAACAATTGGTGAAGATAAAGTGGTGAAGATGCATCAAATGATCTGTTTAATGGGCAGAGAAATTGTTCACCTAGAATCAAAGGATCCTGAGAAACGCAGTCGATTATGGAGGGATAAGGATTCTTTTGATGTACTGAAATCAAAAAGTGTAAGAACCATTCTTCTCTTATATATGTGTGTGTGTATATATGACTCTTTTTGGGAATGCATACATCCTTGTTTTACTTATCAAACTGTTTCTTTTTTTTCTTTCTGTTTTTTAGGGTACAGATTCCATTGAAGGTCTTAAGTTGAACATGCATGTGCTCTCGGTAGGCACTCTTTCAGGAAATTCAAATGAGATAGTCTTGCACACTAATGCATTTGCAAGGATGAACAAACTAAGACTACTCCAGCTTAGTCATGTACAGTTCAAGGGATCGTATAAAGAACTCCCGAAAGAGTTAAGATGGTTGAGTTGGCTTGGATTTCCTTTGAAATCTATAGCCAGTGATTTGCCTTTGGAGTTCTTGGTTTATCTTGAAATGCATCAGAGTAACTTGACGCAAGTCTTCAACCGGAAAACAGACCTGAGACAAGTCTTGAAAGGAAGAAAGGTATGCTACTCCAGGCTTATGCATTCTTTTGTGTAAAGGTGTTTTATGATTAATTTGATTTTTCTAAGAATTAAACTTTAGACACTGCTCGTTCTTTTCTTTTTTCCACAGCACCTTCCCTCATTGAAGACCCTTGACCTAAGTCATTCCCATAGCCTAACTGAAATCGGTAACTTCTCACTGGTTCCAAATTTGGAAAGACTTATTCTTGAAGATTGTCTGAGCTTGGTTGATATCCATGATTCGATTGGAAAGCTAAATAGACTGGTTTACTTGAATTTGAAAGATTGCATAAAGATTATGAAGCTTCCAAGGAATGTTTTTGCACTGAAATTACTTGATACACTTATTATTTCTGGTTGCTTAAATCTGGATGCATTTCCAGCCGAGTTGAAGATGATGGGATCTCTAAAAGTGCTAGATGTGGCTGATATTTCAATAACAACCACTGGGGAGGTCAAATCACGCCTAAGGAGAAATCCAGAAACTTTTTGGGCTTCTTTACCGCGTTGTTTACAAGTTGCAATCTTTCTGATGATTCTTTTCCCAAAGATTTTAGTAACCTACCCTTTTTGGCGTTACTAGACCTAAGCAACAATCTAATTTCTGGTCTACCAGATTGTGTCCGAGGTCTTACAGGTCTTGATCAACTCATCTTTTCCAATTGCAAGATGCTCAAAGAACTTGCAGAGCTACCAAGAGTAACATACTTGGGTGTGTTTGATTGCACATTAATTGAGAAAGTAACATTTCAATCGAGTTCCTGCATACCGTTTGAATTCCTATGTTTTTATAACCCTAACCTAGTTGAAATTGAATATACGTACAAGTTTGAACCCATTGAAGGATTTGATATGGAACTCATCCACCTTTTGGGTTTGTATAACTTGGAACCCATGGCAACCATCCAAATGATCTTCCCATGTAGGAGTGCACGTCTGCCTAGGATTTTGAGGCTAGAGGATTGGATCAGGATGTATCCCATTCAGGTGCCTCTCTCTCTCTCTCTCTCTCTCTCTCTCTCTCTCTCTCTCTCTCTCTCTCTAACAAACAAACACACACACACAAACATCACATGGAAGATAAGACTTGACTAGGATTCTGATTTGTATGACATATGTTGTATGTGTAGGGACTGTATGAATATGGGATATTTAGCACGTTTCTTCCTGGGAATGTGGTGCCAGGCCAGTTCAGCCATAGAAGTAGAGGCTCTTCAATATCTTTTACTGTGCCTTGTACTTCTAACCAAAGGGTTTGCGGCTTGAACATCTTCTCTGTTTATACACGTTCTGATGGTGGTTGTTGTCCTGGTTTTCATTGTGATATAATTAGTCCAATAATCACTAAATTTAGCAACAAAAGCACTGGTGTGAAGTTTATCTATGACCCATCATGCTTCGGTGATCCAGGTCATTCGGAAGAAGACATGATATTCTTAAACCATTGGGATTTGGAGAATCAATTGAAAGGTGGTGACGAATTGAAAGTTTCCATATTATGAGAGCATGGTTTGAATTAAAGGAGTGTGGTATCCAGCTTGTGTATGAGAAAGAAAACAAGATGATTACCTAACAAGACACGACAACTCCTTCTTTTGCATCTGTCAGCTTTGAGCGTTTGGAATACGAGTTGATGCCAAGAACATACTTTCTCTCTCATGGACCAGTAACAAGAAGAATATTGAGGTTTAGTATGTGGAGGAATTCGGTTTTGTTTAATGACATATTTATGGATTCTGATCAAGAAGCAGGTGTGTCTCACATTTATACTTTTACTTATACTCTTGTTTTTCTCTAAAATCGATCACCATTCTTATCCAAAATTTTGGCATGGATTTGCATGGTTAACAGACAGATAAGTACTGCAACGAGGCGAGCCTGGCTTGCAACAACACAGCGGCATCCCCCGCACCTGAAACGCGTCATATTTGAAAATAGATATGTACATAATCACTTGTTTGGCTCAGTGAGATCATGGTCAATAAGCCCTCTATGAATTATCTGTGTAGTTGGTTCAGTTATCTTTGAATTCTGTTTCAAAGTATATCTGAGATGAGAGATATGCTTTACTCTTTACGCTGCACAGAACAGTTTCACATTTTTGTCTATTTCTGTTACAAATTTCCGAATGCAAATGTGGTTTAAATCACTCAATTTCTTGTTGGAAATTGCTGATCATATTCATCTCATTGATATATAAAGATTTAGCTTCAACATTTAACCAAAATTGGTCTTCGATCCTGCTTTACAATTTTGAGACCGGTTACAGTACCTTGCTTCTCTTATAAAATCAATATTGGAAAATATTATTTGGTACTTTCGTATAGTTGTTTGACACACTTTATAGGTCTACCATGGCCCACAATCAACATCATTGATATTATTCTCACTTTACCACCTATTGCTAGGTATGCAGTTTTACCATAAAATACTTCGGTAAATGTTACAGATGAAATTTCTCATAAATTAATTGTATATTATATTTTCATATGCCCGAGATAGGATTCTATTCTCCAACATTGTGCCTATAAAAGAAGGAAAGACCATGAGACAGAAAGAAGGGATACCTCGACCTCGAGGATGTAACGTTGTTGTCTTCCTCACTCGCAACTTTTCGTTCAAGCTATGGTGAGCTTACTGTGTATTGGAGGAGGCTCTTACTTGGTTGCTGTAAACACGAAAATTCTGTAACGAATGAAACGAAGACATGTGTACAAAGTAGATTTGTATTGATGAATTTGTAGGGTTACAATCTCTGTTTACAACTTTCCTCTAATTCAGCTTTCAAATTTGATGTAGATTAGTAGGTTGTTGATCCAAGGGTCGCGATGACTTGATCTCGGACGAACGATTGAACGATTGCTTCAAGTTTCGAGCTTGAAACAACGCTTCGATGGTCTTCACCTTAAAGTTGCGGCAAAGGTATGTTGATGTAGGATTTCGTTGATTCAAGGGTCTTGGCGACTTGATCTTGAAACAAACGTCGTTACAAGTTTTGAGCTTGCAACAAATTCTTGAAGGAATCGGCACGAGTGCTTGTTAATTCTTCAAGGGAGTGCTTCGGCTTTGGTCGAAAGAATGTTTCGGCTTTGGTTGTGCGTTCTTCGAAGAGAGCTTTGGCAGTATATTAGTCTTCAAAGATTTGGCAGAGGTTCTTCTCAATGTGAGAATTTCAGCCTTGAATGTAGAAATTGTCCACCCTTATGCTTGTCTTGGGACCTTGTATTTATAGACTTCCAAAGCCATGCCTTTGGGTGGATTTGGCTTTGATTTGTGTCTTGATTCGTCCATGGGAGATTTTAGGCATGTTTTGTGTCTTGTTTTCAGCCACTTTCCCTTGCTTGGCCCAAATCTATAGGGCTTGTTGCCTATTTTGTGAGCAATCTTCAATTCTTGCTCGTTTTGTGAAGATGCTTTAGCTTTCTTTCCGGTTTTGGGAGCAATTTGGGCCCTTTGCCGATTTTAAGGAGATTTCTTCCCCTTTGCCGAATTTTAGGAATGCTTTTGAGCTTCCTTTGCTTGATTTGTGCCACATGTCATTGATAACTTGTCCATTTGTGATGAGTCATATGCCACGTGGAACTTTGTGATGCATCATTTGTATGCAACGAAATTTACATGTGTACAAATGCCCCCACTTCAAGGCGCGTTGTAGGCATGTGCTTGTCACATGTAGGAAACGTGTTTTAAAGTCTTGCAATGTGAATGTTCTAACTCAAGGGTCGTTGAGACTTGATCTTGAATTAGTTTGCTTCTCCAAGGGCTGTAGAGGCATATTTCTTGAATGGAAATGATGAATTTCGTCAAGGGCCGTTGAGGCGTATTTCTTGAACGAAACATTTCTTAAATGTCGTTGAGGTTTAATCTTGAATGAAATGAAAATTTTCTTCAAAGAGCCGTAGAGGCTTAATATTGAATGAAAATTTTGAAAATGGATAAATCACATACTTATTGTGCATATTGATTTTCCATAATTTTTTTGACAAAATACATTTGGTGTATTTTGGAACTTGAATTTTTTCCTTGTGGGTATGGGAAAAAATGCTTTTCCTCCCTTAGGTAGGAATCTCCTTCAATTTTGGTAATGAGGGTGATTTCCTTCAAGATGTTGGAAAGCTTTAGTGATTTCCTTCAAAGTTTTGGAAAGATTTAATGCTTGTCCTCGGGTAAGTAGGATTTGCATTTTTTTTCCTTTTCCTTTTCATTTTTTCGGCCAAGGGGGTGTTTTCCATCATGGTTTGGGAAACTTGAAAACTTGTCCTTGCCTTAGGGGGATTCCCTTTTGTATTTTGGCAAGGAAAGGTACTTTCCTTTGATGTTTTAGAAATTTTAAAGCCCTTTCCTTATTTATTTGTTTCATTTTCTTCTCTTTGCAGATTTTGTTGCAAAAACAGCATGTTTTTTTTTTCTTTGTGCCGAAATCAGCTTGCCCTTTTTTTTTGCTTGGAATTTGCTTCATTCTTGCAGTTGGAATGTGCTTCCTTCTTTTGATATTCCTTTTGCTATTTGGTATGTATTCTCCCTATAGCATTAGGAAGCAATTGGGTGTGTGTTTTTGTCACAACAATTCCTTGCTGTGTGCACTATTCTTGCTACTGCCATGTGTGCTACTTGTTGCCGTGAGTTGTAGCTGCTTGAAGCTTGTTGCAGTGCGTCATTTTTTACCGTGTGGTGTTGTACAAAAGACTGCAGCGGTGTTACGCCGTGTAGTGCCTTTTGGTCGCAGTTTTCCCTCGATGGTGACGTTGTCGTGTAGTGCAAGAAACTGCTTGCGTAATCGTTGCGGGGTTGCGTAGTGCGATTGCGTAGCATTTTGATTTTATTTGCTACTGTAGCGTGCTTTAAAGGACCGTCTTATAGCTGCTCTTTTTTCCGTGCTGCTCAAGCTTTGTGGCTGATTTCTTTTTTTCGTTGTGACTTTGTCATCGTCATCCTTCAACACTCACGAGGTTTGTCTAGCATGTCTTTTGCTTTAGTGAAGCAATCTTTTTTTTTTCTTCTTTCTATTTTTCTTGTCGTCCTACCTTGTGCTTATGTTGTCTTTTCTTTTTTTCTTTTTTTTTTTCTCGTTGCAGCCATGGTATTTTTCAAGTGCTTTAAGAGCAATACCATCACTATTCTTGTGAAGGAAGGCGACTCGCAAGATAGGGGAACGACGTTGAAACTTTTTGTGCCGTTGACTGGCCCTAAGGTGTTTGTTCTTCCTGCAAAAGACAACTTGATGCATATTAAGTCGTGGTATTCTGAAGTATCTTGGGAGGTGACAGATTTTGGTCGACCAAATACAAAGAAGAAGGCGTGTACGTCGAGGATTCTTATCTTGAATCCTTCGCACCATGTTCGTGATAATTCACCAGCTTCGTTTGAGCTTCTTGGTGATCGCATCTGTAGTGGAGCTATGACTTAGAATGGCATCTTGTCTACCACTGGAGAGACTGTATTTACTGAGTTTTATTGGGAGTGGCTAGAAGATGTCTTGAGCTGATCTAAAGATGTGTTTACCAACGTGGGCCTTTATCATGCCGTGTACGCATCTTTGTTTAGTTATGATCGTCATCATTTCATCCTTTGTGCGTTCTTTAAGCATTAATGTTTAGCGACCAACACACTTCACACGTCACAAGGGGAGATGTCGATTTCACTTTGGGATCTCCACAAGATAGAACACTTGCCGATCCAGGGTAAGTTTTACAACAAGGTTGTTCCTAGCGTGGAGGAATTTTCTCATCGCAATAGCCGAGGATTACCTGCGAGTTGCAGCTATTTGTTTTGGGCGTATCACAAGCTTTCCCAAAAGGCTTAGGGTAAGCCAGGTGTGAAGATTTCTTCATGGATTCGATTTTGGTATTGGGATGCCATGAAGTACAAGAAGCCTTCGAAGAAAAGTGGCCGCAACAAGACCACTAAGCCAAAGGGAGACTCAGACCCGTCAGGTGCCATTGGTTTAGCTAGAGTTGAAAGCGTTTAAGGATCTTGGCGTAGCGTCAGAGCATGTGGAAGAATCTTACCTAGCCGCTTTCTTAGCTTGTTGGCTTTGTAAGTTTGTTTCCCCCAAAGACGACGTCAACTTTATCCACCCTGGAGTCTTTAAAGTGGCTAGCAAGATGGCTGCAGGTGAATCTTTCAGCCTTGTTATTCTGATCTTAGCCAATATTTATGATGGCTTGAGTGTTGTTTCGAACTCAGCGAGCACAGAAGATCGTGCTGCAGTACTTCCCTACCACTATGTGTATGGTTGGTTGGGTGAGTACTTTGACATTCATTTTTCTTCGTCGACTTTAAACAAGTTAGGGCATTCTTCATTAACTTCGACCAAGCTGGGGCCTTTGATGACAAAGTACTCTGGCATGCTTTCTGCAAAGAGCCTTGATGATTTGCTGGCACATGCATTGTTTAGAAGCTATGAAGGTTTGAGAATAGACCATCTAGCAAGGGTTGGCTTGGTGCGGCAATGCCTCATAGATGATTCGCACCTTCGTTTCTCAAACTTGTCTTATCTTACAAGTCTTCGCTTGGGGTATGTTTCTTTGTGGCAAAGAGACCGATGTATTGTTCAGCCGTATAACCCTCACTATTTTAACAGGTAATTTGGTTTTGTCCAACATGTGCCAGGCAAGCTGAAGGAAAAGACACGGCCGGAATCCTTGCAAGCCGTGTATATGCATTAGGAGTCTTGTACCCGTTCATGCATAAATGCTTTTATCATCCTGCCGGCCAAGAACGAGTTCAAGAGCAATTCGGTGACCTATGCCTACGTAGGTTGGTGGTCAAAGGTACACCGTGAAGACTTGGGGACGGCAAGTGGCACCAAATTTTCTCATTCACGTAATGATGTGATGAGAGAGGGTTATTCTGCGATCCCTACGCAGCTAGCACCTTTTGATTGTACGAATGTAGCTCATTTGCAAGATAGACCTGCGGTTTTAGCTCCTTAACGCCCGTGCTTGTCTTCTCAACATTCGGATGCTTCTGAAGATGTGGGTGACGAAGTTGATTCGCACGGAGATGAATTTTTTTTGCTGCAGCATCAACAAGTTTTGAACAAACAACCGCTTGAAGGTGCTCAGGATGACATCGACGTCAATTTTTGTCATAAGAAGAAGAAAGTGTTTAGGCCTCCTCAGTTTGATGGTCGTGTGTCATTTGAGAAAAATGTACGTATTTCCTTTGTAATTTCTTCTGCTTTCATATGTTTAGCTTTTGTTTCTAACATTTTTCTTTGTCTTCTTTAGGTTGGGCCCTCTTGTTATTTTGATTTGGTGAGCATGGGAGTTCATTCCTTTATGGAGATGTTATTTGGAGGCAATCTACCCATAGATGAGGAGATTGGGGATCCACCTGATGCAAAGCTTGCTACAAATTTGCCAAGTACCCAAGTTTGCCAAATGTATGTGTAGGTATGCAAGAGCCCGTCATGTGTCCAACACATTTGCCAGCTGGCTCTAAGATCTCTCTGAGAGGGCTGAACCTTAGTGGCACTGAGCAGCTTATCCATCGCATCAACATTCGCGGGGCTATGGATATCAAGAGCCATATTGAGAAGAGGATTTCAAAGTGCCAATTGGAAGACCTTGTGTTGCTCAATGAGGACTTGTCGAAGCTTGTTTCTGCGATTGACGACCTTAACGTTGATTCCTCGCTATTGAGAGTCAAGATTCCCGAACTTATGGCCGCCTCAACTGAGTATTCTTCTTTGCATGCTATTTCCTTGAAGAAGTTGAGTCTAGAGGTTAGAGCTCAACAACTTGCGGTAATAGACTTATCAATTGCCCAAGTTCGATCTTCTCAGCAAGCTGCTTCGAAAGGTTATCAAGTCACAGGGACTTCTTTAACTTCCATCCAGGTGCATCTAGAAGCGTTGGCACGATAGCGAGAGTAGTTGGAAATCGAAGCATCATGACTTCAAGGTGTTCTCTCGGAGCAGGAAGCTACACTTTCTCAGTATCAAGAGGAGATTTCACTCCTAGAGCAAAAGAAATGCACGGCTATGGAGTTGCCCACTTTGTCTCCCACCGATGTGGAGACTTTGAAGACTTTGGAAGGCTTGCTTGAAGACAATCGTCATAGTTTTAGGGACATAACTTTCAAGTAGTGTCTTTCGTTCCTCGTAATTTAAGCCTTCTTTTTATTTTTGTTACTCATTTTGTAATACGGCTTTGTAGCCGAATTCTTCTTTTAAAGAAATAAAGTATTCACATTCTTGAATTTACTCTTTATTCTTCAAAGTGTTTGTGTTTTTTGTTGATGATGTGACTGTACTTGAAGTTTTGAAGTTTCAAGTTGCCTACGTACCCTCGGTTGAGGAGGGATCAAGTCATGAAGTAGTTCAAATGAGTTATGGATTGTTTTTTTATGGTTTTGATGGTGATTTTGATTTCGGCCGTACACAGTTTATGCTCTTGAGGACTAGGAGCAATGAGTGTCGCCTTTTAAAGGCGTGCGAACAAGGAGTGTTGAGTGTCACCCTTCAAACTCCACTACTACAAAAGTGGCTTATTGTGTCGGTGGTTGATGTTGGTTTTATATAAAATATTGGCGGATAAGACATTTTCGACACCCTTCTTACATGGTGTCGGAATTACTATCGAGCATAAGCGACATAAATTGTCTATGTCGCTTATAATCGACATAGATTGTTAATGTCGCTTTTCATCCAACACCATTTGTTTTAAATATTTTCAAACTTCTTGTCAATGGGCAAGTTAAGGTCAGTCTCATCCGACTAATAGTGTATCCAATTTTTTGGGCAGGAATTTTCCCGCTAGTTTTGCACCCGAAACTAGGTAGGGTGGTGTCAGTTTTAACTGACATCATCGAATTTTGAAACTTTGAACCCCTACTTAAAACCCATCTCTCTTCCCTGCACGCCATTCTTCTTCGCGCCGTTGGTCCCTTCCCCTTCTCCCTTGTCCTTCCCTCAGCACTCTCTCTCAAGGGGATATCTTCAGCACTCCCCATTCCATATGCTTGTAGCCCAGTTTTAGCCTTTTTCCATATGATTTTAGCAATGTGGTTGATGAAGACACATGGTTGAAAATGAACAAAGGTTTCATAGCTGACCTTGATTACCTTCAAATGACTCCCCACCAAGTGACGAAGCTCATGTCAATCTAATTTTCATCTATTTTTCTTTCGTTTCCCTGACCTTTGTTTTTCTATTTATTGCTTAAGTTTTATGTGTTGTTTTCACTTATCAAATTTTTTCAGGTCTCAACTGAGAACTACAAGCAGGATGTCCAGCAACTTGCAAAGCTAATTAGTTCGATCGAGAGAGAACTGAACTACAAAAAGAAGCAAAGCTAATCATAGGCCTTCTGAATGTGCATGAACTTGCAAAGGCTTTTATGTGGATGTGTTATCAAAGACTCAGGTATAGCTATTTTTCAAATAGGGCTCTCTGAAGTTTATTTGGTGTTATCAATTTAGTTATAATATAGTTATCCGGACAGAGCTTTATATCCGATGAAAAATCTTCGGCGGTAATCAAGCATAAGTGAAATTGGCACAAGCTTGCAGCCAGCTTGCTTTACGTCTGCAACCCCACCATCGAGCACATCAAATCCACTTGATGAAAAATGGGCAATTCAATTGATATAGTTGAAGAAAAATTTGACAAAAGGAAAAAAGAATAGAGAGAAAAAGTGATTGAAACGTGATGAGAATCAAGGAGAGAGAGGGAGAGAAAGGCTAATGTAGGAACTAGGAACCTTTAAGATATGGATTTTTAATCACTGAAGGTTAGGACCGACAGTAGGCTTGATATTTTAATTGTTTAATTGTTACTTGATGTCAGTTAAGACTGTCATCATGTCAGAATTTAATGTGGCTTCTAACCGACGTAAGGTTCGATGTCACTTTTAACCGACGCTGTTGTTTTTTTTATATTTTTTATTACTTTGCTTCTTGGTGACGAATTAAGGGGACTAACCGACGTCAATACCCTTTTCGTGACGCTAGCAGTGGTGTCTGTTCCTCTATCCGACATTGCACGATTTGATGTCGAATGTTGAGAAGGGTTTCTTGTCGATTTTTACATCGCCAGTGATAGTCTCTTTTGTAGTAGTGCTCATGCGAACAAGGAGTGTCGAGTGTCGCCTTTTAAGCTCGTGCAAACAAGGAGGATTGTCCCGTGTGCAGTTTAGGCTCATGCAGGCGAGGAACATTGTGTTTGGTTTAGGGGTAATAGCGCTTTAAGAACCTGCCCTTGATGTGGCCGATCTTTAAGCCATATTCCGCCATGATTAAGTAGGCGTCGTTGGTGTAGATCTCTTGTATTACGTAAGGTCCATTCCACTTTGATGTGAACTTGCTTTTTGTTTTGTGAGTTGTGATGATGGGCCTTTGTAATGCCAAGACAAGATCTCTAGTTTGGAAAGACCTTGGGCGGACCATTTTGTTGAATGCCTTGGATAGCCGTGCTTAGTAGCATTCCAAGTGTTGTTGAGCTTCGAACCTTCTTTTGTCGAGTGCTTCCAACTTTTGAAGTTGTAGCTTTGCATTTTCCTCTTCAGTCAAGCCTTCTTGTATAGTCATCCTTAGTGAGGGGATTTGACTTTCGAGCGGCAGAACAGCTTCCACGCCATATATGAGAGAATAAGGTGTAGCTTGGGTAGGAGTCCTATGTGTTGTCTTATATGCCCAAAGTGTTTCGCTTATGCTTTTATGCCACTCTCTCTTTGTTCAGCCGATCACCTTATTCAGGAAGTTGCACAGCGTTTTGTTGAATGCTTCCGCAAGACCGTTGGTCGGAGCATGATACATGGAAGACTTGTGCTGCTTGAATTTGTATTTCTCATAGAGCTCGTCCATGAGTCGGTTGGAAAGCTATTTTTCATTGTCGATGATGATGTAGCAAGGCACACCATATCGATGGATGATATGTTCTTTGATGAAACGGACGGTAATTTCCTTCTTGACTTCCCATAGAGGTACGACTTCAGCCCACTTGGAAAAGTAATCGTTGCGGCTAGGATGTAGGCTTCTCATGCAGATAACTTTGGTGTGATTGGTCTTACGACGTCCAATTCCCATGCATCAAACGGCCATGAAGCAACTGTAGGGTGTAATGGTTGAAGCGGTTGATATATGAAGTTCGCATGGAATTGGCAGGCTTGGCACTTTTTGGCGTACTCCAGGTAATCCTTCATCACGCTTAGCCAGTAGTAACCCATTCTTTTGAGCTGAAAATGTAGCTTTAGTCTAGACTGATATACCTCGTATACGTCTAAGTATGCTTCTTACATGGCTTGATTGGCTTCTTTCTCACCTAAGCATCTCAAAGGTACTCCTTCAAAAGAACGTCGATAGAGTGTTCATTTATAGTAGAGGAAGCGAGGTGCTCGTCAACGTATTTCATAGCGGTGTCTAAGATCGTCTAGAAGCTTTTCATGTTCCAAGTAGTCGATCAGGGGTTGTCTCCACTCTTCAATGTCAACTGGAAGTATTGAGATGACTTTTATATCATCTAGTAGCATTTCAATGACGAGCGGGATCACCCATCTTTGGCAAACTGGCACGTCCGCAGCTTTGTCTTCTCCTAGTGCCATACTTGAGGTTAGGTTAGCGAAAGCGTCCGCTATTTGATTTTCTTTTCTTGGCACATGTTGTAGCGTCACGGCCTCAAACTTCTGTAGCAGTTGAGTTGCTAGCTAAAAGTATAGGACGAGATCATCTTTCCTCACTTCATATTCAGTCAAGAGTTGATTGATTATGAGCTTGGAGTCGCCATACATTTCTAGCGTTGTGATTTCCATGTCGATCACCATTTGGAGTCCAATGATCAGTGTTTAGTACTCAACAATGTTGTTGGAGCATAGTTCGCTTAGTCGAAAAGAATAAGGTAGTACTTGTCTTTATGGCGACATGAATATTACTCATGCCCCTACTCCGTCTATTCGTGCGGATCCGTTAAAGAACATTGTCCATGTCAAGAAGATGTCAATGTAGAACACCTCCTCGTCAGGCAAGTTGTCTGAGATTTTCTAATCGGCTAAGAACATCTGCTAGGGCTTGTCACTTGACGACTTTAGCTGGGACGTAGATGATCTCATATTGATTGAGAAGCAACGCTTATTTAGCTAGTCGTCCTGTCAGAACTGGTGTGGACATAATGTACTTGACTGGGTCAGCTTTAGCAACCAAGTGGATGGTATAAGCATGCATGTAGTGTCTTAGCTTTTGGACGACGAAGACTAGAGCAATGCACATCTTCTCGATTGGTGAGTAGTTGAGCTCGGCACTAGTGAGAGTTCTACTTAGGTAGTAAAATGCTCTTTCCTTTTGGTCTTCATTTTCTTGTGCCAAAAGTGCTCCAATGGAACCCTCTTGTGCAGCAATGTATAGGATGAGCGGCTTTCCATGCACGGACGTTCATAAGACATGTGGGCTTGCCATGTACCTTTTAATGCTTTCGAAGGTATTATGATAGGCGTCATCCCATATGAATGGAGCGTTCTTCTTCATAAGTTGACTGAAGGGTTGACAGCGTCCAGCAAGGTTAGAGATGAAGCGCCTAATGAAGGCTAGCCGTCCTTGTAGACTTTTTCAGGCATGCTTTGAATGGCCTTAATATTTGATTAGTCCACTTCAATGCCACGATGCTTAACAATGAAGCCGAGGAACTTCCCAGAGGTGACGCCAAATGCACCCTTCAACAGGTTCATCTTAAGGTTGTAGTGCTGTAGTTTGTCGAACATCATTCGTAAATCCTTTAAGTGATCGGATCTCTTATTGGTCTTGACAACCACATCATCTACATAACACTCTACGTTTTTGTGTAGCATGTCGTTAAAGATCTTCTGCATTATACGTTGATATGTAGCTCTAACGTTCTTCAAGCCAAAAGGCATTACCTTGTAGCAATAAATACCTTTTGGAGTGCGAAAGATTGTTAATTCCTCGTCTTTAAGAGCCATGAGGATTTGATTATACCCAGATGAGCAATCCATGAATGATAGAGCCTCGTGGCCAGTGGTCGCATCCACCATGATTTCGATAATTGGTAAGGGAAAGTTATCATTCGAGCAAGCATCATTGAGGTCTCGGAAGTCTACGTAAACACGTATTTGTCCAAATTTCTTAAGGACAATAATGATATTGGAGATCCATTTAGGGTATTGCACATCTTAAATGAAGTCTGCTTCGATTAGCTTATCAATCTCTGCCTTAATTTATGGGATTAGCTCGGATCGATAGCGTCTTTGAGTTTGCTTTATCGGTCGTGTTTTGGGTTTGACTACAAGGCGGTGTATGGCAATGGTAGGGTCAAGGCCGGGCATTTCTTTGTAGGTCCAAGCAAATACATCTTTGTACTCCATTAGCATTTGGTAGTACTATTTGATCTCGTCCGCACTTAGTAGTGCACTTACGTAGATAGGCTTTGGCTCTTCGCTTGTGCCTAAGTTAAGCTCATTGAGATCATCAATTGTGGCTTGCCCTCTATCCTTGAGTTGTGGTGGCGCAGCAGTGACGTCTTCCTAGGGGATTTCGTCATCTTTGTCTTTTTGGATCGTGATGTGGAATATGTCTTGGACCTCTTCTTCAGTGCCGTCATCTTGGGCTTGTTGGCGTGAAGTTTGGCCGGTGTGAACGATGGTGCGCCTCCTTACCTTCAGTGGTCCTTTTGTGTCAACCTCCAAGGTTGTTTGGCACTTTATCCTTAAAGGAATCGAGCTTTGAACGTCGTCTTTTTCTGCTAGACTGTCGAGTTTTTCTTCCTTTGGTGTTGTCTTTCTCTTTCTAGAAGGCTTCTTGGTTTCTTCAAGTTTTTCCAAGGCCGACCGTCGCGGATGAGAGTTAGCCATGTTGCTTTGTTTCTTAGGTTTTGACAACCTTTCGAAAATAGAGCTTTGGGGTGTTGGCGTGTTAAGCTGTTTTAAGACAGAAGTTCGGTCTTGACTACCAATGCGATCAAGTGCCAAAATTCTGGGTTTTGAACAATTCAGCCTATCAAAGACTAACGTTCGAGGGGCGGGTTTAGGCTTATCTTGATCTTGTTCAACACTCACGTTGATGTGTTGAGCACTAACATTTTTTGTTTTGCTTGAAATCTTCACAGGTGTAGTTGGTGTGAAGCCAAGTCCAGCTTTGTTGTTGTCAACTCCATAACCATGCTCCTTCAACTTCTTTTAAGTCACGGTGAGGTCACGTTCTTTGTCGTTGACGATGCTTGAAACCTTCTTTCCAAGATTTAAAGGGGAGGCGAAATCGTACCCAGCCTTTGACATGAGTTTGTAGGCGTTTGGGTCAAAACCTTCTTCGATCCTCTTGGTTGGAAGAGTGCTCGGTTTCGCCCCCTTTGGCAGGGGTTTTACGAAACCTTGCGGTGGTTTTGAAACTTTAGCGTCGCCTAGCTGTGTCAGAGGTAAAACTGTGTTTATCTTGAGTAGCTTTATATTGTCATTACGCAGCTGTGTGTTGGTTTTGCTTGTTCCAGTTTCGAACGGGGATTGCCTATTCTTTCTTCTTGATACTGGGATATATCGGAAGACGGGTGTGTTTGGTCATTTTGAAGGCACTCCCTTTGGTTGTTGTGGGTTTGGCAGACTCATCATCATTTTTGTTTGAAGATGGCACGGCTTCCTCTTCTTGCTTCTTGGGCATGGTTTGCCACTCTTGTTTCTTATGTGCGGTTTTACCTATGGATTTAATCTCCTTTGGAAGAGCTTCGGGTGCCATGTCTTCATCCATGTAGAACTTAGCATCCGCGAAGTGTAATTCAGCTTCAGTGAATAGCTTGGTGTCGTCTTGTATCACTTTTACTCATTCTCGGTAGAACTTCAAGCATTGATGAAGGGTAGACGGCACCACTCCATTCTCGTGGATCCAAGGCCTTCCTAAAAGCAAGCTGTAGGAAGTTCTTGCATCAATCACATGGAATAGCGTGCTTGATTTCAGTCTGTCAATGATCATCTCCACTCAAATCATGCCCATCGTTCTTTGTCCTCTTTGGTTAAAACATTGGATTAGGAGGCAACTTCAGGATAGTTCATCCACTTTGATACCGATTGTGGTCATTGTTAACTTTGGCATAATGTTTATGGTCGATCCACCATCCACAAGCACGCAGTTGACTTTGTGCTCCCTTACGTACCCAGAGACGAAGAGATGACGGTTGTAAGGCTTTGATCCTAGCAGCAAGTCTTCGTCAGTGAAGTTGATTGCATCATGGGTGGCACAACACGTGGCATACTCATATGGCTGAAGTTTCAAGCATTCGTCCTTGCTTTCTTGCACTTCGTGGTCATCAGAACTCGCCAAGACCGTTACTAGTGCTTTTCGCATCTCTTTGGGCAATAGTTGTGTTTCCTCGATGCTAAAGTATGTTGGCAGGCCTTCTTTGGGCATGAGGGTCTTCTCTTCCTCTATGGAGATAGCTTTGCCTTTTGAGGGCTCTTTTATCTCTGCTTTAACCATGTGACAGGCAACGGTAATGCACTGTTAGAAGAAGTCATTTGGGAAGTACTCATGTAAGGAGACAAGAATGCGTGGCTCTTGCTCCATAGGTTCCTCAGCGTACGTTGGCTTAGCAGCTCTTACGTGTCGTTTGGGCTTCCTACTATTGCGGCGGCGATGTTTTCTCCCTTGTTCCACATTTGGTCTTGTGGCTTGTGGTCTTAGCTTTCTTGTCCTTTTGTAGGTCACTAATGTCCATTCTTGTTCATCATCAGTAAGCGCATTTTGGTCGCTTACCCCCAGTAATGGTTGTACGGAATGTGCCGTGTGGCTTGAGCATGGATGAAAGTGGTCATGCGTCACTTGGAGAAGCACGGGATCAAGGGATCCGAACATAATCATGGTAGTGTGTGTTGCAACCGTGTCTTCCAAGTCGAGTTCAATTTGCTCTTGTTGTGCTAGCTTTATGATGAGCTCCTTGAGGACGGAGCACTTGCCAACATGATGACTCACAATACGATGATACTTGCAGTACCTAGGATCGTTAACGTGATTCATATCTTCGGGGCGCTTGAATTCAGGTAACTCAATTACCTTCTTTTCCAGCAAGTCATATAGCATTGCAGCTACGTTAGAGTCAGGAAAAAGGTACATCTTCTGCTCCAGTTCCCTCAAGGTGTTTTTGTACCTATCTTGGGTACAAGAAGGCTCACCTTTCATCTCATTTGTTTTGCTTTTGGAAGAGATCTTGACGGGCGCGGCGGAGTTCTTGATGGGGGTAGTATGGATGATAAAAGCTTCCTTGGTGGGCTTTTTCCCAGTCTTGTCTACCTTTGAAGCGAACACCTTATCCTTTTTAAAGTCGATGATCGGCTCTTTCTTTCCATGATTGGCAATACTCAACTCCATGTCATGGGATCGAGTTGCCAATTCTTCAAAAGTTCTTGGTTTTATGCCTTAGGGGATGTAATGTGTAGCCCTCAGTGCATGCCTTGAAAGCACATCTCAATGGTGGAGGTTTCAGAAAGTCGATCTTTGCAATCCAGACTTAATAAACACCATTTATTGATGTAGTCGATAACAGGTTCATCCTTCCACTGTTTCGTACTTGTCAACTCCAACATGCTTACGGTGTGGCGGGTACTGTAGAAGCGGTTGAGGAATTCCCTTTCAAGCTGATCCTAGCTGTTGATGGAGTTGGGCTCGAGGTCGATGTACCAGTCAAAGGCGTTACCTTGTAGTGAGCGCACGAACTGTTTGATGAAATAGTCTCTCTCCATCTCAGAATTGTTACAGGTTTCAATGAAATGGGCAATATGTTGCTTAGGATTGCCTTTTCCATCGAATTGCATAAATTTGGGCGGCTGACATCCTCAAGGCGTCAATCTTCTTGGAGTAGGGCTTTAAGTACAGCACGGAGTTATGTGAGCTTCCTTCGTACTGCGCCTTGATGGTGTTTATGATCATCTCTTGTAGTTGTTGGATAGAGAGATATCACATGAGCGTGGTAGCTCGATCCACCTCTAGCTTTTCCTCGGCTTTCTCCACTAGATGATCATCTTCTTCGTCGATTTCTTTCTTTGGTGGATCAACCTTTGGGTCAGCTTTCTCATCGTGTTGTGCCTCCAGATGGTTGACGAATGTAGCAATCTACAAGTCCTTTTCTTCCACAATCCTTGTTAGCCTTGCAATTACTTCACTCATTTTTGCCAGCTGCTCCTCAATTGAAGTCGCACCAGTAGCCATGATTTGCATGGCTATGGGATACGAGCTGTGTCTTGAGTCGGCATCGAAAATTTACGACTCAGAGTACCTCTTTGGGCTTTCTTCCCTTGGCGCTCTTAGCGAGGCCAGGGTGATCACGGGCTCGTGCTTAGGGTGCTTTTGCTCATTCGACAGAGTGGAAGCGACGGCAGAGAGAACTCTTGCCTTGCTTCGGGTTATGAAGCCCAAAGTGCCACCACTTGCAGCAAGGATGTTCTTGTTCTTCGCGTTGGTTGCGGGAACATCTTGATCCTTTCTTGATGCCATGTGTGTTTCTTGTGGATTTGAAGATAGAGATGAAAGGCAGAAAGGTCCCACTGGGCGTGCCAAATTTGTAAACACGAAAATTCTGTAATGAATGAAACGAGAACACGTGTACAAAATATATTTGTATTGATGAATTTGTAGGGTTACAATCTCTGTTTACAACTTTCCTCTGATTCAGTCTTCAAATTTGATGTAGATGCGTAGGTTGTTGATCCAAGGGTCGCGATGACTTGATCTCAAATGAACGATTGAACGATTGCTTCAAGTTTCGAGCTTGAAACAACGCTTGGATGATCTTGACCTCAAAGCTGCAGCAAAGGTACTGTTGATGTAGGATTTTGTTGATTTAAGGGTCTTGGCGACTTGATCTTGAAACAAACGTCGTTACAAGTTTTGAGCTCGCAACAAAGTCTTGAAGGAATCGGCACAAGTGCTTGTTAATTCTTCAAGGGAGCGCTTCAGCTTTGGTTGAAAGAAAGATTTGGCTTTGGTTGTGCGTTCTTCGAAGAGAGCTTTGGCAGCGTATTAGTCTTCAAAGATTTGGCAGAAGTTCTTCTCAATGTGAGAATTTCGGCCTTAAATGTAGAAATTGTCCACCCTTATGCTTGTCTTGGGACCTTGTATTTATAGACTCCCAAAGCCATGCCTTTGGGTGAATTTGGCTTTGATTTGTGTCTTGATTCGTCCATGGGAGATTTTAGGCATGTTTTGTGTCTTGTTTTCAGCCACTTTCCCTTGCTTGGCCGAAATCTATAGGGCTTGTTGCCTATTTTGTGAGCAATCTTCAATTCTTGCTTGTTTTGTGAAGATGTTTTAGCTTTCGTTCCGGTTTTGGGAGCAATTTGAGCCCCTTGCCGATTTTAAGGAGATTTCTTCCCCTTTGCCGAATTTTAGGAATGCTTTTGAGCTTCCTTTGCTTGATTTGTGCCATATGTCATTGATGACTTGTCCATTTGTGATGAGTCATATGCCATGTGGAGCTTTGTGATGCATCATTTGTATGCAACGAAATTTACATGTCTACAGTTGCATCCCTTGCTTAATTGTTTAATGAAATATGCGTTTTGATTGAAAAAGAAAGTGTGTAATCTCGTAAGAGTCTAAACTCGTATCTAGATGACCGCCCATTTGAACAAAACCACGACCGAAATGTTATGAACTTTCCTTTTTCTGCATGTCCTTTCTCTTCCAGTATTTGGGTTCTATCGAACTCCGCTAAATTATTAGCAGCACAGCTTTTATCCTGTTTCTCTTGCGTGTTTGATATGGAGAACTTTAAATTGATAGTGTCAAATTTCTTTCTCTGATCTTTGGCAACAACAGTGAGGTGTGTGCATTGCTTGAACAAGACATTGATCATGACTTGCTGTTAATTTAATTCAATTGCAGTTGAATGATTAACAAAAATAAAGGGGCGGCTAGACTATCCTAATTTTATTTATTTGCTTGACCAAGATATTTCATTACCTGCTTTTTTACATGATAACTGTATTATATCCCAAGATTTAGCCTTAATTTTCAGACTCTGAGACACTAGCAATGAAAAGGTGATTTCATATTTTTCTGCTATCATGGCTTTTTCAAGAGCTCAAGAAGCCTTCCCCTCTAATTCTTCTTCCTCTCTAGATAATCATGAAGAAAATCACAACATCAGTACTGTATAAGGGTAATATAAAAAACTAGGAAGAAAGTTAGAAATACTGACAAATTTGGAGATTGAGGCTTGCATAAATATAATGTCTTAAATACATAATTTTGCCTCTATCCTTGTGCTTGTAGTTCGGTAGGCGTCTGTCTCCCAGGATTCAACAATCTATAATCCGAAGTCAAAGCACTTCAATCTTCGGACTCTGACGAACTTTATATATTCCGTACTTTCAGGACACGACTCAGAATTTGACTGACAATGAATAAAAGACATTGGAGAAAACTCTACTCTTGATTTTTAGACATGTGGGATGCTTGAGTTTATATAGAATTCAAGCCACCCCTTTTGAAACATTGTGATTGTTGCCTAAAGTTCCAACGAACAGATGCAAATCATAAATTTTAATTCAACTATGACCTTACTCTTATTTTTCATTCACACAAAAATTAAATATAATAAATTAATATTATAATATATAATTTCCAACAATCAATTGGAATTTGACAAACGAAGAGAGAAATAAGATTTCCCCACTCTATCTCTCAATAAGAGTCGACTCACTAATTCTTTATTTAGTTATCTTTCTACGATCGGAGTGCTTGAGTTTATATAAAACTCAATGCACCTCTTGAGAACTTATTGGCCTTAACCATAAGATACCTTTGAAGACACACTACAAGAAAATATGGTAATTGCAACACCTTCATTATTTTCTGCGCGCTAAACTTTGGCGTTCTGTTGTTTGCAACAGGAATAAGTTCCGTCGCACACACCTCTGTTGTGAATAAGTAGAAGAAACAAAAGAAGACAATCGCACGCTCTCATCTCCCTCTCGTTCTCCACCTCTCTTGTTCTCGTTCTCGTTCTTGTTCTCCGCCTATCTCCCTATCTTCAAAGCATAGATCCTTCTTTGCCACTCTTGCCACAACCACTGATACTAAGACACAATTGAACCAAGTAAGGATTTATGTTTCTTGTTCCTCTCTCAAATCTCCCCCTCCCTAACCCTAATATTTTTTGTCATCTCTCAGTTTTTTCTTTTTGCTGTTAGAAATTTGAATTCAACCTCATCCCTTCTCATTCAGTAAGATTATTTGAGGAATTATCTTCTAATTTGTTTTTTCTTGGTGTTGTTTCATCATTTTTCCACAAACTCCAGTCTTATCTATTCTCCATTAGTTCTCCCGTTGTTTAGGGTTTTTTTTGTCTTTTCTATGTTCAATTTCATCACTAATTGCTAATATTGTTGGAGGATTTTTTGTAATTAGAGCTAGTCAAAGAAGTATGTTGGCTTGGTTTTGTTTATTTATTCTTTAATGGCACTGGTGACTCAATTAGCAAGAGAAGCAAAAATTTGGGGGTGGATTAATTGGAGAAGGATGAGGAAGAAAGCATTGATGAATGCAGAGACAATGGCGGTGCTTTTGTGAAGAAGCACGGAGTGGTCAGAAAAAGGTGAGATTTGTAGAGGAAAAGGGAAGAACTGTTTGGAAAGGAATGGTGAATGATGAGTCGAAATCAGAGCAAGACGAAGGAGAAAATGGAAAGTAGGCCTCTAAGAAAAGTGAGAATGGGGTGTAGTTTAAAGGTAGAAGATGAAGTGGGGCATTCTGATGACATCGATACAGAGAAAGGTTTGCGAAGAAGCAAGAGGGTAGGTTATTTTCTTGGGGGCATAAAGGATCATACGAAACAGGAAGAAAGAAAAGTAAATAAACAGTCCAAGAAAGTAAGTAATTTGTAAATTCTATGTTTATATCATTTGTTGTCAATGTTGTGATTTATAATGTAATTGATCTGGTATGCATACAGAACTGGTATTCTATGTTTATGTTGTCATTTGTTGTGACTATTGTGTAAAAATCTATGTTTATGTCATTAGTTAATGAAATTGCTCAAGTTCGCCGCAAAGAGTGTAAGAAGAAACGATTATGTATTCCTTGCATACATAAATGCCATGCATTAATTTGCTTGTATCTTTTAATATTTCTGATTACTAACTTACTAAGATGTTGGGTTAATTGAGTTCGTTTTGTTAGAATGGCCACCACCTTTTGAAGTGAGTTGTCTGAGTAGAATCCAGTAAATGAAGTTTGATTTGGTCTGGATATGGTTTAAATATTTCAGTAAGTGTTATGATATCATCCACATTCAACCATCATGTGTTTGTAGTGAGCTTCTTCTACTGATTCATGTATGTTAGACCATTAATTCTATTATTACATTAAGAATTAATCCACTATTTATCTTTTAGAAATGTAGCTACTTTCGTGTTGTTTTGCTGTAATAACTTGGTCTGTATAAAAGGCTGATCTATGTTATAAATTGGTGTCTTACGATTCCCCTCCATCTTTGTTTCTTGTGTTTTTTCCCCTTATTTTGTTCCTCTTTCCCTAGAAATTGGCTTGGTTGGGTAAAAGCTACTGCTAAGGTCGAGTGAAATCAGATGTTACTGGGATGAGTTGCATCAAAATTCCACTATAACAGGTAATACATAAAATTTCTAGGTTGAGCTCCATTTCTTGATATGACATCCGGTTATAAGCTCCGTTATAGTTGTATCAGTGGTACTGAAATTGTTCTTATGAAAGTAATTATACAAAATGTTGGCGTTGTGCCGTTTGTTATAGTTGTATCAGTGGTCTGCAAGTTACTTTTGTTCCTTTGTCATTATTGATATCATTTTTGTGGTAGTAAATTCTTGTCAACTACAAAGACTGGAAGATGAAGAGGACAAGCATAAAGTTTAGAAGGAAAAACACTCAAGGGGATCTCTTGCTAGGTCCGACAGAGAAGCACTGGTCTGATGTAGTATTATAGACTATATAAATGTCTAATCATGTATATATGTTTAATTACTCCAAATGAAATACATTACAATCTCAAAGATTCCAAATAAGCGTTTTTCATTTTGTAAATTACGAATTGTAACATTGATTTGAATTTCAATTTAGTTTGGAACCTATAGTACAATTTCACATGAAATTTTTTTTGTTGAAGCTATTAAAAATAATGTCATTGGCGTCCAATTTGACCCCCAATATTTTTTTAAACCTGGTGGCAATTATTTGCAACGCGTTCCTTGCCGTTGCAAGCGGGGGTAAATAGTATTTGCGACGCGCTTATAGCGTCGCATATAATCGACCAACGTTACAATGCATAGTTATTGTGACGTGTTACATGCTTTCGCAAGGCCGTCGTAAAAGGTCTATTGCAACGCTTTTGGCAAATTTTATGACGCGTTTTTACCGTCCCAAAAGGCCTTTTTTTGTAGTGACACGTATAAGTTTTCAATGAAGGTTACGTATAAGTTGCAACCATTGTGAAGTGCCACCGCTTGACAAAAACTGGCACCTATTCAAAACAACCAATTATATATAGTTTTCACTAAACAAGCTTACTTTTGTTGTGCGTGTGTTTATGTTGGGTTTTGATATGAAGCACTTCAAATCAAACAACATTCGTATCCAAGGTTTAGTTCACTCTGATCAAGACACATGTATGTCCCTCAGCCCCCACCACCCACCAACCCCCCCGCCGCCCCCCCCCCCCCCCCCCTCCTCTCTCTCCTAAAAATAAAAACAAGCTTACTTTTGTTTTGTTGTGCGTGTGTTTATGTTGGGTTTTGATACGAAACACTTCAAATCAAACAACATTCGTATCCAAGGTTTAGTTCACTCTGATCAAGACACATGTATGTCTCTCAGCCCCACCCCCCCCCCCCCCCCCCCCCCCCTCCTAAAAATAAAAACAAGCTTACTTTTGTTTTGTTGTGCGTGTGTTTATGTTGGGTTTTGATATGAAACACTTCAAATCAAACAACATTCGTATCCAAAGTTTAGTTCTCATCTAATGGCACTATTAATTTCTGGCATCCATTAGCATTTTCAGCCAAAGAAGAGCTGCAACAAGGTGATCCCAGACGCTTGCAACGAGGGGCAACGATTCTCACTATTCCAATCTTGCGTTGGGTGCCCTCATTGACAATACATTGTTATTCAATAAACTTTTCGTCACAAGTTCTTGGGTTTGCCAAAAGGATTATCCTGGAGGTATCCCTTAGTCAGGACCCTTACCAAGAAGGATTCTCATTTTTCTAAAAAAATAGGGACATCATCTTGACCGTTTGATTGACTTTAATGAAATTGTATGGTTGAGATTAAAACACAGACCACACAATCTCATTAAAGTCAGATCCAACGGTCAAGAGGGTGTCCCCATTTTTTTAGAAAAATAGGGATCCCTCTTGTGAAAGGTTTCCATCCCTTAGTTATCTATCTTGAAGCCTTACCTTTGAGATGATCTTGGTGTACCCTTGTTTTTTTTTTTTTTTTTTTTTGTTTGACAAACAATAGCGTTAGTAGGTTAGATGGTTAAATGTTAAGGTAAAAGGGAATTGGTGAGAATCGAACCCGCATTAAGTGCATAGGCAAAATTCATTTTTGTCACTATGGTAAAGGTTCACCTCAATGTTATCCAACCCTAAATTTATTTTAATTCCCTATTTAATCTTTGTTTCGCATTTACATTTTGTATAAATAGAAAGTATATATGTGATTAATTGGGAGAATAAATACAAAGATTGTAATTCCTCCCGTTTCCGTTCTGAAATCAGTTATGGAGTAAACTTTTGGGATTTTGATATAGCCCCTCGTTTTTAAGCTTCTTAGACTAAACATTTGTTTTAACAATTTTATTAAACATTTTTTTACAAATTTGGTGTCGTGTGTATTTTAATTAACCCATTTTTTTGTACCTACATTACATGACCTGCTAGCATTTAACAAAACGGATTTTGGTTAGGTGTGTTGGTTTTGATCATCTTTTGAAGTCGAAGGTTTTTATTTTTGGAGGAGGATTGTCTGCCCTCCCAGTTTCGGTGTCCTTCCATGCCCTCCTGTTTGTGTGGTCACGGTTAAGCCACGTCAACATTTTATATTACTATTCATTTTTGTCTTATTATCTCTATAAAAAAAATAATATAAAATGTTGACGTGGCTTAACCGTAACCACACAAAATAGGAGAGCATAGAAGGGCACCAGAACTGAGAGGGCAGACAATCCTCCTCCTTTATTTTTTGTGCGTTGCTCTGATTGGTACGTTTTGATAAGTGGATGACTAATACTATGTATTTGCAAGTGATGAGCATTTTGTACAATGAGTTGATAAGTTATATAAGTACTTGAGGTCTGCAAATTTGGAACGTACCAGGAGTTTAGTACATTAATTAATGTTATGTTGACACATAATGATTGTTTGGTTCATGAAATAATATTAATTTAGGCTTTTTTTTTATTAACATCCCACAAAATATTGAATGCACCCCACATTAAAATTTAATGTTAAATGACTTATGTACCCTATTATGCAATGACAATTTCGACCTTATTAAGTTTTAAAAAAAATAAAAAATTTCTAAACACTCCCCAAATCACTTTTAACCTATTATTTATCTTCTTCAACTATCAAAACCTCTCACTCTCCGTTGTTAAACAAAACCCTAACCAAGCTATCTTATTTTATTCTCTGATTTTGATTTCAAAGGAGTTAGTCCCACATATCTGCTTGTGATTTCCTAGGAAACTATACTACCCAAGCCTATTATTGATTGATTTAAGCTTAATATTTTATTTACGATTCCCAGAAAACCCGATTATCTGAAGGCTTCTCTTTTAGGAAGTTCTCACTATTTTCAATGGTGAATTACAGCAACATAACTTATTCCATTCAATGGTTAATTACTGCAATATAACTCATTTCGTTCCATTGGCGCCTCTCAAGTGACTATTTTCTTCTCTCCACATCAATCCCACAGGATGTTAGAGTTTTACTCCAAAGTCAATTTAATTTATAAAAATTAAAAATGATTATTATAAGATTTGAAGAATGTAGGGTGTGTAGAAAATGGAAGGTGTATGTTAGGAATGTGGGGTGTGAGGGTATTTTGGGAAAGTATGTGGGGTGTAGTAAGATAATTTTTAATTGAAAAAACAAATGTGAGGTGTATTAAGTATATGAGGTTTATTCAACAATATACGGGGTGTTAATATAATAAGCCTTAATTTAAAACGTACCAAAAGTTTGGTACGTAAATTTGTTATTTTTGAAAAGTACCCGACTGATGAAATGTTATAGTGTGTGTTTGAAACGTACCAATTATTTGGTATGTCTTTTTACGTTATTTCGAGTAATGGTATTTGGTATTAAACTACCAACTAACCGGTACGTTAATTTAGAAATGGCTGATGAAACGTTTGGTATTAAACCATCAAATGATCGTATGGTTCATGAAATAATATTAATTTATAGCGTACATGTTTGGTATGTAATGGTTCTATTATTGGTACATATCTGACCGATGAAATCTATATATATAAGGGGAGAAGGCAAAAGAGGTGAAGCCTTCATAATACCCAAATTACCCTTCTCCCTTTAGGATTTAAAAAAATTCACAAAAAAAAACCCCACAAAGTGGGAATGTGAGTAGTTACGTTCATAATTTTTTAAAATATATTTTAATAAAAAATAATAATATCTAAAATTAAAAAAAATAAAGTAAAACAATTAAAAGAGCCAATGGCAAGAAGCTATCGTTATATAATGTGAATTGAAACTATCTTATTCAGTAGGTCTTTTATTATTATGTTAATTTAAAAAGTAGAAATTATTTGGTATATAATATGCACATCGCTCCAAGTACAAACACGTTGCACTTTCAACTACAGTTGGATTAGCTAATATAATGAAACAAAAAAATAACCGCAAGTCCAAAGATAAGGCGGATGTATGCAAAAGTTCAAAACGTAACCAATAAGGTTTGATTTATTCTTCTATTTTGAAACCTACCAAAGAAAAGATATAAAAACATAATAGTTTATTACCAAAAGCAAAAATGCTTGATCAAAATATAATTTTAAAGGTAAATTACATAAAATTAACTTAACTATTGGACAAGTCACAGTTTTATATTCCATCTTTAAAAAATGCTAATGTCATACTCATCTTACAATTTGTTACAATTTCATACATTCCGTCAGTTTGTCTATTAATTTTTCGTTAAATAGTGACGTGGCTTGAGACAGGCCCACTTTCAATTCCAACTAGATTAAAAAATTAACTAAATATTATAAAATAAAAAATAAAAAACCAAACCTACACCCCAGATCCCCTTCCTTCCCCTCAAGGTCTAAAATATCGATGATATCGGAAATATCGGTAGTTCAAAAACACGAAAATTTCGATGAAAATATCGGGATATTATCAATATCGATAAAAATTGAATAAAAACCACGGAAATTGTAAGAAAAACTTGGAAATTTTTATTGAAACTTTGCAGGATGTTTATTTAGTCAATTATCTATTAGTTTGTCATAAAAAAATTGGAAGGAAATGCATTGCATGATGGATTTCACTGATTTAAGTTAATTATATAGCGAGTTGGTAAACATTGTAAGTGTAGAAAATATATAAATATTTTAGCATATTTTCACAAAAATATAAGTGATATAGTGGTCAATGTGTTGAAGGAGTAAAATGGGAGGGGTTCGAATCCCCTTGGTGTTTTTTTAAATATAGAAATTTAAAAAATACGGAAATTTCGATGGAAATATCGATGACATCGGAAATATCGGTAGTCCAAAAACACGAAAATTTTGATGGAAATATCGGGATATTATGGATATTTTAAACCATGCTTCCCCCTCACCTCTCTGCAACTCCCGCCCTCTCTTCCTCCACCTCCACCTCCGCGCTCCTCCCCCTCCCCCTCCGACACACCCATCACCCTCACTGCAACTCTATATAATCACTTCATTTTATATAAATACAAATTAATAAAATACTTTTACTAGTCATCCTTAGATTTGCCGTTGCCTTCACTGCAACTCTGCTCTCTCTGTCTCTGTCTCCCTCTCTCTCTCCTCTATATAATCACAGTCTCTCTCTCTGTATATCGCTTTCAAACCCTCGCATAAATCCATATTTGAATCTTAACCTTTTACCATGACGGAGTAGAGATCGACCGGGAAGGTGAGGTGGTTCAACGACGTCAAGGGCTACAGCTTCATCACCCCCGACGACGGAGGCGAGGACCTCTTCGTCCACCAATCCTCGATCAGATCCGACGGTTTCCGCACCGTCGCGGAGGGCGAGTCCGTCGAAATCTTTATCGGCTTCGGCGATGACGGCAAAGACCAAAGCCGTCGATGGGACAGGAACTAACGGCTCGTCGTTGGTCGGTAACAAGAAGGAGAACTTCGGTCGCTCTGGGAGCCGCGGTGGCGATGGTGGCGGTTCTGGATTTGGAGGTGGATGCAGAGAGGTGAGGGGGAACGAAGGGGACTGGGGTGTGGGTTTGGTGGTTTTTTTTTTCTTTATATTAATATTTAGTTAATTTTTTAATCTAGTTGGAATTGAAAATGGATCCGTCTCAAGCCATATCACTATTTAACGAAGAATTAACAGACAAACTGACGGAATGTATAAAATTATAACAAATATAAGATGAGATATGACATTGATATTGATATTTTTTAAAAATGAGGTATGAAACTGTAATTGGTTTAATAGTTAAGGTAGTTTTATGTAATTTATCTTAATTTTAATATTCTAAACTTAATCATAGTCGGCACATAAACCCGCACTCCATTGTTTAGAATCTTCCATTAGATTTATCCTCTTGACGTTATATCACAAGTGGGGGTTGTTGGATGTCAGGAATTAATTCAATTAGAAAAGAATATTAGTACTACAAGACTTATACTAAGCTTGAAATAGTGTTCAGTGTAATCATACCGATGGTTGCCATTTCCATCAGCAACCGCGTGAATGACTAAAACAATTGAACTTATTTTGACGAAGACCGTTGAACCAAATGCAGAAATGACATACAATTCAACCTATGTGACCAAAGGCAATTGAATTAGAATCCATGGATGAATAAAACAACGGGGTCTATAGTCTAAAGTGGAAGATATCTTCACATGCCACTAAGTCTTGATTTTGTTTTTATTATTGTCTAAAAAACATTTGTCATGTGTTTAAAAAATCCACAACCTTTACCATAAATAATTGCCACGTAGTAAAATAGTGACATTAAAAAATACATCATAAAATACTATATCTTAAAATTTTGTTTTAAAATGAGACTGTCACATAATTGTTTAGTATTATCAAATAAATACACATGTTATTATAAATTTATACATTTTTTTGTCGAAATAATAAATGTATACATTGAAACAACATGGATCAACAAGTAAAATGCCTGATTTCAAGAACAATTAGCGTTAAAAAGTGACATATAATAAACTTAACGACTGGTAACAATACAACATAACAAGGATGTGCCATTCAAACACCTATTTTTACCTCACACACACCCTTTTCAATTTTCAGCCGGTGAATCGAATGAATAGAAGATTATCAAATGAGAAAATTTTAATTAACAAGAAGTGCATGGGAAGTAAAAATAAGTGTGTGAATAACACCACTCCAAACAAAACATAAAAATTGCTGACTTGTATAACTACACCATATCTAAGACTAACGGGTGGTGCATCATTGAATGAAATATTCTGACAAATGGAGTCCTTTTTTATGGTGTCTCGCACTTCCGCTTCAAGTAGGTTTCTGAAACATTCATATCCTCTCTCTCTCGCACCCTATTCGCACCCTCTTCTTATCACCCAACTTCCACCGCCACCACCACTGCCACCAGCAATCCAAACCCTTACCGCTATCCCAACGCAAGACGGCTAGGCTCGTTCAGTCAAAGGCACCGTGGGGATACTTTGCAGTCGCTTTGGCTTTGATCACAGACTCGGATCGCACATGTCGAGCTCGTCTTCACCTTCTACTGCCGCAAAGAGAGGTGCAAATCAAACCATCAGCAATGACAACGACAAGGTTGAGGGTACTTGGATCGACTTGTACCTGCCAATGCGAGCTCAGCCTTATGCTAAGCTCGCTCGCCTCGACAAGCCGATCGGCACCTGGTTGTATGCGTGGCCTTTCTGGTGGTAAGTGAAAAGAATGAGAGGAAAGTTTGAGTAATAACTGTTATGTAATAACTGTTATAACTAGGCTTATTTAGAATTAAGCCCTTGATACTCTTATTGTTTTCAAACAAAAAATTCACATAATTTTAAGGAAGACTTTGGATGCAGTCCCTACCTATAAATATTCTTTGATTGAAACCTTGTTGGTTTTCAATTTTTGATCCAAGTCCCTGAAATTAATGTGATAATTTATTTCTACGTACGTTACTATATTTTTTTAAATTAAAAATTGAAATTTATAGTTGTTTATATTAATGAGATTTTAAATTAAAAAAAAAAACCATAATTTGTGGGATTAAAATATAAATATACTATTGTGTGTCACATCCCGGCCCGGGGTGGATCACTGCCCGGGCCCGCTCAACCACCGTAGCACGATATTGTCCGCTTTGGGCTTACCATTTCCTCACGGTTTTGTTTCTGGGAACTCACGAGCAACTTCCCAGTGGGTCACCCATCATGGGAGTGCTCTAGCCCCCTACTCGCTTAACTTCGGAGTTCCTACGAAACCCGAAACCAGTGAGCTCCCAAAAGGCCTCGTGCTAGGTAGGGATGAGAATATACATATAAGGATCACTCCCCTGGGCGATGTGAGATGTTACAATTGTGTGTGTGTGTGTGCGCGTGTGTGTGTGTGCGTGTGTGTGTGTGCATGGGTACATTCATCAAAATTAACCAAAAAATTATTGTATCAAAACATGGGTACATTCTTCAAAATCATAAAAAAAAAATTTAAAAAAAAAAGATATTAAGCTTAATAAAATTAGTAAATTTCTTCGATTAAACTTAACATGGATACATTCTCAAATCAAAAAAAAAAGAATGTACCCATATAAGTTTAAAAATGGATTAGAAAAAAATTGAATAGATTTTATATAAAAAAATGGTACATTTTACATATAACAAAATTGGTATATTTAAGAATGAGTACATTTTAAGATTAAAAATTTTTTAAAAAAAATAAATGAATGGTACATATAATTAGCATGGGTACATTTAGCAAAATTAAAAATGGGTACAAATAAATAAAAAATTATGGGTACAAATACAAATAAAACTTTATAAAATATGGGCACAAAAAAAAATAATATATGGGTACAAATTAAGACTGAAAAGAAAATTGGTACAAATTAAAAAGGGTTGCAAATTAAAAATGTGTACAAACTAAAAATAAAAATATATGATAAAAAATTTAGCCATAAATATAAATATACTAATTGTAACATTTTTAACATTAAATGAATATATTTAGAAATAAAAATATTTTTTTATTAAAATAATTAATGATGTTATTAATACCAATGACCTTGATCAAAAAATGAAAAGGAATAAGGTTTTAATTAAAGGAGGAGCAAAAAGAATGATGGGAATCTAATTTCTCCTAATTTTAAACATCCCACTAAAATCCAAATTTCAGATAAACTGCCATGCAGACAAATATGTAATCGAACGGTTGTAAATTCAAGCCAAGTTTAATTAATTCGACGCACATTAGTTAATTTATTTAAGTTTTTTTTTTTAATTGGTGTGGAACTGGAAGTTAACTATGCTCATTGGTGGGTGCATGCATGCAGGTCAACAGCATTGGCAGCAAATCCAGGGCAGCTTCCTGATATTAAAATTTTGACACTACTTGGATTTGGAGCTCTGTTTATTAGGGGCGCCGGATGCACCATAAACGATCTCATTGACCGGGATATTGATACCAAGGTAAAATTAAGTTCATTATGGTCATTTGAATGCGAAATTGATTTATGTACCCATTTTTTTCTGCAAACTTTTATTTATGTATGACATTCTAAGGAAAACAATGGTGTACTCAATTTCCTTTTTGCATATTGGTTAGATGATGAATTTAATCCTTTGGCTACACTTCACAAATATTTATTACGGCGAATTGATGTCATCTCTTTATCTTGTTTTTATTAATTATTTATGCCCAAGCTACATTAGGAGTAATTATTATCACTTGATGTTATTTGATCTATTATATAACATAAATTAAAAAACTATTATCATCCCTAATACTACACAACATGGTATAGTAGAATGGTGTATTGGTGGGACAAACACTAAAAAATTATTGTTAAATCACTTGGGTGATTTGTTTGAAAATTGAAGTTGAGACTCCGGGGTTTGAAACCTTTGGTTTCATTAGACATTTACGATTTCGCTTATATCTGGTTTGAATGCAGCATAATAAATTTTTCTAATGATCAGGGGAAAGACGAAGAAATTTACTTTTTGATGATTAATACTTTGTTTATGTGATAAAAGTTCTGCAATCGATTTATCAGGTGGAACGGACAAAGTCGCGGCCTCTTGCAAGTGGTGTTTTGACGTCTTTTCAGGGGATTTCTTTTCTTGGATTTCAATTGCTTTTGGGTCTTGGAATTTACCTTCAATTGAATAATTATAGGTAATTAGCATCCTTATCTAAATTCATTACGATGATGCTAGAGAGGCCATTTGCTTGAATTATATTTTATAAATCACATGATGTAGCAGTTGATAATTGATTTCTTTTTTAAATCGTTAAAGAAAGAACTTAACATTCACCCGCCGCATCTTGTGATTTATAAAATATGTTTAAAAACGATCTCCCTAGTATTTTTTTCTTTAGTTAATCTGATTAATTATTATGCCAATATTATTATAATCTGCTATGAATATGAAACTAGTTTGTGTAACTCATTAATTGGAATTTACAGCTGCGTTTTGTGCGTTTCATCTTGGTTCCTAATTTTCACCTATCCTCTCATGAAGAGATTGACATACTGGGTACGTAATTACAATCTCATGACTGCAGTTAACGACTTATTACGTCATTATAATGTATAATGTGGTATTCTACATCACATAATAATGCATATTTGGTGCAGCCTCAAGCCTATCTAGGTTTGATGATTAATTGGGGGGCCTTAATAGGATGGGCAGCAGTAAAAGGAAGCATTGATCCAACTATAGTGCTCCCATTGTACTTTTCTGGAGTATGCTGGACACTGGTCTATGATACCATATATGCACATCAGGTAAAACAGGGAGTAATGCTATGCATACCAAATTTTTTTTTTTTTTTACCAAGTTTTGTTCACCAATTAAATGCCTTAGATATTGTAAGTCATTTGTTGGGACAAGAGACTAGACCTTACTTATTTTCAACAAGTAAAACTTTAACATGACATATAATTTAGTCATGAATAAATTTGGCAAAAAAAATAGTGTGGTGTCTCAAACATTATTGAAAACGAACACGTCGCTATTGTGCTCCTTGTCAAAAGTTGTAATTTCCAAGATTTGAGTATGATCAAATTATGGAATAATTAAGTAGTAATATAAGATAACTTTTTCGATGCGATCCAACAAAATTAAGATGTTTTCTGACCATGCTTGCTTGCAGGACAAGGCAGATGATCTGAAAGTAGGTGTTAAGTCTACGGCATTGAAATTCGGCGACTCAACCGAAAAATGGATTACTGGGTTTGGAATTATGTGCATGAGCAGTCTTGCCCTGAGTGGATACAATGCTGAAATCGGTTATTATCTTTTTTCCCCTCTTTATTTTAATTTCATTTTTTTTTTCATAATTAATTTTCTCTTTTACCACATCTTCACACTCAAATCTTTCAACTATATATGGAGCAGGATGGCCGTACTATACATTTTTGGGAGTTGCATTTGGACAATTAGCTTGGCAAATATCAACAGTTGATCTTTCATCCCCAGCTGATTGCAGTAGAAAGTACGTGTTGTCATGGAAAAAAAACACTATTTAGGGCTCATTTGAAAACCAATTGGTATTTAGTTTTGTTTTTAAACAGTTATCAAACGGGCTCTTAAGCTTACAAGTATTTATTAGTTTTGTTTTGCTTTGAACAAGATAAGCTTATTGACTTAGCATTTTCTCTTTTTGTATTGGTTCCAGATTTGTGTCGAACAAGTGGTTTGGCGCTATTTTGTTCATCGCAATCCTCTTTGGACGACTTTCATCATAAGGTGGTATAAGGTCTATTAATTTTTAGCATATAGTAAGGTTGGTTATGTCTTCCATTAATACTAATTTGGAGCTTTTTTGACAGATACAGTTCATCTTTCTCTTGCACTGCAACAGAACTCGTGTATTGGCATGGAGGTTGCAAGGTCATCTAATGCAGCACTCAAATGAGTGCAAGGATCAAACGTTGTAATATTTACTGTTGTATTTCAAAAATAGACCATTTTCTTGGGGCTTTTGGGAACTAAATGTTGTAATATTCATTTCAATTTGAAGTCAAACAGCAAATATGATGAAATTGTTCCATATTTATGTCAAACAAGTGTTTTGGTGCTATTATTTTCAGTGGAATCCAGTTTCAGAATATATATACAGTTACTTGCAAGTTGCAACCTTGATGCAAACTCGTCTATATTATTATTGATATTTCTCCAATTAATAAATACAAAATGTCCCTCAACAAATCCAAATCCCTCAGAATGCATAAGCGTAATTGCTCTCCTTGAAAATGGTCCACGGTGAGAACGCCTTGTATTCTGCAAAACGTTCAAAAATGACGGATGGAAAAGAAGGATGATTCGTAGTCTCGTTCTGGGCACTTGTCACCATCTCTTCTTGCTCGTGCACAAGCTGGATACAACACTTAGTTACTCCAAAGAAATATCTCACGTATATGAAGAATTGTCACTCCTTCTCCACCTTCCTGTTGACTCCTTATATTCCAATGGCTTAAGAATATCATGTCTGTTGCAATTTGATGTTTGATATTATTTTTTTGTTAATTTCTGGTTTTCGAAATAAAGTTGAAGAAGAACAAAAAGGAATGAATGAGAAAACTTGTATATTTCTGTGAAAGGAAGATTGCGGCTGAATCATAGTAGAGCTTACACAACAAAACATTTCTTACATCATTGGCCTTAGATCCAATCTATTCCATACATAGTAATAGTAGGTCATCTATGAGGACATGACACTTGGCTAAATCTAAGCCATGTGAGTCATACAAAGATAAATTTGAATCTAAACCTTACAATTGTCCAATTATTAATTTCCCACTCGAATTTCTCTCCCCTGTGAGAGCTCTTCTTTCCCCTATGAGAGTCTTTCTCACTGTTGTGTGAGTGGTCTTTTGCTCTCTTTGATTTGCGTCGGCGCCGACCCTAGCTTTGGTTAGGGTCGGTGCCAGTCCCTTGTTTTTCATGTGTGCTTTGTTTCTGTGTTTTGTTGGGTTTCAGCTTTTTCTTGTTGTTGCCTGTATGTTTTCCTCCCCTTCTCTGCCACTTTCTCGATCTGCTTCTATCCTTTCTCCTTTTGCTTTTGATCTCACCTTTTTTAGACCAAACCTCCAATCCCCCGTTTCCTCCATCCTCTTTGACCCTTTCCCCCTCTTTGACCCACCCCCTTCCATCTACTGCATCATCTTGGCCCGCCATCCATCCCCCCTCTTTCACCCTTACCTCTGTCCTCAATTCCGGTTGGTTACCGTCTCCGTTTACCGCGATCTTTCGCGACTCTTTGGGAGGGTGTGTAGAGCTTTAGCTCGGGTGTTCGCACCACCACCCTTGTTGACCATTGTTGGTCCTTCTCGTAGTTCGCCCTTGTCGGCTTTGTTGCTCGTAGGTTCTCCCTGTGTGCTTCCTTGTTCTCCTGGCGGCGGTTCTTGCTGGTACTTTGAGGAAGTTGTGGCTTTTGTCTTCATCATTTCTAGGGTTTTTGGTGGTGTGATCTTAAGTGATCGTGATTGGAGGCTGATCGTGACGTTTGTTGGGTGGCTCTCCGGTGTCAGTTTCGGCGTCTCCAGCTTCTGGAAGACTGGTTTTTTAGGTTTTTTTCTATGTTGTTTGTTTGTGTGTGTTGTACTCCAAGGTTGGGCTTGGAGCTTTGCCTTTTGTTTGTGTGTGGCCCATTTTTGTTTGTGTATAACTTGTTTTGGGCCTTTGTTGTACTTATGTTTGTTGGTAATGAATTGTACCCTTTGACCCACAAAAAAAAAAAAAAAAAAAACCATTGCAGCTTAAATCAAATGCACCAATAAAATAATTTACACTCCAACACTCCCTTTAAATTGTTGACAGCTTTTGTTCCAAGCAATACTCTTAAGTAGTTGAATCGATCCTGACAATGCCTTAGTGAATATATCTGCAACCTGTTTTACTGGGAAAGCGCTCATAGGAGCCGCGAATATACTACATAAGGGGTTCTTCTAATCTGCAATACTTCAAATTCATAGCACATTCTTGCAAGGCTTCTCAGATGAAATGGTATCTCACTATGAAGTTCTTAGTTTTCTGGTGAAAACATGATTCTTTGTCATAGCAATGGCTGAGGTATTATCAACCATAAGTGGAGTTACTTGTAGCTCCTTGAAATCATCAAGCACAAATCTCAATCAAATGGCTTGAGTTGTTGCTTCAGCTGCATTAACATACTCAGCTTCTGTAGTTGAAAGTCAAATACAATGTTACTTGACTGAGGCCCCAAAGAACACTCTGCTTCCAACGAAAAATCCATATTCGGAGGTGTTTTTCATGTCATCTTCACTGCCACTCCAATCACATAGTAACCTATCAACAAAGCTTCTTTACCCTTTTGATACTCAATCTTCCATAGTCACTGCTACTCTAATATACTTGTTACTAGGACAATGCGTAAATCTAGCTAGTAAGCTAGCTGCAAACATGTTTGGCGTTGTGGCTGCTAAATATAGCAGACTCCCAACATTCTGTCTATACACATTTTCCTCTGCAGGATCACTGTTATCATTCTTGCGCAATTTCTCACTTGTAACAAGAGGTGTGCTAACTTGCTTGCAGTTCTTGTATCCAAATTTATTCAGCAAAGTCAATGCATATTTCTTTTGACAGGTAAATATGCTATGTATCATGCCCATGCCAAGGAAATGATACAAGAGCCCCAAGTCAGTCATTTTATACCATGTCATCATCTCTTACTTGAATTCAGCAAGCAACTCTTCACTACCTCCAGTACACACACTGTCATCAACATTAATTGAGACAACTAAAATTCCAGAATGCCCCTTGGTCTTGATGGATAATGTTGCCTCACTTGAACTTCTGGTGTATATCCACAGTCAATGAGATATGAGTCGATTTCTTCATACCAGGCCCTTGGTACCTGTTTTATACCATACAAGGCTTTCTTCAATTTGTACACTTTGTCTTCAGCATTTTAACCACAAAACTATTTGGTTGATCCACATATACCTCCTCCTTTAGTACACCATTAAGAAATACATATTTGACATCTGGTTGGAACAATTTCCAACCCTTTTGTGCTGCTAAACCAATGAGAGTCCTGATGGTATCTAATCTGGCCACACGAGCATGTCTCGTTAAGATCTATCTCAAGCTTTTGTACATAGCCCTTGACCACAAGCCTTGCCTCGTGTTTTTGTATTGAGCCATCTAAATTCAGTTTGGTCTTATAGACCCATTTGACACCAATCATTGGCTTTTCTTACTAGTCTATTAAGTAGCTCTAATATTTCATTCTTCTCAATCATCTCCATTTCAGCTTCTATGGCCTTTTGCTAAGCCTTGTCCTTTGCAGCTTCTTTATAGTTTTTTGGCTCAATTATGCACATGTTACGCCTTGCATATATCTTATTAAGATCCTTCATCTTCACAGGTGTTGAGGTAGGAGTAGTTGCTTCTGTCCCAAAACTATGTGAACTTGAGCCAATTTCAGCTTAAGAAGCATGAGTACTAAAGGCTGGAACATAGGGAATCAACTGAAAGGTGGAGAGGAAGTGACAGTACTTCATATACATGAGATATTCTTAGGAGCACGAAGTGCGATATCCAACTTGTGCACGAGGAAAAAGAGGAGATGACGAGCGCCCAAAACGAGTGACAGTACTTCATATACATGAGATATTTCTTTGGAGTCACGAAGTGCGGTATCCAGCTTGTGTACAAGCAAGAAAAGAAGATGACAAACGTCCAGAACGAGACCACGGATCATCCTTCTTTTCCATCTGTCATTTTTGAAAGTTTTGCGGAATACAAGGTGATGCCAAGAACATACTTTATCTCCCCATGGAACATTTTCAAGGCGAGCAATTACGCTTATGCATTCTGAGGAATTTGATTTGTTGAGGGACATTTCGTAATTGTGACTTGGAGAAATAACCAAAATAATATGTACAAGTTTGCCTCAAGGTTGCAACTTGCAAATAAAAAGGGCGACCCCAAGCCAACAAAAGCTATCTGCTTTGCAAGGATCAAGGGAACGTCTATCATACATAGCCTTACTTTTGCTTTCCAAGTAACCATATATATATATATATATATATATATATATATATATATTCTGAAATATGATTCCACTGAAAATAATAGCACCAAAAACACTTGTTTGACACAAATCTGGAACAATTTCATCACATCTGCTGTTAGACTTCCCAATTGAACTGAAAATTACAACATTTAGTCCCATAAAGCCCCATGAAAATGGTCCACTTTTGAAGTAAAACGATAAATATTACAGCATAAACATTGATCCTTGCCCGCATTTGAGTGCTGTATTTAGATGACCTTGCATGCAACCTTCTTGCCAATATACGAGAACAGTGCAAGAGAATGACGAACTGTATCTGTAAAAAAGCTCCAAATTAGAATTAAGGGAAGACATAACCAACCTTAATATATGCTAAAAATTAATAAACCTTATACCTCCTTATGATGAAAGTCGTCCAAATACGATTGCGATGAACATAATAGCTCCAAACCACTTGTTCGACACAAATCTGGAACCAGCACAAAAAGAGAAAAGGCTAAATCAATAAGCTGATCTTGCTCGAAGCAAAACAAAACTAATAAATATTTGGAAACCTAAGAGCCCGTTTGATACCAATTGGTTATCAAACGAGCCCTAAATAGTTTTTTTTTGCATGACAACGCGTACTTTCTAATGCAATCAGCTGGGAATGAAAGATTTAATTGTTGATATTTGCCAAGCTAATTGTCCAAATGCAACCCCCAAAAATGCATAGTACGGCCACCCTACTCCATATATAGTTGCAAGATTTCGGTGTGAAGATGTGGTAAAAGAGAAAAATTATGAAAAATATAGGAAATTATGATAAAGAGGGGAAAAAAAAGACAATAACCTATTCCAGCATTGTATCCACTGAGGGCAAGACTGCTCAAGCACACGATTCCAAACCCAGTAATCCATTTTTTGGTTGAGTCGCCAAATTTCAATGCCGTAGACTTAACACCTACTTTCAAATCATCTTCCTTGTCCTCCAAGCAAGCATGGTCAGAAAACATCTTAATTTTGTTGGATTGCACATTGAAAAACTTATCTTATATTCTACTTAATTATTCCATAATTTGATCGGAAAATACAACTTCTGACAAGGAAATAGCAACGTGTCTGTTTTCAATAATATTTAACTATTTTTCGCCAAAATTATTTATGACTAAATTATGTGTTTGTGGACTGTATGCATGTTATAGATTTTGTTGAAAATAAGTAAGGACCAGTCTCCTTTCCCAACATGTGACTTACAAAACTAAGACATTTTATTGGTGAATAAAATTTGGTAAAAAAAAATTTTGGTGTGCATAGCATTACTCTTACCTGATGTGCATATATGGTATCATAGACCAGTGTCCAGCATACTCCAGAAAAGTACAATGGGAGCACTATAGCTGGATCAATGCTTCCTTTTACTGCTGCCCATCCTAATAAAGCCCCCCAATTAATCATCAAACCTAGATAGGCTTGAGGCTGCACCAAATATGCATTATTATATGATGTAGAATACCACATTATACATCATAATGACGTAATAAGTCGTTAAATGCAGTCATGAGATTGTAATTGCGTACCCAGTTTGTCAATCTCTTCATCAGAGGATAGGTGAAAATTAGGAACCAAGATGAAACCCCCAAAACGCAGCTGTTAATTCCAATTAATGAGTTGCACAAGCTAGCTTCATATACATAGCAGATTATAATAATATTTGCATAATAATTAATCAGATTAACTAAAAATGCTAGGAAGATCATGTTTTTAGACCATATTTTATAAATCACGTGATGCGGTGAGTGATTGTTGAATTTTTTTTTTTTTTATGATTTAAAGAAGAAGTCAATTATCAACTACCACATCATATGAGTTTATAAATATATAATTCAAGTAGATGATTTCTCTAGCATCATTCTAAATAAATATTAGGATGTGTTATCCACACATCTCATTTTACTTCTTACACATCTCTTGTTAATTTCTATCCGTTAATTTTCTTCAATTCATCTGATCCGATGGCCAAAAGTTAGAAGGATGTGTGAAAAGTAAAATAGGGTGTGTGAATATCACACCCCATAAATCTTAGTAAGAATGCTAATTACCTATAATTATTCAATTGAAGGAGAGTTCCTAGAACCAAGAGCAATTGAAATCCAAGAAAGGAAATCCCCTGAAAAGGTGTCAAAACACCACTTGCAAGAGGTCGCGACTTTGTACGTTCCACGTGATCAATTATTGCAGAACTTTTATCATATGAACCAAGTAATTATCCATCAAAAAATAAATTTCTTCATCTCATCCATGTATGGGCATAACATTAAAAATTAAAAACAAGATAAAGTGATGACATCAGTTCACCGTAATAAGAGTAAATTGTAGCTATGGTCCCTTAACTTTAACTCAATTGGAGCAATGGTCCCTCAACTAAAAATCAATTACCATTGGTCCCTCAACTTATCAAAACGTGCAGCTATGGTCCCTCAACTAAAAATTCATTACCATTGGTCCCTCAACTTTAATTCAACTGGAGAAATGGTCCCTTAACTTTAATCCAATTGTAGCAATAGTCCTTCCAATATAACTCGTTTTGACAAAAATTTTGACATAGTTGACGAAAAGAACCATAATTATACACTTTGATAAGTTGAGGGACCCTAATTGTATAAATGGTCATTCCAACATAGCTTATTTTGACAAAATTTTGACAAAATTGATGAGAAGGACTATAGCTACACATTTTGATAAGTTAAGGGACCAATGGAAATGGATTTTTAGTTGAGGGACCATTACTCCAATTTGATTAAAGTTGAGGGACCATTCGTACAATTTACTCCCGTAATAAATATGTTGTGAGATGCAGCTGAAGGGCTAAATTCAGTATCTAACCAATATGCAGAAAGAAAATCTCATAAATAAATAAAGGTGTGCAGAAAAAACTGTGTATATAAATCAGTTTCGTATACAAGATGATCATATATTGGACTTAGTTTACCTTGGCATCAATATCCCGGTCAAGGAGATCGTTTATGGTGCATGCGGCGCCCCTAGTAAACAGAGCTCCAAATCCAAATAGTATTAACATCATAATATCAGGAAGCTGTCCTGGACTTGCTGCCAGTGCTGTTGACCTGCATGCACCCACCATAAGCATAATTCACTTCCAGTTAAAATAAATTAATTAATTACATCGACGTTGCCGACGTTTAGAATGCAACTTATACAATATGAATATAACGTAGTTGTAACAACTCGTACAAGTGATATGTAACACAACGTCAAAAAGATTTGTGCATTATATCATTGATACTTGACACCAAAATACCCTTGCCGTATATGTAAATCTTTTTCTAGCGAACGTTAGAGCTTCTTCAATCTTGGAGATGCATATGTAGGTGGAAATTGGAAAGCCACTTTTATATATTCATGTATATCTATGGAGATGGAAATTTTAGTTTTGCTCCAATGCATAAATGTAAATGAGGAGATCAAAATTTTCATTTATTCGTTTTGTGTAATTTATTTTTTTGTTAACTCTTTAAAAAAATTAACGTAACTATTTTTTCCGCACAATTCGATCAAAAAAATTCAAAATTTGGACAGCATCGATTTCATCTCATTTGGATGTTGATTTCATCAGAAGAAGGTTGAAGTAAAACTAGAAGAAAAAAAATCGGATGAGGAAGTGTTTTGTGTGAGAATTGAAAGAAAAGAAAATTGGTGGATGGATGAACAAACGTTATGCCTATATAAGGGGACTTTTTTTTTCAAATGTTTTTTTTTTTTGGGTGATTAAATGGTTTTTTTTTTTTGGATTATTTACAACCGTTTGATTAAACTTTGCTTAAATCATGACCTTCCAAGTGTGTGGCGAGTATTTGGTTTATTTTGCGCGTGGGAGCGCGTTTGCTTGGTTTTCCTTCTGCTTCCATGTGAACCTCTCTGCAAGACTGGCGCAGATTCCGGCCATGCAAGATGCTCTTAGAAACAATAACATAACTCTAAGTTTGCACCTTTACGTGCCTTTTTCCGGTGAGTTGCAAATTTTGTAACTCATACATCTGCAAGACCGAAGGAGATTCCGGCCAACCAAGATGTAAAAGTGGGTTTACGGCCTCATTTGCATCTTGGATTAGACACGCACCTAAAACAATCAGGCGTTTTAGCCAAAATGGTCTTACTCTTCACTTTGGTTCTTAAGATTTAAAATTGATACAAATACTCCGTGAGATTCTCCACCCTCAATCATTTCAATTCTTCTGTAAAAAATCTCTGCTAAATTGAAACAACCACTAGTTCAAAGGGGGAGGGGTTGATTTAAACAAAACACTCTCAATTTAATGGAGATTTCTCACAGAATAACTAAAATGATTGATGGTGGACAATCTCATTACCACTTCATGTTAAATCTTAGAGACCAAAGTGAGGAGTTATGTCATTTTCAGATACCATTTTGGATTAAAAAATCCTAATTATTTAACAGTTAGTACTCAAACTTTCTTCTACCTTCCTTTCACTTACCACAAAGAAGGCCAAGCAAACAGCCAGGTGCCGATCGGCTTGTCGAGGCGAGCGAGCTTAGCATAAGGCTGAGCTTGCATTGGCAGGTACAAGTCGACCCAAGAACCCTCAGCCTTGTTGTTTTCATCGCTGCTGGTTTGATTTCCACCCTTCTTTGGGACAGTAGATGGTGAAGACGAGCTCGAGATGTGCGATCTGAGTCCGAGATCGAAGTCAAAGTGACTGGAAGTATCCCGACGACAGTGCCTTTGACTGAATGAGCCCAACCGTCTTGCGTTGGGATAGCGGTAAGGGTTTGGATTGCTGGTGGCGGTGGTGGTGGTGGGGGTGGAAGTTGGGTGATTAGAAGAGGCTGCGAAGAGGGTGCCAGAGAGAGAACGTGAAGGTTTCAGAGACACCACCAAAAAATATTCCATTTGTCAGAATATTTCACTCAAAGATGCAGCACACTTCGGTCTCTTCGATGTGAAGTAGTTATACAATTTATGCTATTTTTATGTTCTGTTTCGTTGTATTGTTGACAGCTATTAATTTATTATATGCCACATTTTAACGCTACTTGTTCTTGAAATCAAGCATATTGTTGTAAAGTCGACGTGAAATATAAAGTAAATCAAACATAATATTTACAAGGTTCAGCAAGTGTGTCTACATCCTCGGGGCTGCAGTAGTACTTTCTTTCATTATCTAAAATAATAGGAGTACAAAATAACTCTCACTATTTTCTTTTTTCTCTTTAGCCGGGCTCACAAGTAATTTGTTATGCATCTCTCTTCTTTCCTCTTCTCTTCCTTTCCTCCATAACTCCTCTTTCTTTCCTCTGTTTGTTTTTCTCTCATCTCTTTCTTCTTCTTCTCTCCTCTTCCTTCCTCCGTATGCTCTCATCTTAGGCCATCTCTAACCGAAAGGTCCAGAGGGCTGAAAATCGCTTGAAAATCGTCTCCAACTAAGGGCTAAGCCAAAGGACTCCTGGGCCCCATTGGACAAAAAAGGGCCAAAGGGTCAACCGGCTGGCCCAACTCAGCCAGCCCTGGGCCGGGTCAGAATTTTCATTATTTCTGTCGGTTATATCCGACAGGAATGGTAGGCCAAAATTTCAAATACAACGGCTAGCTGACGTCAACTAGCCGTTATTTTATTTTTTTTTTTTTTTTTTTTTACAAAATTTGTTTTAAAAATTGTAAAAATTCTTTTTTTTTTTTCCCTATAACTTCTAAACCATTAAACATTAAGTAACATTAAACAATATTAAACAACATTAAATAACATTAAACAACATAAAAATTATACAACATAAAAAAAAAAAACATTTAACAACATGACACTTAAACAACATTTTTAAAAACATTTAACAACATAAAACTTAAACGCCTACTCCATGCTATTTTTGGCCCAAAGATGTGCAACAAGATCCTATTGTAGGTACTTGTTTGTGGCATGGGAACGTATCATTCTATAGTGCATCATGTACTCATTTATAAAGATACTACTAGTTCTTGGATTGAAAGGCAAATTAGGCCCATCATATATTTTTGCACGAGCCCTTCTTGACCTATTTGGATCGTCTTGGTCATCATCGGACTCTCCATCAATATACCCATCTCGCTCATCCTCCACTATCATATTATGTAATATGATGCAAGACATCATGATGGAGTCCAAATTTTCTCGACTCCACCATCTTGTCGGTTCGCTGATGATCTTCTACCGTGCTTGTAGAATACTGAAAGCACTCTCAAAATCTTTCCGGTATGCCTCTTGGTGTAAGGTAAACAACTTTTCGGCGTCATTCCTAGGGTTTGGAATTGCTTGGACAAGTGTCGCCCACTTTGGGTAGATGTCATCTGCCAAGTAATACCCCATATTGTATTGACAACCGTTGATGTAGTAGTCAAGTTGAGGTGCTTTACCTTCCGTCAGGCTATTGAAGAGGGGTGAATGCCCAAGAATTGCAATGTCATTTTTGGATCCAGGGACTCCAAAGAAAGCATGCCAGATCCCTGTTTATACGAGGTAACCGCCTCTAACATAACAGTTGGCTTTCTCGACCTTCCGCAGAAGCTTCATTGCCATCGGGTATGACAGTTCTTCCAATCCCAATGCATGCAGTCTAATCACCCTATCATGCCTGGAAACCCATGGTCTTCAGCTTTGCCAATGAGCCGATCCAGATCTTCTTGATTTGCTCGCGGAGGTACTCGTCTTTGTAAACCTGAACAATTATGTCACAGAATTGTTCAAGAGTATCAAGGCATGTAGACTCAAACATACCATAGGTTTCATCCATCGAATCAACTGGGGAGCCATAAGTCATCATTCGGAGTGCAACAGTAACCTTCTGATGAGGTGAGAAAACAGGGCGGTCTGCTCTGTCCCGCTTCTGTCGAAAGTATAGATTGACCTGCTGGACATCATGAAGTAAACGCTCGAAGACATGACGCCTCATCCGCAAGCAACGTCTGAAATACTCATCTGTGTACACCAAGTTGGGGTTGAAGTAGTTGTTCATTAGATTGGCATGCGTCATCGCTCTGTTTCGTGGTTTGTAAGAACAACCAGCAACAGAGCCACCCTATTGAGGTTGTTCCTCAATTGGCTGACACACCATGGCCGCATCCATGGCTGCTGCTCTGTTTTATTTGTTGCACCTTACTTCAGCTTCTTCATCAGACTCATCATCTTCTCGTCTCATCTGCGCCCATTTTTCTTCCAATTTGGAATTGGATGAAGACCCCCAGTTGGAATTCGAAGATGATCCAAAGTTGGAATTCGAAAAGGATCCAAAGTTGGAATTCATTGCAAACTTGAATTGAAAGAGATTGAATTCAAAGTTGTGTGAATTATAGCCCAATATCCACCCTATTTATAGCCAAAAAAAATTCAAATCCAACGACTAGCTGACATCACTTAGCCATTAGATTTGAATTTAAGTTGTAGTTTTTAAATAATAAATTATGTTTGGCCCTCGGTTGGAGACGGTTTTTTGTGATAGTGCTAAAACGAGCCCTATGGCCTTTTGGCCCTCGGTTGGAGATGGAAGCAAATATGGCCTTATACTGTTCATTAAAATATTAATTTCTTGGAGGGCCAGAAGGCTAAAACGAACCCTCTGGCCAGCCTTCGATTGGAGATGGCCTTATAGGCAAAAGATTACTATAGCAACAATATTCACTTTACAAACTTTCCTCAAATGAATAGTAAAATACTGTGCATGAATAGTAACCCATCCGTTTTTCTTCATATGAATAATAATCCATCTAATTTTTCTTTAGATGAATAGTAACAAACTATTGATGTGGGCCATCCACATATTATATTACAACACATATTACTTGTTGGTCCATGTTGTTTCAATATATTCATTTATAATAACATGCATTTAATTTATAATACTGAGCAACAATGGGACAGTCACATTTGAAAAAAAAAATCTTAAGATATAATTTTTTTTAGGATGTATTTTCTCTGGTCACCATTTTACGATGTGGTGATTGGTTATTAGAAAGATTGTACATTTTTTAAACACATGACAAACGTTTATTAGACAATAACACTAACAAAATTAAAACTTAGTTGTATGAAAAAATGTCTCCGACTTTAGAGTTTAGACCTCTTTGTTTTAGTCATTCATGTATTTAGTTCAACGGTAATGCTAGCAATACCATCTATTTAAACAAAATTTTGTAAACTATATGACATGGTTGTTGATGATTCGATTACTAATTAAGTATTGATGAACGTACTTACTTTTTATAGGCAACGCTTCACAAAATTTGCAAATTTGAACTAAATATTGATCTACATAATATTATCATTAGTCCAATTGTCTTAATCAAGCAAATAAGTTAAGATTAGCCTTAAGAGATGCTTTGAGTTCATCTAAAAAATAAATCAATATTGCTTCTTCGGTTTCCACTTTTAGCGCACGAATCCATGAATCTAGGAGTAGGATTCTCTCCAAGTTTGAACAATATTTAAGTTGGAAACTATTATTAACACTTTAAAACATTTTTATGTATCTTATCGTTTATTTTGTACACGGAAAGCTGCATTAATTAATGTGCAAATAACAACTCTTTGAACTAAGTCAAAGCACAAATATGAGAATTGTAATAACTATGGGCTCATTTGGTAAGTATTTTTAAATGATTAAAAGTGCTTTTAAAGAAAATATTTTTTTTCATGATTAATTAATTTAAATTGCATTTTTATTAAGGATTAGTTTCAAAAACATTTTCTTTAAAATCACTTTGACAGACGAAAATTATAGAAAAGCAGAAGTAGGGTCTACCATGTTTCTCAAAAAAGTTTTTTTTCAATACATAGTGAACAGTGCCCATTTAATGAAATTTTCGAATGACAAGTATACCCTCGCATATTTTACAAAATTACAATCTTTGCCACTGCATTATTCTCTTTGGCAACTATTATATCACATTCAATATCATATCATTTTTAGTCATTTAACATATTCACAACAGTTTCCATATAAAACATTATCAAATACTCAGATACTGTTTTTTGTTAAAAGCATTTTTTTTAAAGAAAAAGAAAAAAGGTTTAACAAACATTCAACAATTCTATTTTACAGCTATTTGTTCTTACAACATAGCAGAAGTAATTTTTTTTAAAAAATCACAGCAATACCAAATAGGCCCTAAGATTGGCCAAATATCCTGGTTTTTGCTCTTTGTCAGTTTAATTTTCCTATGAGGGGCATAAATATGAATGAATTGTAATAACGCAAGGTTCATAATCTCCCGTTACTTTTGTTTGGTATTATTTTTCTACGTTCAACATAAATCTGAAAATGAAGAACCGCCAGTGGGTTCTGAAGAGTGTATGACCCCTTGCTTTAAAAAAATAGTAATATTTTAATACAAATTGCTTGGATTATTCAGTTTAGAGGTAGAGATACACTAGGGCAATTACTTTTCACTTGGGGGATTATATTGCCTATTGCCCAGGTGGCTTTTTAGGGGTAGAAGTGCTCATATGAAGAGGTAATATCCGTAGTGGAGACAAGGATCTAGCTTGTGCATGAGCAAGAAGAAGATGAGCGACCAAGTACACGATCCTATGGCTCCTTTTACATGCGTTTTTTTTAGAATGATTTTGAGCCGATCCAAGTTTATGTATTTTTATTAGTAGAACCGGCTCATTTGGATCCATTTGATACGGTCCAGTTTCTAGGGGTAGAATGGATATGTTTCCAATCATATGTCGTATAGCATAAACAACATAAAACAATTTCTATGGTTTTCTGTTAAGAAGGAATTATGTCTAACAAAGTCAATACCAATAATCGTCGTTTTACTTTTTCTAGGGTTGCCTAGATATGATATTATAGATCATGGGCTTCATCATGGACCATTAATAAAATGACAAGTGCTAATACAACCCTTAAACAGTCCAGGCCGGGTTACCCATACATAAGAAATATGAACTCGGTTTTGGACTTGTTTTTACATAAGCTGGGTCCAACTCAGATCGGTTTGAAAATCAAAAGTACGAAGCGAATTATTTTACATCCGGCGAGGTAATATGGTTCGGATCCACGGGTCCAAAGACCCATGGTAACTACATTCAACTCTTAGTTTTCCAAAGGATAAAAACTGAAAGTTAAAATTAAAAAACTCAAGAAAATAGTGTTTACATTTTGGTTTTTATTTATTATTATTATTATTTTAATTGAAAGTTAAAAGTAGTTACCAAACGAGTTTTCATTTTAAATAAAAAAAAACTAAAAACTAAAAGTTGAAAACGAAATGGAGGATAGCCTTCAACAAGTCAGTTTAGGGCTGGAAAATTAAAACATGTGCTTCACCTTGTATCCAAACACAACGTATCAAACACTTTTCTATGGTAAACGTTTTATGAACTGATCCTTTCAAATTGGAGATCACATTGACTATCGCATACATGTTATTATTATTGTTGGGGGAGAATGTTTGAGTTGTGCAATGGTATTGGTGGGGGAAGTGCACTCGGGAGTAGGGTTCTGGTAAACCTGCTACTTACTTAATTTGTTCAGTTAGAGTTTACTCTATGTATTTGTACCATGTAAACAATTTGACGCATTTATCAACATATTTTGACAGCATATATAGTAAAGTGATACACGAGTTGAATTTTAGGGAGTTCGGTTTGAGTTTCAAAAGGTTAAGTGAGACTTGGTTAAGAAGTGTAGAGGTAATTTAGCCTTAAAAAAACACGTAAAGGAGATGGGCATCGGGCTTGTGCACGAGTTCTATGTGACGTTTTTAAACATTTGGCTAGATTTCGGGTTGATACCAAGAACCTACATCCTGTCCTATAGGCCAGCATCAAGGAGAGCAATGAGGTTCAGTTCCCTAATGCTACTTATGCGTTCTTGTTGCTTTGTTTTGTTGTTTTTACTAGGGTTCCGAAACACAATTGAAGGTCTTGCCTTGACTAATCCAAATGATGCAGCCCTGGAAACTAATGCTTTTGCAAGGATGTACAACCCGAAACTACTCCAGCTTAGCCATGTACGACTCAAAGGAAGGTATAAAAAACTACCGAAAGGATTAAGATTGCTGTGTTGGCTTGAATTTCCTTCAAAATATATACCCTGTGATTTTCCTTTCGAGTGCTTGGTTTATCTTGAAATGAATCACAGTATCTTGAGACGAGTCTTTACCTGGAAATAAAACTTGAGACAGGTCTTCAAGGCAAGAAAGATGTATTACTGCTTCAGGGTGTTTTACCATGAATATCCAAATTAACTCCTCGCCTTCTTTCTCTCTTCCGTTTCGTTTTTCAGTGCCTTCCTGCATTGAAGACCCTTGATCTAAGTCATTCTCACAGCCTTACTGCAATTGGTATCTTCTCGCTGCTCCCCAATTTGGAAGAAATGATTATTACAGACTGTATAAACTTGGTTTATATCCCTGAGTTCATTGTAAGCGTAAAAAGGCTCTGCTTTATAAAGATTAGGAAGCTTGAATCTCTAAAAGGGTTAGATTTAGCCGAAACTCCAATGGCTCAAATACTCATGAACGCCACTGCAATGGTCGAATCATGCATAAGGAGAAATCCAATAACATATTGGTGGCAGGGTTGAGGATTACTAGTGGCTTGTTTCAGATCATTGCTTCTGAGTACAGGTCTTGCAAAATTTCTGGCACCAGCGAAACTGAAACCGAGTTTGAGCCAACCGATCGAATCGACGTGTAGATGCCAAGAACACAACCATTATCAAGGAGACTACAGTATGTCTTAAGCACTCATTTAAGCTCAAAAGAGCAACTTCATGACGGTTTTCGTAAAGCTGTTACGAATCTCCCAATTCAAATGGGGAAAAAGTGGCTCAAGCCTTCGTTCCAATGTTCATCATTGGCCTTTTCCCTCTTGCTCCACAGTTCAGCAATCAAAGATCGAACAGCAATAAGAGATGAAGGAAGCCTCAAAAGATGACGACTCGGCGAGGCAGTCAGACTAGAGGTGAGAAACCGAGACTCTATCGGCAGTGAATAGAGATGGAAGGTGGGCATTTAGGGAGACGTTTTTTTAGAAAGGTTGGATAATCGACGGTGACATTTCATGGCGCCAACTTAAATTTTAACTCCCCGTAAACAAACTGAAGGCGCCAAATGAAATACAAAGTTAAACCCAAATCAAAACGTTGCCCGCCCAAGTTAATTGATGGCGCCATTGAAAGAGCATCTAAAATCCTAACTTTCCTTTCATATTTTACCCATTTTCTGAATTTTCACCCCTTTCTGCAGGCAATACAGATTGAAACGGATTGGAAACATCGAAAGATTTCACCAAAACCAAATCCCTCCGTTTCAAACACCATTGTGGCAAAAACAAATGACCCCAAACCCATTTCATTTCAATGGGACATTTTATCAAACACCTCCCAGGTTAAATGGGTTCTCACAAAATCAAATGTAACTGTAAACTCCAGAATATGCAAAAATCCATCTTACCCCATTCATGATTTGAAATTGAAACAGGACAAGTACAGAAATAGGGTTTTGATTTCCAATTCGAGAGATTACAGAATCCAAGTTCATCAATCCATACCAGTACAGATTTCAGATAATATAAGCCATAGTATTTCATTCAAAAGAAAGATAAGGAAATTACATATCTACTAATTCGAAACCCTAAACACTAAACACATAAAGATCCAATCTTCCAAACCCTAAAAGACCCAGAACCCACCACACTTCAAGAGCTGGTAAACTTGGTCACCGCCTTAGTCCCCTCAGACACCGCATGCTTAGCGAGCTCACCAGGAAGCACCAATCTCACAGCAGTCTGGATCTCCCGAGAAGTGATGGTCGGCTTCTTGTTGTACCTGGCGAGCCTGGACGACTCCTGGGCGAGCTTCTCGAAGATGTCGTTGATGAAGCTGTTCATGATTCCCATGGCCTTGCTGGAGATTCCGATGTCAGGGTGGACCTGCTTCAGGACCTTGAAGATGTAGATCTTGTAGGTCTCCACGCTCTTCTTCGATCTCTTCTTCTTCTTGTCACCGGCGGCGGCTCCGGCCTCCTTCGGGAGCTTCTTCCCGGCCTTGGGCTTCTTCTCGGCGGGGGCTTTCTCAGCGACAGCCGACTTCTTCTCCTCTGCTGGCTTCTTCTCGGCGGGCTTCTTCTCGGCTTTGGGCGCCATTGGAGTGGTGAGAGAAAATTAGGGTTTGCGAATTTGGGGGTTTTCGAAAGCGAAGGGATGCGATTCGACTAAAGAGAGTAGAAATGCAGATTCTTTCGTGTGTATATTAAAGAGGAGGAACGGGTTCGTTTATATAGAGGGGAGTCGGCTGTTGTTATTGGTTAGTGGGTGTTTCACGCGGATCCTGAGGTGGTTGAGCTTTCTGGCCGTACGATTGGTTTTGGAAAAGTTTGGGGATCGACGGTTGCTATGAGTGCGGACGATTGAAGCGACTAGGATGGATCGCTGAGTTGGCGCGTTACAGCACCGCCGATTCTTCCTGCTTGATAGACGGTTGAGATATGTCGTTTATTCGCTCCGCTGTACCTGTATGCTCCATCACCATAAGCAAGGAAGGACTTTCGTTCTTCAAATTTTATTTTTATACAAACGGTATTATGCTTTAACGAGAATGGGGATACTTAAGAGGCAATTAACTTGGTCACATAATAAGTCAATCACTTGTTAGACGTCGAATTTAACATAAATATAATACTTCAGCCATATGAGTTGAACTTGAACCTGAGAACAATTAAATGTAAATCCTTGGAAAAAATTAGACTTGTTTAAGTCATGAGTTGAGTTTCGACAAGCCAAATACAATCCAAAACCAATGCAAGCACGAGATATTTCAAGTTGATTTGCAACCTTAGTCTCTATATTTAAGGGCTCGTTAATTATTCGTAATGTAAAAACAAGAATCATATAATTTAGAATAGGTACGGGAATAACTCATTCACATTAAGTTGTTTACTAACCACATGAAATCAAATTGAAAATGAAAATGTATTTCCATTGTTATTGTTTACTAATTCTAATGAGTTGGAATAAAACAGACAATGAGGATATTTTTTACAAACAACATGGGAAGAAAGGAACGAAAATCTACCTCCACTAGTTGATCTAATTCTTTATTTTTTTGTCAAACTAATAGCTCGTTTGAGAAGTGCTTTTAAATGACCGAAAGTACTTTTAGAGAAAATATTTATAGAACCAATTTTTATTAAAAATGCAAGTTAATCTTGAAAAATCACTAGAAGTACTTTCTGTGTTTTTTGCAGAGAACACTTTAAATGCTTTTGAAATCCAAAATCATTTTTTAATTATTAAAGGCACTTCTTAAACCAACCCTAAATAACTTTCATTAATTATAAAGGAATTGGATCCTCTCCGAGGCAAATTCTCGAGATCCTCCTAACTGACTAACATGGGTCGTTGGATTTTGATTCAACGGCTACAAACAGGGGGGGTCCCTTTAAAAGTTATAATAATTGTAGCCGTTTGATTAAAATCCAACGGCCCGTGTTATTGGACCAGGAGGATCTCGAGGGTTTGCCTCGAAGATGATCTAATTCCAATTATAAAAGCTAGTATAAGATATAGAAAGCTCAAAAGCCAATCCTACAAGCATAGTTACAACAATGGAATTACAAGATAGGCCCCAAAAGAGCAACCCTAGCAACAAAAAACCACAGATTTGGAGAATTGTTGCCTCCACCACAACAGTTGTGCTTAGGGTTGAAAAAAAATCCCGAAAATCCTGATCCCAAACCAAAATTCTCGAAGTTTTTGGGATGAAATATCGAACCGATCCCAAAATTTTGATACGAGATTCAGTATTGTCTACTCAATCTTTCGGTAATCCCATACCGAACCAAAAATAAATAATATATATTATTATATATTTATATATGTATTATTATACATTTGAATTGTTGCTAATTACTAGTAGCACTATAATTGGTGTGGTCTAAGGTAGTAACCATAGCCCTTTATCGCCACATTTGCCGGTACGAACCTCTCACAAATGTGTATATTTTTTCAACAAGAAATCAAAAAATTGTATTGTTAGTTTGAACATATTAGGTTTGTAACTTATTTTTTTGTTTTTGGGTTTGTTACTTATTTTATTTTGGTTGCATGTTAATTTACCTTGGTATGAATGATTGCTATTTCCATTTATATGAAATTTGGGAATACCAAATCATCCCGAAATACCGAAAATTGGGAATACCGAAATTTTGGTTTGGGATTGATCTTCAAATTCCCGTCCCGAAAATTTTCGGTTTGGGATCCCATACCGAACCACCCCTTGTGCTGCAAATCTGCAAACAAACTGGATGAACGAAAAATGGGATGAGCGAGCCACCAGCGCAAAAAAAGGCTCCCATAATCCAACTTTAACATCTACCTAACACCAAAGTGTGCCGTTGAGGAGATGCACCTGATGGGCAAGTAGCGAGGTTGGTTGTGGAAGAATGACGATGGGAAGAATCATCTAAGTAAGAGGGGCGTAAAACTTAACAAAAATTGAGACAAGAGCTCAAAGACACCAAAAGACAAGGGCTAAATTGAAATACAGAAAGGCTAATGCGATAAGAAAGAAGTAGTTGGGATTGGCAAGTAAGGAGACTTTGCTAGATCCCGTTTGAACCTTAACTCATACACACAAGAACAACTGCTATTATTCAAGAACCGTAATACAATCAATATCTTCAACATACTTTGCCATGCACAAGGGCATAATATATAAACTGTTGCAAGCTAAAGATCAAACTAACTTTCTAACAAATATTACAGACGGAACAATAAAATCACATCACAAATGATGAACGTGGCATGTGACGTGGCAAGTACTTAATAGCATCCTAACATTACCGCTCCCAAAAAATAACATCGTCCCTCAAGGTTGGAAGTTCAACTCTAGCAAGCAATTCACAGTAATCTCCTCATGGCGAAACAACCAAAACGTTAGCAGCAACTGCATCTATGTTTTCCATATTCCTCTGCTCCCAATATGCACCGATAAGAGATGCATGGAACTTAACAATTGGCTCCAATTCTATATCCTTCATTTATACTAACAGGCAACAGAAACAAATAGCAATTGATGAGATCCCTTTTACTTGAATGACAAGGGCATTACTAATCAGCTTCTCTCTCTGCAAACTAGCAACTAATACCATCACACTTTGGCTTTCCTTCTCCGTCGTAGAATCATAGACCAACGATGCAGACTCCACATCCACCATATTAGACATTTATATTCATATTCATACTCTGGAAAGTCTTCCCAAGGCAACCGAACGAGGGAAAGGTGGAGGTTCCCACTATTATTCTGGTTTTCAAATACAATGCTGATCGTTAAAGGAGTTGAGAGAGACCTGCATCCTGAAATTGTCACTTTCACCTTAATTTGCAACTTCTGGTTTAATTGTTGCTCAAAGAATCTGCTTCTACCTCAAAATATTTATGCCTTATACGTCTTTCCTTGTCACTCTTTCACATGAACTTATCATGCAACTAATTGTCGCGTTCAAGAACTAAGTTGTCAACACAATCATTTTGGCCAAAAAGAGCTTTTCTAACACAAACTTTGGTTGCTAACCACCCAATTAAACTACCAACTAGAGAGGCCGGGTGAACTTTCTTGTTAGACACCTATTGACTCAAATCTTGAGAGGGTGAACTTTCTTTCATTCTTACTGTTCTTGTCCATACAAGCTTCCATATGATGCAATTCCAAATTACCAGCATACTTCCCATCAATGAGCATGAAGGGCTGCTTAACACTCCCATGCACTCGAACAACGTTTCATCCTCGTCCCGAATCCTAGTATGAAAGACTTCATTTCACTTAATAAAAAACCCACCTCACAGCTGACTGCTGCGGAAGAATCAGAACCTAGAAAACAATTTTATCCTTGGATTTCATGAATCAAAGTCAAGAAGTGGCCTCGTCTCTGTCAACAATGACTTTGCTTGTCGTCGTGGTGTTTGGCGGAGTCGTGAACCTTTTTGAATTTCTTCAATATAGGTGTCAAACAAGGAGGGTTCTTGGGCTTGTATCTTTGACGAAGTCGAGAGAATAACTGGTTCACTTTCTCTCAGGCCCGAATCTATTCTTCATGGAAGGATTGAAGCTTGAGAACGATGTTATCCAATTTCAAAACCGAGATACGAGACTCCATTGTTTGGTTTGCAGTAAAAATGCTAAGTCCAACTTGAGTGAGGGTTGAAGCTTCGAAAATTGAGAATCTTGATGACCCAAACTGAAATCTGGCAGTGAGATTGCAGAAATCGCCATGCTCCATTTCGACGGGGCTGGCTGACAGCATAGTTGCTAGATTCCGTTGTTGATAGTCAAGAAACCATTGTTGAGATTTGAGGTTCAAACAATTTGAGTGAACTCCTGTCACTTCAACTCTTATTCAATGAACGGCAACTTTGATTAATTGGTAATCACTTTTACAACGACTAACCCTTCTACTAGCCTTTATCTAAAGTAACTAATACAACTAATAAGGTAACAAACCTAATAGCTCAACTAAATTTGTTACAAACAATTGATACACGTAGAGTTAAAATGATGCCATTTGGCATCATATCAATAATGTTAGGATGCTATTAAGATCTTGCCACGTCATATCATTTGTGATATGATTTTATTGGTCCATGTGTAATATTTGTTAGGAAGTTGGTTTGATCTTTCGCAAGCAACAATTTATATGTTTTGCTCTTGTACATAACAAAATATGTTGAAGATATTGAAATTATTTTGGTTCTTGAATAATAGAAATTGTTCTTGTGTAGATGAGTTAAGGTTCAATCGAGGTCTAACATTGGTATCGAGTTAGTGATTCCAACACTTTGTTGAAATGAGAAGTTCGCTCAAATTGTTTGAATCTTAAATTTCAACAACGTTTTCTCTACTATCAACAACAGAATCTCGTAACTATGTTGTCAACCAACCCTATCGAAATGGCAGCAAGCATGGCGATCTATTCAATGTTCGTACTCAAAAGGACTAAAAGCTTGGCCAAAGACCTTCATGAAATCTTCCCAGCAAGGATAATTGCGACAAAATTCGCCCATTAAAACCATTGCAGAGCTTCCCCTTCCATGTGGAAAGATGCCATCTTTCCTTTCTTGGATTCTTTAATGTTAAAGAAATCAAAGTAGTGCTCTACCGTATAGACCCAACACAGATGTTCGTCGCCATCTCCAAACCAAGGAAAATCCATCTTGATGAACGGGGCTAGCGAATTTGGGGCAAATTTTGTGTGATGGAAATTGGGGTGAAATTAAGGCTTCTCCCTCCTTGGAGGTTAGGATCGGTGTATGTCACATCGGAAGATTTACCGGAGATAAACCACTCATCACCCAGAGAGATTGAAGCCGTTGAATGATCAAATTCTTGGCTAGCTTTGAAATCGTTCTTGAATTCAATGAACAAATTTTTCAAATTTGACACTTGCGCCTCCATAGCTCGACGAGAAGCTAATCGAGTCATACACTAAAAAGAGGGCTCATGATCCTTCTCCAATACCAATGTTAGATCTCATTCGAACCTTAACACATATGCACAATAACAATTGCTATTACTCAATAACTAGAATACAATCAATATCTTAGCATACTTTGCTATGCATAAGGGCACAATATATAAACTATTGTAAGCTAAAGATCAAACTAACTTCCTGACAAATATTACACATGGACCAATAAAATCATATCACAAATGATCACATGGCATGTGACGTGGCAAGAGCTTAATAACATCCAAACAGAGTTGCCATCGACCCCCACCCAAAAGTAGGAATCGGTTGCAAAGGAAGATTAGGGTTTTTTTTTGTGCTTTCAGCAAGAGAGAAGGGTCTCGGTTTAGTTGATTCAATTCCTAAATTTTAGCTATTCGATTAAGAAATTTAATTCCTTACGTGCAAGTAAACATAAAAAATTATGAGGTTGAACTTAATCTCTTTCTTTTCATTACTGTTACTCATAAGTAAACGAGCTCTAAGTTTGAATCTCTGCTAGAATATCGCTTTAATTAAAAAGAAAAACATAGTGGGTTTGTGGGCTTGCCCTTCATAGATGTCCGTAACCCAATGGTTCACGCAGTGGGCTTTGTCCCAACCGAAGTTCACTCATCGCCTAAGGTTAATTTCGTAAAAGAACAATCATACATTAAAGAAGGCTGAAAGCTCCTCGCTCCTCATCACCTCAAAAACAAAACCCTAGTGCCTTCCTCTACAAACTCCATCAGCCAGCCGCCCAGTCTGAGCTCGCAGGTAAAATTCCAATTCTCCACCAATCTCCAAAATTTTTGAACAATTTAACACCTACCCAGTATCCAAAAACACCATGATCTATTGACTGTAAATTTTGTTTCTTTTTCCATGCTTGCAGATCTACAGCTTTTGATTTCGTTTTCAGCTCGCACTTGCGGAAATGGTGCGCGTCAGCGTTCTGAACGACGCTCTGAAGAGCATGTACAACGCCGAGAAGAGGGGAAAGAGACAGGTCATGATCCGGCCGTCGTCCAAGGTCATCATCAAGTTCCTTCTGGTTATGCAGAAGCACGGTTCGTGTTTTTGAAATCTTGGGTTTGTTTTGGAATTTTGTGTTTTGTTGGGTTCGATATGTGATTTTTTATTGTTTGGTTTTTGGGATTTGTGTAGGATATATTGGGGAGTTTGAGTATGTTGATGACCATAGAGCTGGAAAGATTGTGGTTGAGCTCAATGGGAGGCTGAACAAGTGTGGGGTTATTAGTCCCCGATTTGATGTCGGTGTGAAGGAGATTGAAGGCTGGACTGCTAGGCTTCTGCCTTCCAGACAGGTTTGATTTTCTCACTCAATCACTGTATTGGGTTTTGGTCTGTCATTTTATATGGATTTGCCAGATTGCACATATTCATTCGAGGTTTCATGCTGTAAAATGGTTATTCAATTTGAGCATATACCCTCTTTTGTAGTTTTTGATTACGAATGCAATGTGTATATTTGCAGTTTGGATATATTGTGCTGACCACCTCTGCTGGAATCATGGACCACGAAGAAGCTAGGAGAAAGGATGTTGGTGGCAAGGTCCTCGGGTTCTTTTATTGAAGAGAGTATGAAGCTCAACTTTAGGAAGTTTTTGTGAGATTTTGGTTTCGTTTCATTTGTTTTTATCGAAAGAAGAGAACCCTTTTTCTCACCAATGCTGGTTTGAAAAGTTTATTGTATTAGGATATTTAGTTTTATTTTATGTTATGATTGACTCTCATGTTATTGCAACCTTGAATGTTCAAGTTACGTGAAGCTTGCGGTTTATCTTTTGCGTTAGTGTATTGGACAAATGGTGTTCTACAGAGCAAGATCTCTTCTTTATCGGGTTATGTAGATCGGGTAGAGTCTTGACCATTATTTATGGAAGAGAGATTGTTTTGAGACTAGGAGACCTTAGGAAACTGTCATACAAGACTATTACGTTGAATGTTGTTTGGGAGTTCATCAGAGAAATGACTATGCCATTGACATCGTGGATAAATGTCAATGGAAGTCAATATGATCCTGGAGGTATGTTTTTTGTGAAATCTCCAAGGCTTCTAGTATCGAAGCCTCAAGCCGAGGGCTTCAAAGCTCGATTTTGACTTGTCATGTCCATCTTTTCTCCAGGATTTGATTCTTTTTTGTGTCCCTGCATCTGTTATGCAATGTTGTAGCTGTTACAAAATGTTTGCAGCTCCAGATATATGGTATTTAGCAATTCAATTATGAGTTGATGTTTGCGTCTACTTTAGCGTTGTGATTCATTCATACTGCAGTAGAGTGGGACTAGTTATAGTTTCTTGTAAGGTTTAGCTCGTTTACTGCGGCTGGACTAAGAGCATCCCAGTGCGGGGCACTATATGGGGCTGGAAAAGTGGTGGTATAGCCTATTTTAGAGCTCCAAGGAATCTTTGGGGTTTTATAAAAGAATTTCTCCCAATGAGGGTTATATCTCTAGGACTTTATATATTTATTTATTTAGTAATTTGATTAAGTGATGATTTTTTTTTTGTTAGCTTTTCTTAAGTTGATTTTTGGATGTGCTATCTTAAATTTTTTTTATGAACCCTTCAACCTAAAAAGTTCAAATTGTGATGAAGATATCATCACTTATGAATCGTTCGTTGGATTAGATTCCCTTATCTCAATCTCATTCGTTAAAAGAAACAAACTCTTATTTCACCCTCTGAAATAATTTGATTTTCACGTATAACACAACAATTTACCTAGCACCAATTGGTAAATTAGTATCATACAATTTTGAAAAAAAAAAAATTTGAAAATTTCACCCATCAATTTTCATGAACGTTAAATCAATTTGAAATTTCTATTCTTTTGGAATTTAAAACAATCATTAATTAGTCAAATTACAAGAAAATTAAGTAAGAAAAAAGAATTAAAAAAATAATAAAAGGAGAGTATAAATGTATTCATTTGGAGAGAGAGAGAGTGATAGAATTTTGCTTATATGGGTTGCTACTTTATTTGTGGGGCCTACTGTTTTTTGGGGCTAAATGTAGCCCCATCTTTTGCTACCTAAGAAAGGAAGTTGGTAGCCCCAGTAGTGGATCTAGCCCTATTTTCTGACTCATTCGGAATGAAATTTCTCGTTAAGGCTGGAAATGTGGTAGTCTCATGGAGGATAAAACACCTGTTGAGGTAAAAAAAAAGAAGCGGTTCCTTAATTCAAGGAAAGTGGGAATGGGAGTGGCAAACAAATCAATGGTACAGATTATTTTAAGGAAATCTACACCATTCATTTTTTTTTTTAACAAATAAGAAAAAAGAATTAAATCAGAAAAAATTAAAGATGTTGCTGGAACGTGTGAGGAGTTGCCCATTTCCTCCAACGTGCAAAAGAGAGTTGGTGAAAAACCACGCACTTTCTCACCCCACTCTTCCTGCCATCCTAAGTCTATAAAAGAGGAGATTGACTGCAAGAGCAGGGGGGAGAAATCGACAAAAAAGAAAGACAATAGAGAAGAGCACAGAGAAAACAAAAAAAACAAGAGAGGAAGAGACTCTGCAGAAATTAAGAGAGAAATCAAAGAAGGAGTGAAGTGCTGCGGAAGTTCAAGGAGACATTGAGAGGAGAAGACAACGAAGGAAAAAATAAAGAAACAGAACAAAGAAAGCAACAAGCATCCAAAGCACCCAAAGGTATAAAATTATTTGTTTGTGGTTATTTTTCTTGGTTGTTTCTCTCCACTTTGCAGAAAAAGGGGAAGCATTGTGCTTCTTCAATTCTCTCCCATTCCCCGAAGCACAAATAGAGGTAGGGGCTCTAAAGAAAGCTAGCCCAAATCCTTTCCCAATCTCCCACTCTCTTCCAGAGATTGCCGAACACACGAAGGCAACGGAGGTCTGATTCGTGCGGAGGAACAGCACCGGTCCATGCCCAGCAACGGTGTTTGAGGGTCGCCGCCGGAGTGAAGGAAAGGAGTGAACATAGCAGCAACTGAGATGATCCAAGTTCGTCCCCGCGATCTCTCAAAGACAACCTCCAGTTTCCCGGCGACCGTATATTTCGACACCTCTATGCACATCAAGAAGCAGCAACCATCCTTGCCGCTGTCAACTCCTCCGCTGCCAGCTTGCTATCTCCATTCGGCTAACAGCAGCAAAATGGCAATATTTGCAGCAGCCACGCCATTCCCGTAACCGTTCTCCGATCCGCGAGTTTGCACCCACAACAGCCTTTCCTTCTTTGCATAACGCTTGAGCAGCCGCTGACGTCAGACGGAAGCCCAAACGGAAGTAGCAGTCGCGCCAATGGAGGAAGAAAACAACAACCGCAGTGGCTGCCACATGTCCGTTAAAAAAACATGAAGTTGAAATGGTTGCTGTTGCTCCGTTTTGGGGGCTCAGTCCGAAATTGAAATGGTTGCTACTGCTCAATGAAGTTCGTCGCCTTCACAAGCAGCGCCAAGCTTCAGACATGGCTCTTTTACAAGAAACCCGTAGCAAGAACAAAAACCACTAACTTGCTCTAAATACCAAGACGTGTTGCTGCTTTAAAGTTAAGGATGTGCTGCAGCAGTTTTCTTATAAGAATTTCATCCAAGTCTCTGGGGCTTTCACAAAGACCATGAAGAAAGAAAATGCAAATGTGCAAACAGCACGTGATGAAGAGCAAACAAAGTTGGGATACCAAGGCATGCGATTCCCTAGAAGAAGAGGCAAAATATTATCAGAAAATAGTGAAAGGATGGCAAATCCTGATCATGCATCACCATAAGGAAAGCCACTCACGTGGCATTGGAAATTTGAAGTTGAAAAGTCTAAATAAAAAAGGGCCTTGTTCTCTCTCCTTGATTCAAAGCCTTTCTTTATCCTCTTCGCTTCTGCTGAGCACCGAAAGCACCACATGCAGAGCAAGTGGACAACAAGTGGATGTGCCTACTGCCTCGGCAACTCGTGTGACTTAAATATCAATCATGACAATGACTAAGTTATTAATTTTAGTCATCATTATGTTTGATTTACAAGTCAAACTTGTGGAGTTTCAAATACACCGAAGGTTACAGCGAGGGAGGAAAACATGAGCTTCTCTAAAATATGGAATGCACCTCACGTGGGATTGGGAGTCTCATTTTATGTCTTCACGTCCCGAGCTACTTAAGGAAAAGACAAATCAAAGTCATATTTCACAAAGCCTACTAAGCAATTACCAAAGGTCATGTATATGGGTTTTCAAGTTCATGTTTGATGAGGTAAATTGTGGCCCGGACTGGATTTCAAGTTCGGAATGCGAGTCCGTAATAGGACTGGTTTTGTAACCCGACAAGTACCACGGGTTACGAATCCATCGTCTTCAGCATTCTTCGCTTTTCTTCATCGCACGCCTCGCCCTTCTCCTCGGTTATCTACTCTCTCCTCTCTTTCTATGGTTCTGATTGATTTGCAATATTTTCGACTGGTCAATTTTTGTTGAACGTGGTTAGTGGTGGTTGCAGTGGAATTTGGATTTGATTTTCTGTTTTTTATTTTTACTTTTATTTTTTATTTTTAAGGTGGTGTGCTTTATGGCGTCTGGGTTTTTGGCTGTTCCTTTTCTGATCGAAACTCGTATCTACAGAAATGTTGGTGGAATTTTATTTTGTTCTTTCCAACTTTACAAGAGAAAATTGTAGAAATTGTTTCCCGATTTTAATCTAATTGGAGCAATAGTCTCTCAATTAAAAGTTCATGACCAATGGTCCCTTAAACGTGCAGCTATGATCTTTTTTGTCAATTCCGTCATAATTTTGTTAGAATTCGGTCAAAATGAGTCAAATTGAGGGACCATTTCTTCAATTGGTTAAAGTTAAGGGATCATTTCTCATTTAGTTTTTCATTTTTGCCCCTTGAATCAGCCTCATGTGCGTGACACGCGACTCATTTTGATGGAAGTTCTAACGGAATTAACGAAAATGATCATAGCTGGATGTTCTGATGAGTTAAGAGATTAATGGTTACAAATTTTTAGTTAAGGGACTATTGTTCCAATTGAATTAAAGTTGATGGACCTTTCTACAATTTTCTCATTTACAAAAGCCAAATTTTTGAGCCAATCCAAGATAACAAGAGTCCCCGCCACTTCAATTATAACCTGCCCCATCCTAAATATTAAGTCCAATCTCATCCGAACAACCAAACGTGTCCTCCATATGGTGTAGTGATTTCATTTCATCCATCATGAAATCTTGTGCTTTTCACATTTTAGCTGATGAGCTCCGAGTTTAAATGCATTCATTCAATTATATTTGGCCAACTATGACGCTGCCCCCAGACAATATGTGATCACATTCCACTTAGGCTGCAAAGGTGAAAGAAATTGCAAATTTCCACATTGCAGAAACCCTCAAAGCACTGAAAGCAGTACAAAAATAGTTGCGTACAAATACGTTGTACAAGTTGTGAATCATTGTACGTATCTGGAATTTCGATCAACATTGCCTTCTCCCTTTGGCACAAAGGAGAAGGCAAAGATGACCGACAGCTCTCAACCTGCCTAAACTCCTACCAAAAAAAGGAACTCCATAATGAGCTTGTGGGATCTTTCGTTTTCATATTATTTGAAACCTCACCTCCCACGTTTTCATTTTCATCGTGAAGGCTGAAGCCCTTTAAATTATTAGTCCATCCATCACAATCTGTAAGTACAAGTTGAAACCCCTTTTGCATGAACTTAAACTATTTGTCTGGCGTTTAGGGTTTACGGTTGAGACTGAAGCCCTTTTCACTCGTACACTCACTTTTTCTGACATACACGATTACACGTCGTGCAATAAATGAAGAAAAATACACGACTCCTTCCATGTTAATTAGTTTTCCTCTTTCCTAGCAATCACTTGTTTGTCAGCGTAGAGGAAAGTTTTCTCAAATGTAAGAAACCAAGCAGTGTTTCGCTTTTTATATTGTACCGAAATGATCATATGATTAGAATCATATAAATTGAAAGTTATCACATATATGTGGTGTTTGATGTTAAACATTTTTCTGTTTGCCTTTTCACAGATTGATTACAAAGAAGGAGAATAAAAAGATAGATATCCGACCACCATGAAAATTATAGATTGCAAAAGAGGAGAGCCACTAAGAAATAAGGAAGCTAAGCTTTAGCAAAATAGTAATATCCCTTAACAATGTTTCTTCATTTCAAGCTTAAAACAACATGAAAGAAAAGAAACTAAAACCTTGTGTTCTACAAAACATGTGCTCTGCCAAAGAGTCCTTAGTTGCCCAAACATGTCCCAACTTTTAACGGCCACGATTCAAGAACTCCTCCTCGTTGTCGTCCTCCTCCTCACCATCACCACCGTTGATCTTCCCGCTGCGCGTCCTAGTTGCCATGGCGGGGTGGAGCAGCAGTGGACACCTAGATGGAGGCCATGGGTGGCTTTAAGAGGGAATGAATGAGAGGGAGGTTTTGTAAGCTTTAAAGGGAAGTTTGGTTTTGTGGTAAGAGTATCTTCCAAGCATATGCTTAAGCATTAACTTGGTGATGGCCCATTCCTTTTCCACCTTTAGGTATTTTTATGGGAGCATGGATGTAACTAAAGGTGTAAGACTTCTTGCAATTTGCACTTGTCCCATTTTTCTATTCCATTTTGCTCTGTCACTTTGCTTTCGACTAACACGTGTGCAACCAAATGTGATTGCTAATAACAAACCTTGGAACAACCATTGGAAGGGATGATATCATCTCTCGATCTCTGCCTCTGGAGTAGACATATTCGATTTCGGGTCTGTTTGCTCCTGAGGCAGAGATCCGGAGAAGATCTCATTCTTCATTGAAAAAGACTCAAAGGGTGTTGTAAGTGTAAAGGTGGCTTTCGCTTGGAAAGATTATTAGCAATTCAGTTGTATGTTTTCTCGTGTCTATATGATGAGAGACATAAACACAAGAGGATGTACAACCGAATATAGAGAAAATTCTCTTTGCTTGGATGGCATTGAAGTGAAATAAGTGAGGGGAAATCATAGATTGAAAAACTCTATTCATATAAAAGTGCTCATTCGCTTTGTGCTTATTATTGATAGTGTATGTATATAGGTGAGTGTAAGCAACACTCCAAACAAGCAAAAATGTAACTGTTGAGGTCTTAAGCTCGATTTTTTCTACTACAAAAAGAGAAAATTCTCCCACTAAAGTGGCTTAGATTAGAGTCGTATTAACATCCCATACGAGAGATTTGTAAGGAGTCATCAATTGGTAAATAAGGATTAAGGAATTAGAATCGAACCCATTAATGTCGAAGGTGAACCCACTCCTCCACCCCCCCCCCCCCCCCCCCCCCCCCCCCCCCCCCAAAAAAAACTAGAGCTCATAGCATCATACTTTCACCAAAGCGTTTGCTGCTTGATTACCTTCACGAAAAATATGAGCCTAAGAGTCATAATTAATAATGATACTTATTTAGATTAAATTAAACCAGTCATGGATTTGATTAATTTTGGTTATGTTTGTCTCTTGTATAGTTGTGTATGGCCAGGCAGATACATAGTAGGTATGGCTTATCATGTTGCTGCTTCACAAAGCATGTGAGGCATATCATTTTGTATTAATTGATAGGGAATTGTTATTAGCATTCCAAAAATCTCATTCTACACTCTAAACTTTCTATATTAGGAAAGAAAAATACACTTGTGAGGAGTGTAGAATGAGATTTTTGGAGTGCCAATAACACTTCCCTAATTGATACAAAAAGGGTATTAGGACCAACCAATGATGAAGTCAATTAGAGTTTGAGTACATTATTTTATTTTATTTAATACCAAAATGCGGATATCATCTGTTTTTATATGTACAATATTATTTGGATATCCATTAAATATAGCAAATGAGTCGTGTTTCTCGCATTCGTGTCATACTTGTTATCTTAATATATTATGTTGTGTCAAACCTATTATCTTAATGAGTTCTTAATAAGTGACCCGATAATGATGCGACTCGTTAATAGATTGACCTAAAACCTATTATATTCGTGTCGTTTAGTGTTGGATTAACAGGTTGTCCAAGAAATTGTCAAGTAATATCCATATAAATTACCACTAACTCACTCCTTTCTCTGTCTTGCTTATGAAATGAGATCTTCAAGAAGCTAAGTCCTTAATTTTTATTAAGTTTGATGCTGATTTGCAGAGGGAGATTCGAACTTGAATGTAAAGAACAAACACAATACTTTGACCGATCGGCCACCTGTATCAGCCTAAAAGCCCAAATTTTACCTTCAAATTTTTGTCATTGTATCTTGAAGATTGCTGACAAAAGCTAGTGCTACTCTTGCCTTGAGGAAAATATTAATCTTGAAGATGTAAAAAAGCATGAATCTTGAAGATTTTCAAAGGCCCACAATATTCATAGGAGAAATTTATGTGCAGCCTGCCGAGGCTAGCTAGATTCTCATTGTTTTGCATCTCTATCTGCCCAAGTATCCAAACCAACATGCAATGAGTGGAAGGTATGGACAAAGGGAGCATCAACTTGAACTGGAAAATTGAGAAAATTAAAAGGGGAAAACCCAGCTAGAAACAAAACTGATTCCTTTGACCCAATCTTTTTGTTTTGGTTAGCATCCAACTGGTATGTTTATTATAATAGGCAAATTGCACCAACCGTTATGACTGACTTTTCTCATGTGGGTGGGTTGGAAAATCATTGGAAGGCGTTCAAATGAGGCTAGGATCATACTTGACTGTAGATACACCTTAATCTCATAATTTTACGTTCAATTCAGATTATGCGGTGCATATTGTCATCTTTATGAGACTCACATGCATTTGTAGTTAAAAACACATTAATCACACACAATAGGAAGAAAGAGTGCAAGACTATATGAGAAGAAAGAAAATATCCTTTCTTTGCAACCATAGATGCGCTCAAGTTCCATAGTATGCTAGGGTTGTTCTTGACCATGTGATGTATGTGAGCTTTGTTATGTGGTTCACGCGCAGCGAGTTTGAAATCACTAATGCACGTATGTGCGACTGACCTAGCAATTCTTTAATTGTAGTTTTATTATCGTCCCCATTCTATGAAGTTGAACACATATCACATGTATTTGTTCAATGCCTTACCAATTAAGCAAAGAGTGCAAGACTATATGAGAGAAGAAGAGTGGGCAAAGAAACATCTTCTTTGTCGCATTCATCAATCAAAACAAGAAAAACAGATAAGCAAAAGTTGAACTGGCCCTGCTGTATTTAACTCCATGGATTTGGCCAAGACAATGCCTTCGGCTTTTGGCCAGTCAAAGTCGCCAACCATGGAGACATTTTCACAAACTCGCCACCAGTTGTCACATTGTGGGGCCACAATCAGTTGTCACGACATCCAGTGCACCAAATGTTATAAAATAAGTAGTTATTTTTTTGTTTTTTCAAATATCTATAACTTGTATTACAACATTTGACATAACGAGCTGTTTTTCTAACTCATTGAAAAATCTATCCACCCACATAACCCCCAATTATTATTCAATATTTGATCAACTCCGCCACACTAATCTTTAGTTTGGTTATATTTGGTTATATTGCAAATAAAGACACTGGAAGTATGTGCTGTGTTTACGCGGTTGTGCTACCATGGAAGCAACATGGTTTGACGTTTTCCTTGCTTTTACACACAACCAGTTGCTATATGATTAGATGAAATTAACAGGATATTTCTCTTGATTAAAAAAGTCCAAGATATTTGATTACTATAATGTTTGGTACTTTTTTAACATAATGTTTGATACTTTGGTTTAGTGGGATAAACTCACATGTAGTGCTACAAATTTTCTTTAATGAAGTCATCAAAATCAAATATTTACGATATATTGATCAAATATTAACAAAAAATTGATCAAGCATTAATGACCTATGATTAGCTATTGACGATATATTGATCAAATATTGAAAAGTGATTATTTCAATGTTTAGAATTTGTGAATTGATCATTTGAGCAAATTTCTAAGAATACACTGAGTTTAGGGTTTAGGTTGATCTTGCAACCGGACAAAAACCTAACCCGATTCAATTGTAAATGATTGGTTCGGGTTAGGATTAGGTTGACAGTTGATAACCCTGTGCTGGTGTGGAAACCAGACTTGTGGCCAGGGGGAAGCTGAAATGCTTCTGTGAGTCTTACCGGCCCTCGGAAGGAGTGAATAACTGTGGCTTGCCACCAGTTGTCCCCACCCCCCCCTGTTTTTTTTAATTTTTAAAAAGAGTACAAAAGTTAGTTAGAGGGATATCAAAATTTGACTAGATGCAATTTATGTTAAGGTGTCATTTTGAAAGTCCCTTGTTTAGTGTATTTTTAATGCATTTGTAATGTTTTAGTAGCGTCTTTGTTGTGTTTGAGTACTCATTGGTGGTGTTCATATAGGACTCGTTTGTATTCAAGACGTACACCACATATCATAGTACAAGTGGAGGAAATGATATATTTTATCTTGGTTACTCAAATATGAGTAGGAGTACCTACTCAAAATTCTTTGTGTCTGATTCATAAAACTTTGTACTTATAATCATAATCGTTCATATTATAAGTCACTCTGTAAAGTTATATCTGCAAAAAATGAATTGAAACTAAGGTCATTAAGTCGATCAACTGTAGCAAATAAATAAACGGTATTATTCTTATTATATAACATATAGAGTACCTGCTTGAACACTAAATACTTGAAAAAATTTCTCCAATAGTTCAACATTTACTACAAGACTCGTTTGTATACAACACGTACTCCACATGTCATAACATATATGGGAAAAATGATATATTTTTTTCGTATTCCTTCCCTTATTTTACGACATGCAATATACCCGCTTGAATACCGGATACTTCAAAAAATTTCTCAAAGAGTTCAACATTTACTCGATCACATCTCACCACCACCCACTAACCCCACTCCACGTGGCACCCAAAACCAGGTTTACAAGCTGTCAAATTCTGATTGGCTCCTACATTTCCCTAGTTCATAAACAAACAAATCCATTTTCCCTGTTACATAAATGATTGATAGCTGCTAGCGTGCGCATGGTGTGCAGAGGCTGTAAAGGAAAATAAAGGGTGAAAGAGAAGGAGGAGACAGTGCGCATTATTATTAGCCAAACCACCATAGTCGGAGCAGGAGCTTTGCTAGGTCTCTGTGAACCGCTCAAGGTCTTCCCCCCCCCCCCCCCCTCTTCTCTAATTCTGGGACCCAAACCCTAAAAAAATCCCCGTCTCTCTCTCTCCCCACCTCTTTCTCTCTCTAAATCTGTTTTTGTTGATCTGGTATTTTGCTGCTGTTAATTTCTCTTTTTTTTTTAATGGATTTATGATTTTTCTAGAGGAATGCTTTCTGGGTTTTTGATTTCGTTTCTCTTTGATTATGTATGCAGAGAGAGATAGTGTTTGGATTTGATTGTATTGGAGTTTTCATTGATTAGATAAAAAAAACCCAAAAAATACAAAATGGCTGCTCCACCGGCAAGGGCTAGAGCCGATTACGATTACCTCATAAAGCTTCTGTTGATCGGCGACAGCGGTGAGTATTTTTTTCCTGGACTTTTAGATTGATTTTATGTTTAATGTGTCAATTTTGTAGCAAATGGTACGATGTATTGGAAAGTTGTAGCATTTTCGCATCACAAGACTGTGGCTTTAGGCTTTAAGATTTGATGAGCTTAGGGTTTCAATCAGAAGTATATTGGAAAAAGGGGTTTTCCTTTCTGGGTAGTTTAGATCTGGTTTGATTCAGATTGAAATTATTTTTTCCTGATTTATGAGCTTCTGGTGTCAAAGAATGTGAGCATTTGATTATAGTGTAGTCGGATTTATGAACGGTTGTTTGAGCTTCTGATTAGTAACTTATTGCTAACCATAATGCGGTTTTTATGAACCGCTTTATCTATTATATTATGGAGCTTTTGCTGCAATATGTTTAGATCAGCAAATACCTAACTAAGTAGTATCTGTCAATAAATTGGAGACTCTAGTTCTTCCTTGACACGGTTGGTAGCATGTTGACTGCTTCAATTGGTATACGAATTTTTGATATTACAAATAATGTACTTGGCAGATAGCCAATGCTAAATTGGATGTGTCTTAATAATTTCTATTTATCTTTGCAGGTGTTGGTAAGAGTTGCCTTCTTTTGCGTTTCTCAGATGGTTCCTTCACCACTAGTTTCATAACAACCATTGGGTGTGTATTCCCTAGCCTTAGAGTTAATTGCATCTGATAAGTTTTTCTGTTTAGAAGCTTCCTAAACCTCATGGGCTTATTTATCCTTGTGAAGCATTGATTTCAAGATAAGGACCATTGAGCTTGATGGAAAACGAATTAAGCTCCAAATTTGGGACACAGCTGGTCAGGAGCGGTTCCGTACAATCACAACTGGTAAAAATTTATTATCATAGGTACTTGCATGTTGATTTTACAAAATACTGATGGTAGTATATTCATTGCCCATGTTGCTCTTGATGGAAGATGGATTTGCGTGAGATTTTCGACACCCTTTATTTTCCACTTTTAGAGTGTTTCTAGAGACAAGGTTTTAAATTCTACATCCTCAGTTCCTTACTAAAAAATTGGCCAGAAAAGTCATAGTTCTTTGTTACAAGTGGCTATTGAAGAAAATAGCGATTGGATCCAAATAATGTGCCTTTTAGAAGAAAAGGGTAGAGTGAGGGTCCCATTAAAAGGTGGATTATAAGCAGGCTGTTACCAGAATGGCGCTTGGGGAACATGGGAACATGGGAACCCAGCAGTAAAGGAGGAAATGCAATGCTTATGGTCATATATTCTAGACTAGAAAAAGGGTATAGGTTGACTTTTAGTACCAAGCAGGCATGCTGGACAAGTAGGTCCCAAAATAAAGCATGAAACAGGCACATTCAGATGCAGAGCATCTTTTACTAGTATGTACATTGGATGACACTTACAAAAAGAAACTGGGAAAGATGTCATTTCTTGTATCTGATGAATTCCTCAATTGGTGCTCGCAGAGCCCAGTATTTCCATGGGGTTTGCAAGCCCATAATGCAAGTTCCCACAAAGTATTTAGTTACTGGAACTGTGATCAGTTAACTAGCTGCTGCTCAAGTCTGTTACTTGCGGCAGGGTGAGGAGGCACATTGAAGTGGCCTGCGAGTACCCTATGTTTTTTTAACCAAGAGCTAGAAGCCTATAAATAATTGATGAAACTTTTTATGAAAAACTTTGCAATAGGGCCTGCGAGGCACATTGAAGTGACTTCATATCTTTGAATGCCCTGCTGGTGTGTTGTGTGTGCTCTATTACTTTTTAGATAATAAATTTTCTTCTCTATTAACTATTCCTTCTGTCCCAGCTTACTATCGTGGAGCCATGGGCATTTTGCTGGTCTATGATGTAACCGATGAATCATCTTTCAATAGTAAACTTCTCTCCCTTAATCTAATTTCTTACCTGTCAACATCTGCCTCTCTTCTACTTTTGGTTTACTTGAATCTGCTTTGTTCGAAAGTTTCTCACTTGGCTTGTTGCTGCTTTCAGACATAAGGAATTGGATTCGCAACATTGAACAGCATGCATCAGATAATGTTAACAAAATACTTGTAGGGAACAAGGCTGACATGGACGAAAGCAAACGGGTGAGCTTGAGCTTGAAATTTATCATCATAAGACTCCTTTATTTAGATTGCTTCAAGTTATCATTGGGCAAGCTTGTTAATCTTGCATGTTGATGATGCTTGTTGGCACCATAGCAAGAGTTTTCTTCCTGGTCTTAGTAAATGGGGCAATTCTTATCAGGGTCCTAGTTTTGCTAGGAATTTTTTTAGTTACGGAAACATATGTTTGCACCCTTCCTGATCTTATCTTCACTCTCCTTTTAGGCTGTGCCTACCTCCAAGGGCCAAGCACTTGCTGACGAATATGGGATCAAGTTCTTTGAAACTGTAAGTAACGCCTATGAATTGCGGAAACTAGTTGAATAATAAGTGTTTCTGTTTACTGAAGATATTGCGTAACGCAGAGTGCAAAGACGAATCTTAATGTGGAGCAAGTTTTCTTTTCGATAGCAAGAGACATAAAACAACGGCTTGCAGATACCGACACTAGGGCTGAGGTATTTCATTTGCTTTCCTGGTTTTGTATTAAAAAGATATAATCTACTTTTCTTTTTTCGAAACTCACTTGTTCAAGGATTTGAATGACTTTGGTTTTGTTCCGGCGTTGTAGCCTACCACAATCAAGATCAACCAACCTGACCAGGGAGCCGGGGGCGGTCAAGCTGCACAAAGATCAGCTTGCTGCGGTTCTTAAGTTGGTTACCTTGTGATCAACGGGGGCAATATTGAGGACATACAAACGTTCAAAAGACGAAAAAGCTAATTGTATGACGATACAATATGATGGTGCTTGTAATCTTCTCTTTCTTTTTTTTTTTCTTCTTTTCGTATCATTCTTTCGAAACTTAGTGTGTGAAAGGTAGTTTCTTATTGTTTCAGATTTTTATCCTTTTACATTGTCGTGGTAAAGAATTGACGTGTAACCTGTGGCAGGCACATTTTTGTTTACTGCCCCTTCTTCTCAGTGTGTTAAAAGATAGATTGGATGCTTATTGTCTGATACTTTCATGTGTCTAAACGTGAAGCCTTTGCCACATGTTTTTATAGTTTGCAAAAACCCACATCATAATTTGATATCTCAAAGTCAGGATGTAACGTTCGTGCAAACGGTATTGCCACCGGAAAACTTTGCGAACGGTATTGCCACCGGAAAACTTTGTTCCAATTTCACGAGAAGGAAACTGAAACCATGTTCACCACTAGCCAAAATGACTGCCCCAACCAGCGCCATAGCACACAGAGTAGCACCGTAACCTAAGTTCCGACATCACCACCGCCACCTACCGCTGACGGTCGAGGGTGAGGATAAGGGGAAGAGAAACAGAGAATAGTTATCTGTTTTCTAAAATTTTCAAGGGATAATGTCGGAATCAGAGAAACCTAAATGTATGATGGGTTAAACGAGATTGACTCGTAAACTCTGCCATGGAAGAAAAAGCGCGAGCTACAAAACTGCACAAGCAACCCAATGAGAGCTATAAAGTGACAGTTGAACTGTACCCAATTTAACAAAAAAGCATAAATTCCTCCATCCATATGCCATACAAAATACTTTAAAAAGTGATTATTTTGCGCGTAAAAAGAAAAACTTTCTCCAATCTTCTATACAAACACGCCTACAAGTTCAGTTCCTCCTTTCCATAAATACGCTGAAGTTCACGAGTAGCTGCTTGAAAGGATTCTGAGGAACAAACGTTTAAATAAGCGAAAGGAAGAGAGAAGCTATGCTGGATACAAATTTAAAATTGATGAATGTTTAAAGTCATAGAAAGATGAGAACAATAATTGGAATTCATTACCTTTCCAACTGTTAAAAGCTTTCTGATTGATCGGAGCACCAAACACAGTTTGAAGTGCATCAAACAACAAGCTCTCAGGCGTGCTCTTTAATTCTTGCACTATCTGATAGATGGTCTTGCCGTTCTCAAAGAATATGTGATTGTTTGGATGCTTTGTTTTGCAACCAGCATGGCGCTCAAACTCGTAAGCATTAAGCACCTTCCATAAACCAAATATCCACGTTGTGTTATGATAAAACGTAAACAAGACGAGAAACGATCGGATGATTTACCTTATAGTAGTTTATTGAGAGGAAGACTTACCTTAGCATAATTACATGATTGACACCCACATAGATAGCCGACACCTTTGATAATCCCGCGAAGCTCCTTGTTACATAAAGGGATATAACAAGTCATTAGAAAGAAATCCTAGATTCCTAACTGAACAAAAATGGACAAGAAGCTCAAGAGCTTACCTCACGTGCCAAGGAAACATATTTTACAGGAACCCCATCAAGCATGCCCGTAGAAATCAAGCTCCTAACATTCGACGGGAAGCTGTTTGGAGCTTGTTTCCTTGACGTTTTGACCTCAGGTTTATTCTTCGAAACTGACTCAGGTCTTGTTTTGGCCACAAAAGCAGTATTCTCAACTGCACTGGCATTTGATGTGTCCAATTCCTTCTCGCACGCAGTTTCTGATGTTTGAACTGAAGAAGGATGGTATAATTGATCATAGTTACCAACAGGCCTTCCCATGGCTACATCTTGATCACCAAGAAACACCCCAAAAGATATCATACTTGCATTCCCTTTATTATAACTGTCAGCCAATGCTACCACACTTTCATCCCCCTTGCCATAGTTGGGACCTATTGGTCTGCCATGGTCATCCCTCTGGTTGTAGGCATGACCCAGTAGTGAGACACTACCGTGCTCCTTATCATAGGCCTGCCCCACCGATAAAAAACCAGTTTCATTTACCCTATCAAATGCCTGATTTGTGGACAGGTTACTATTATATTCCCTATTGGAACCATTTTCCCTCGACGCATGCATGCCAATGTCACTGTCCCTGACCTGATTGACTTTGACTTTTCTAATTCCAGCATAGCTAAGAGTTTCAGGATCTTCCATAGCATGAGATACCGACAAACTAACAGATCCAACGTCTCCAAATTGGTCACCGATACCCTTCCTTAGATTCCAATTATCTGATCCGACAGGAGACACGTTCCTTTCAGCAAAGCTGACAGAGCTTGCTGTATCAGATCCAAATAACCGGTCAATGAATTGATGCGGAACTGACTGGAAGCCTGAAGCATTCTCCCAAGAAGGAACATTTTCATTTGACACTCCCGAGCTCAATTTTCTGTTTGGAATATGTACTGCTTGCTTCTTGTTTGGAAACAGCTCTGCTTCACCAGCATCTACAAACCATTGCTGAGATCGCTTTGGCTCAATTCTTGAAGGGTTGCCAAAAGTTCCATCTCCCTCATTTACATATCCGCCGCTCTTTGGCATCCAAAAACCCTTGTTCTGGAAAGACTGCCAGTACCAAATACTCAATAAATGAAACTTTATCCATGGCATGCTTAAACATGCACAAATGTCTAATGATTAAGACAATAACACTAAAAGGAAACTTTTAAAGCATTTTACTTAAATAATCAAACAGCGAAAAATTTCATCAACTAATCATATGCTTAATCCTTTCAACTTTGGACCATCTAAACATTTCAGAATTTTGACAATCCTACAGGAACGACACAACACCTGGAAATCTATCTACAAACATGATATACTGATATAACAAATAAATGAGAACTTCAAGAGCAGCCGAAACAAACTATAACACACACTCTAGTCGAAATCACCCTTCTCGCTAGCCTTGTATTATTGCAGCGTCGAGGCACTTACAATAACCACACAATGCCAAAGTTTAAGAATAGAATTCCTAAAAATTTCTAACTTCGAATCGTACCCCAACGAAAGAATGTTGCAGTCATAAACACCACAAGGATAATTAATTTGAAAAATAAATCACGATAAGCAAACCACACCAACACACAAAAGCCACAATTAAGCAACGACCAGCACCAAGTCCAACCAGATGAACACATTGGAGTTAGTAGGGGGAAAAAGTTACAACTTACCATTTTCCTCCTCCTACTTCACAGTAAAAAATTTCCCCTTTACTCTTCCATTTCTGCTGTGAGCGTCAACAAGCACGGACTGTGATGAATTCCATCTGCATATACGCACACATACACAGAGATGTTCAAAAATTAAAAATTCAGAAGCGTATGAACTTTCTGTCAATTCAAACCCTAAAATTCAACAAAATCCCCAAAAAAATCCCCAAATTTCTTCCTACAACTGCACGAGATAAGAAAAGCGGTGAACCTAGAAATGAAGAAGGATATGATATTACAAGAAACCGAACCTTTAGCGGCAGCAGGCCCATGGTCGGTCGACGACCGATCAATTTGCCGGCGACGAAACTCCGGCGACGAAATTAAAAAATTGAAAATTTGAGAGAACGAGAGAGAGGGGAAGTTAGGGTAGCTGAGGAGCACTCGATCTTTTCTCCCGGAAAAGAAAATAAAAATTCGGTGAGGCCGCATGCGAGGAATCACAGCCGTTTACGGTTACTTTGATCATCACCGTCCATGAGTGCTATTAATAACGAATCACAGCCGTTTATTACAAAGACGGTCTTGACTCGAGTGTAGTTTCGTCTTTGGATCTCGCTTCACTAGCAAATTAGGCTTTTTTTTCATTTTATAGATTTTTTTATATTTTTATTTTAGAAATTAAGGGAAAAAAAAAACTGTCCATTACACGCGTAATTTAATTCTGTTAGTAGATTTTTAAATTAAATTTTTTATTATAAAAATTTTAATTAAAAGGGGGTATTTTTGGAATTAGCCTTCTAACTTTATATATAGATACGATAGATAAAAGGAAAACTAATAAAAAAGATCTCAAAACTTTTAATCTTAACAAAAAATCAGGTACTAAGTTTATTTAATGGTTAGGACAAAACTCAACATCAAACTAGCCCAATAAGACTAGCCCAAGAAATGAGTTTCCAGTTTTACCCCTAAAGGCAAATCTGTTCCCGTTTAATCCTCTCGCCCTTTCTCGATCTCTCCAGACTCCACCTAATCTCTTCTTCTCGATCTCCAGGTCTCAACCTCTCCGCCTAATCTCGATTTCTGTTTTGCACAGAAACAATTCCTCCACTTTTGTCATCGAATTGATCTCTGTACCTCTCTTTCGATCTCTCCACCTTATCTCTGTTTTCACTTTCAATTCCATTCGAATTCACCATTTTTCGAATCACCATATTAGGAGTCTTTGATGATGAAGGAATTTAAGGCTATTGGGTTCTGGGCATCCGCAGCATGAGCATTCGCAGCATTGGTGGTACTGCTAGGTACAGACACTTCTCCATGACATTTCTTAACAAATTTCTCCAATATTACAGTTTCCCTTAATTTCTTCATACATTTTTAACTTCTAATCAATCTTTTTCGACCTTTAACATTCCCTAATACAATTGTTAATAAGTAAGTTCCATGTCTGCAAATAAATAAATAACACATTTTTTACTTGTTATCTTTATATTTTGAAATTTCTCCAGCAATCCGGCATGACGTACTACCAAATATATTAGTTATTAGACATGTATGTATGCAGGTGTACCCCTTTGTGTTTGTATGCATAAATTTTTAAAAAAAATTATTTATATTGCTATGTGGAAATTGCATATTTTTTGCTATTGCTCCGTTGAATACGAGGTCAGTGCTTGGAAACGAAAACGCTAAAGCAAATTAAAGAAGAAACTTAAACAAGATTAATGATTGACAGCTCAATGGAGCAATTTAGGTACTTCATAGTAAAACCTATGTAGGAAATATGGATAAGTCGCCCCGAATTATGGAGGACCCGGAGTTCTCTGCAATTGTTTGGTTTAAAGAGAATTTCATGAATTTGAATATTAAAATAAAAGTTGTTTTCCAGGAATGATGACTTATGGTTTTTAGTTTGGTATTAGCATTTGTTGTTTGGACACAGGTACTGTTTTTGTGTGTTAGGTAGTGTATAATAACTTCAAGAAGGATAAAAATGGCTACTGTGCTTGCTGGCTATGACAAGTTACAAGTCCTACTTCTTGGCAAGAACTATGGGTCTGGCGGCAGTGGTTAATGATGCTATGTTGACAAAATCATTAGTTATTGTGTAAGCACCAACTCTAGTTGAAGAATTTGGATAAAGGAAGTGCTTTTATGTTTCCAAATGTTTGTATGGATCTGTTATTAGAAAGTCATTGTTACAGGGATGAAGAATTTTGAGTTCTGTGTGCTTGTTATCTGGTTGACCTCTAAATGGAAGTGCTTTTACGTTTTTAAACGTTCATTTGCTGAGAAAAAAAAAACCTATTAAGTGTAGATGGATATCACCGCAGTCATTATTGGAACGTAGATTTCTAAAGGAAAAACTAGAAGAGTCTGATCTATTGAGAAACGACATAAGTACTAATTTTCTTTTCCTGTAAAATTTGATCTACCCACTATTAGCATTGATCCCTATAATTTACTCAATATTGATCTTAATACAATCTAATTAACATTTCAGGTTGTTCTGATTGTAATTAATTATGTTAATTTTGGAGTTTTCATGTGTTAATTACAATCAAATTGGGGTTCACAAAATAAATCATGTTAATTTGATTGTAATTAATTATGCTAATTTAAGGGTTTACAAAATAAACACTATTTTTGGAATTACAACAAAATAAACTACAATATTTATGAAACTGAACCAAAATAACCCACATTATTTCTGGAACTATAGTAAAATTACCCACATTATTTATAAAACTAAACCGAAATAACCCACACTATTTATGAAACTAAACCAAAATAACTCACTATTTTTGGAACTATAACAAAATAACTCACACTATTTATGAAACTGAACCAAAATAACTCACATTATTTATGAAACTGAATCAAATAATCCACACTATTTCTAGAACTGAACCAAAATTACCCACACTATTTATGAAACTATAGCAAGATAACCCGCACTATTTATGAAACCGAACCAAAATAACTCACACTATTTTTGCAACTATAAGTCTATAACAAAAGAACCCACACTATTTATGAAATTGAACCAAAATAACCTACACTATTTCTAGAACTATAACAAGATAAGCCACACTATTTATGAAACATAACTAAAATAACTCACACTATTTTTGGAACTATAGCAAGATTACCCATACTATTTATGAAACTAAACCGAAATAACCAACACTATTTATGATACTAAACCAAAATAACCCACATTATTCATGAAACTAAACCAAAATAACCCACATTATTCATGAAACTAAACCAAAATAACCCACACTATTTCTGAAACTATAGCAAAATTACCCACACTATTTATGAAACTGAACCAAAATAATCCACACTATTTCTAGAACTAAAACAAAATAACCTACACTATTTATGAAACTAAACCAAAATAATTCACACTATTTATGGAACTATAACAAAATAACTCACACTATTTAAGAAATTGAACCAAAATAACCTACACTATTTCTAGAACTATAGCAAGATAACCCACACTATTTATGAAACTAAACCAAAATAACCCACACTATTTATGAAATTATAGCAAGATAACCCACACTATTTATGAAACTGAACTAAAATAACCCACACTATTCCTGGAACCATAGCAAAATAACCCACACTATTTATGAAACTAAACCAAAATAACCACACTAATTCTGGAACTATAGCAAAATAACCCACATTATTTATGAAACTGAATCAAAATAACTCACACTATTTCTGGAATTATAACAAAGTAACCCCCACTATTTATGAAACTGAACAAAAATAACTCACACTATTTCTGAAACTATAGCAAAATAACCCATACTATTTATGAAACTGAAAATAACTCACACTTTTTTTTTTTAAATTTTATATAATACAATCAATTCCAAAACAAACTTTGAATTGAGAAAGTTATTGAACTAGGTATAAGAGTGATCATAAAAAATGACCAACGGCGGTGAAACCTCTGCAACCATATTCGCTTCTTGAGGAATTTGGTGAAGAAGATGCCAAATGTCTAAGGAGTTTGAACATGTTTCTTTATGGCCTGAATAATGATCTTGTAATCTCCTTCGATATTAAAATTGAAAAATGCATACGTACTGTGCAACTGCATGACAGAAGAATAATCAACCAAAAGGAAATCACCTAGCTATAATAGTGTGACCATTTAAATTTCTAATTAGGAAACCCCAAGCAGCCTCACCATTAAAATTAGTTTTGACACTAACATCAAAGCCAACAAACAATAAAGATTTTTTCCAGCAAAGGGAAAAAAACATTAATGACTTTGTAAAATAATGAAGGAGAAACATTGTTCCATATTGAACAATCCGAAAAATGAAATCAGTTTGATTTTACTTACCTTTCAGGAGGAAGGGAGAGACGACAAGAAGAAAACAAGAAAGAATAAAGAAAAAAAAACCAGAAGAGAGACGGCAAAAAAAAAAAAAACTGAAAGAGAAGGAATTGGCCAGCAGAATGGCATACTTGTAATTAAAGGAAAGTTTATTTCTAACAGAAATGACTGATAGAATGGGATTTCTGTTAGGGGCAAGGGTGGAAAAATAATTTACTTCGTTTTGGGCTTTTAATTCAACCCATGTGTGTTAAATGTTTATGGGGGTTAATATAAATGAGTTTTGTTCTTATGATTAAATGTGAAGCCCTTTTGATTAAATAATAGTATAGTGTGGTTTTTGGTTAAATAAAACTTAGCCCAACCCCTTTTCATTAAAGCTCCCTATGATAAAACGTGTAATAATTTCATTCTTTACCCATGGATACGAGGGCGAACTCGTTGCAGTAAGAGACGATGATCATGATCAGTATACGTACTACAATGAGTTTACTGCAATGATTTTAAGGGGTTGTGATCTTGAATGAATAATGAACGAGAACTATGGCAAGTCAACGTAGTAGGAAGGAGAAACCATCAAGGATATAGAGATCGAGGAGCAAAGTGAAGTAGTTTACAAATTGCGATTTCTCTTAATGAATATTTCTTTTGTTACAATGTAAGATAATTGATTTTTTTTCTTTATAATGATATTTTACGTACTTTAAACTAATAAATTTCATGACGGGAAATTTTAATTCGGAAGCTTATATAGGAAAAACACATTCACTCTAGCCAATGTAGCAACACCCACGTATGTGAAGAAAATTAAACCTTTTAATGGATTATATTAATCTAATGAATTGCTACGATAAATGGTAAACTCGTTGATCTAGTAACTACAATTATATTCCAATACGGAGAAGTTCGTGGTGTTAAAAATCTCACATTAGAATCCCATCTAACGTGTCTAAAGAATTTGATATCTTCCATCGACTACAAGCAACTGACGTCCTTCTTGGAATTCGATAACTCGTTCTTGTCGCCATGGAATTGGAACCCTAGTGCTCCTGCATGTAAGCCAAGCAGAAAAAAACAAGAACACATTAAGATACAACCTGGTTCATTCTTTAGCAATGAGTACGAGGGTAAGTATATATGATTTCTTGAATCTTGATTGTCATAATATATTCTTGATGCATAATTGCATATGTAATCTTCTAAAGGACTTTTTTTTCCTACCGAATTTTTTTAGAAATATATACACACACACACATGCACCACCTGTGTCCGTGTTCCCGAAGGCACCCCTCTCTTTCAAGAGGATTCGCGGCATGTCAAGCCCTGGTAAGGTTCTTCGCTTTGCATCGAATTAAACCACATGCTCCACCGCTTGTGCGGGCCCCCGTCAATTCCTTTGAGTTTCATTCTTGCGAACGTACTCCCCAGACAGGATACTTAACGCGTTAGCTATAGCATTGCACCGGTTGATACGCACAGTGCCTAGTATCCATCGTTTACGGCTAGGACTGCTGGGGTATCTAATCCCATTTGCTCCCCTAGCTTTCGTCTCTCAGTATCAGTGTCGGCCCAACATTATGACAATCAAGATTACATATGCAATGACACTGAGAAGGCAACGATGAGCAGCTTAAGTGAAGTATATTAGTTTACAAATTGTGATCTCTTTTTCATGTATAATGGATATTGGAGTTCCCCTTTAGACCATGAATGTTACGCTTGAAATAATTGTAGAAATCATTGGAGTTCCCCTTTAGACCATGAATGTTACGCTTGAAATAATTGTAGAAATTAGACTGATATTTTATACTTGAGTATAACGAATAATTAATTACGTACCGGAAATTACTTGAAACAGTCAATAACTGCATCAAAATTGTTGTTATCCTTAAACCCTAATTTATTTAGGGTAATGCTATCCACACCATGTTAATAGAATTTTCAAAAGAATCAATACTTTGAATATCGTTGTTCATAATCTCAACGATTCAGCATGTTTATTGCTCATCGCGAATTTAGACGAAGTCGGACCGACCAATATCTTGTTATCCCTTCTCGTGGTGCCGTTCATCTCATCATTTACCTCTTTGTTGATGATATTGTTCTCACAGGCAATATAGCTTCCCTCTGTCATGTCGTCATTTACTGACATTCTTGACAAAGAGTGAATATAAGGAATTTGGTCCTCTTCACTATGAGACTGGCACTAAGGGCAATGCTCCTTTATTACGTAGCCTTCATCTCACTTAAACCAAGTATGCTCTCGATCTTCTCAAACGCAATAACATGATGTTAAACCGTGTGATACACATGTGACCGTCGAATCCCAAACTCTCCAATCAAGATGGCACACCTCTTAATTAAGAATCCCTTTTAATTTCGCCACTTGATTGACTCCTGGCAGCACCTCACCCTCACTCAGTGGCGGAGCCATGATTTATTGTGAGGAGGGGCCTCACACAAGTATAGAAGAAAACTAAATCAATAGTGATTATAAACTTACTAATGCAAAACATCATAACATATATCCAAATAATTAAGTAGTCAAAATTAACATATGCATAGATAATTTTATCTATTTATAGTAATTATAATTATTCTCGATGAATTTCATATTTTGAAACCATTGCATGATGTCATCTATACTACTTGAAGTATTATTAAACTCAATAGAGAACATTACTAAAAATTTTGCAAACCCTAAAACTCAAGGAAGAGGTAGGATATAGAAACAAATATTTTATAGAGAATAATATAGTTTCACAAACCTTATTGTTCTTTATTCAATAAATTTGGGATTGGAATGGCCAACCATATGAAATTCAAGAAGAATAGGGGGAATAGCTCTACCAGGGCATGAGTGAAAGACGATTTTTTTAATTAAAAGTGAATAATGGGTTTTAATTTAATGTCATTGGTTTGTGATAATGACCATTTGATATATTATACTTAATTTTGGGATGAGATTTGGATGAAAAGATAGATAAATGATTGGATTTTTGTGTTAAGTGTTGAGAAGGGTTGCGAAGCAATAAATAGGTATAATACTAATCTTGTTTTTTAAAGTTAGAGTTGGCCTAGGACTACTCTAGTCCTCATGCGCCTCCACCAGTGCCCTCACTCTATTTGGTTTTTCTTATGCAGTGTGTCTTGTTTCTCACTTTAGGGTTTCTCTAAGAGCAAGTCCACCCCTAAGGACTTTGTGCCAGCACCCAGCGCATTTATCCACTCAAGTGAACAGTAATAGACCCCAGTGAATAGTAATAAACCAAAGCATCTCCACCCCTAACAAAAAATAGCCTAGTCCATTTTATTAAAATATTATTATTATTTTATTATAAAATTAAAAAAAAAATTTATTAAAAAAAAGAAGAAGTTTAGGAACCTCCACGGTTCCACTACCCTCTCTCTTCTCTCTCTCTCTCTTCCAGCTCACTCCCGTGAGCTCTCCTCCTCCTTCCTCTTCAAAACCTTCAACAAATCAAACACAAAATATTATTTTTGCAATCCCTGGAGCTCAAGGAACCCAACCATGGCCTTGCATGCGGCATCGGTGCATGGTGCGAGGTCCTACCATTGAAGCCGAGAGCTTGAGCTCTCAATCTCTAACCTAGGTGATGTTGCAATTTTTTAGCTTTAAATTCTGTTGTGTTGCAATTTTTGTGGTTAATTTGAGGGCTTAATTCCCTGCATGTGATTCCGACAAAGGAAAACGGACAACTCCGACGGGTTCAAGGTCCAATCTCGGTGAAATCTCTTGCATTTCACCTGGACATCCGCCACTTCCGACGAGTTCGACCCAGTTCCCCGTGTCTACCGCTTAGTCCTTGCCGTCTACGAGCCCGATCTCCATAACCCCCACTTCATCCCCACCTGCGGATTCCGCCCCAACCCCGACTGGGTCGTCAAGCGCGTCACCTACGACGTCAGCATGACGTCAGATAGGCCGTCTCATGGGTCTGTCGATTCTGGGCTGGCCTGGAGACCAGCTTGGGCTGGGTGCCAGCCTATCTGACCCGCTAGAGTGGATTGGCTGCGTGCCGGGCCATTATTTTGGTTGAGTGCCGGGCTATTCCACCTCCGGTGGAACTGTTCTAACCAATACTCATCTCATTGCCAGCAAATATGCCTTTTACGTTATCTGAAAGGCGCTCTTGACTTTGGTATATTTACTTTCGTCCCTTAATTATGCAGGTTCGACCAGCTAGGATGGCTAGGCTGATACTCGTCTATCCACTTCTGGCTTTCTTGTATTTCTTAGGTCCAATCGCTTTTCTCAAAGTTCATTTAAGCAACACACTATTTCTCACTCCAACACCGATTCTGAATATCGCGCCATGGTCCATGCACATGTGTCGAAACTCTTGAGCTCCCTTGGCGGTCGACATTATATGACAATCTTGAGTTCATGCTTGTATCAAACACATTGAGCTCAATTATCATTTTGTTATGAACAGATCGAAATGGGTCATGATATTCGTTACCTTTCTTTCATGGATGAACCGATTCGCATCCTCACTAAGGGCCTCACCTACTTCGAACCAAATTGTATATTAACGAAGACATCAAGTTTTAATTAAGAGGCATAATAGAATAATTAAAGCCCTAATTAGAATTTTTAATCACTTGTATATGTTTATTTAGATTACTCCAAGGAATTCTATTCTGGCGTAGTACGGATTTGTGATGTATGTATAAAAGGATTTACCCATCAAATCAAAATCATTCAGTTTTATACAATTGGAAAAGGATCCTTGCCTGATCTTTTTTTCTGGAGATCCTAGGAATCCTGTGATCGTGATCGTGCGGTCAGAAATCATTTTAAAATTTAAATTTAAATATAAATAGTACATAATGAAAACTGATCACAAGATGTACGATGAACGATCACGACCACAAGATCTTTAGGATCCCCAGGAAAAAGATCTAGCGAAAATCCTTTTACTATTGTCTGCCCTCCTTGTTATGGTGCCCTTCCATGCCATCCCTCTTTGTGCGGTCACGGTTAAGCCACGTCAACATTTTATATTGATTTTTTTATAGAGATAATAAGACAAAAAGCAATAAGAATATAAAATGTTGACGTGACTTAACCGTGACCTCACAAATAGGAGGACAAGGGCACCATAACAAGGAGGGCAGACAATCTGCCTCCTTTAATTACACCGACAAAGAATAATTATAAAAGGATTATTCTCCTCCTGGAGACCTCAAGGGCCGGTGGAACCACACAAGACACGACTACATGTTACAGGGCATAACCTCAAATGAACTACCTGATAATAATATTATAAAATTCGAACCATTTCTCCCTGATTTTTGCCTATCAGTCGACGGAATAGGATTATCTCCTCTCATATTACCATCCCTTCTATCCTCTCCTTTTACACTCTTCTTTTTGTTTCTCTATATAAAAAACTCAAAACAAAATGTAAACTTAGTATAATCGTAACTGTTTAAATAAAATAAAAAAAAATAAAAAAAAAAGAAGAGAGAGATTAAGAAAGAAGAGAATCCTACTCCATTGATCGAGTGGCCATCTTTGCTCGACAATCCCTACGATTAGGAGAGTAAGAGCTGACACGTACTAGAATACTTGTTCATTTTCTATTTTAACTCTTTTTATTTGATTTTTTTTTAAGATAATACTTTCGTTCTTCCTTGAGAGAATTGAGTTCGTTCCCTCTTTTGACCAGGACCAATCCTATATCCATACATGTTCTTTCTTTTAAAAGGAAATATACAATAATATACAATCTCTAACGTCTCTTTAATCCAGCCACTCCACATGAGACGATTGCTCTCCAACTGTAACTCGATGCCAAATTGCCAAGCAGGTCTTTACCACTGCAATCTACGCCGAAATTCCACGGAATAAACCCTCCCATCAACTGGTCTCCAGCGCCATCATTTTCGAATCTCTTTTGCTCAATACATGTGCAGAAATGAAGCCCAGAAGCAACAAATTGAATTTCACAGTTGTCGAAGTCATAAAAAAGATTTTATGATTTGGGAATCAAAATCAAAACCCTAGAGATTGATCATGTACAACTTGGCACTAATGATTCCTATGCAACAGTATTTTTTTTGGAGGGCATTTGGATTCAGTTCAAAAAACATAGTTGTTTTTGGGACTGGGTCTATTTATCCAATTACATGTTTTGAACCAATTTTTTTCTTTCAGATAAAAATATTTAAAACTACTTAATTTTGTGTCATTTACTCAAATTTTGAATTTTGAATTTTTTTTAATATTTGAATACTCACACTAAGGTATTATCTAGGATTTTTTTCTTAAGACAAAATATTAAGATTTAAATAGAGCATGTACCTGGCAAGATTTTTATCAAGGCCCATTGTAAGCATCCTATTCTCAATTTGTAGGTCTTTCAATCTTCAATGAATATCGTACTTATTCTCAAAAAAAAAAAAAAAAAAAAAAAACCTATATAGGCTACATTATAGGACAAACATAAAAAATAAATTCATAAAACTAATTTCAAATATCTGCCTAATAAATAGGTAGAAAAATAAAGTTGATTTTCAATAGAGGGAGGAAGATTACAAAATGAACCTGTGATATAGCAGGTAGAAAGTTTGATACATGCATGTATATACAGGTAAAAAAACTAAAATATGTGGTAGAGGTACACAAAAAAACCTTGTGTTATAGGTAGATAATACCATGTTTAATTAGGAGCAGCATACTGATACACCAGCAAAAAACAAAAAGAATAAGAAGAACCAACAAAACCCAGGAAAGGAAGAGGACATGGATGAGGAAGAAGATGATATGTGAAGGAAAAATTACATAAAGAAAGAGAAGATATTATGAGAAAATAATAAGGAACAAACGATGAATATCCAATTAAGAAAAGAAAAGAAAGATGAAGAAATTTTTCATTGTGATCAGAACACAGATGGACACCACATGTTTTTATATAAGTGTTAGGAAATTTTACTTTTTGAGTTATTAACTTTTTAACACACATATTCCACTATTTACATAGCAACACGTGGTGTACCACTCCGTGTTTCGGTCACATTAAAAAATCTCTCAAAAAATGGAGATAGAATTAGAAAAGAAAAGGGGAGTGGGAGGACACTAAGATGAAAAGTAAGGAAAAGAGTAGTGCCACACTTCTATCTATTTGTATCATCTCTTTTATAGAGCCATGCAGGGCCCACCAACAATTGTGGGTCTTATCTATATTAGAGAGATGATACAATTAGATGGTAAAAATAACATTTTTGAAGAAAAAAAGATAAGGAGTTGATGAATGAAGGAAAATTTGTGAAAAACATGTTCATTTGAGCAACATCTATGGCATGCAATTAACAATTAAAGGCGGAATCATGCTTGTATGCACTCAAAACAAAACATTACCCATGAAATTCAAAGCCTAGTAGTTATGTGAACCAAGACTCAACTCAAGAACAAAGTGAGTTGAGAAATCTTATACCTTTGTTGATTCCTCTTTGCATAAGCGAAGGCTAATCACCCAAGGAGAGGGCCTTCATTTCTTGCTTCTTAGCTCCATGGATTTCTTAGAAGATGATGGTTGAAAGGATTCTCCAAGTTCCCAAAATAGAGAACCTCTAATTTTCCACACCAAGATGAGCATTGATGAAGAGATGAGTGGCCTAGAGGAAGTAAGATTGCTAGCTAATTTCCTCTAGGGTGGCCGGCCTCTTAGAGAGCAAAAAGAGCTTTGTGTTCTCATCTTTTCTCCAAAAGAAACCCTAAGGATGAAATGGCTATAAAGTTGCCTTTATACCACCTCACAATGGAGTGGCAAACTTGCAATTAAGCCAAGTTCACTAGCCCTTCTCTATATGGCCGGCCTTAAGGGTTTATTGGGCTTACAAGCCCTTTGTGTATTCAAGTTGTCATACAACTTGAGTTAATGGGCTTGACATTCAAATCCCATTGGGCCTTGCGGCCCAAAAACTAACCCGAGGTCTTTAACGAACTTATTCGTGTGATTAATTAACATATTAATTAATCCAAACCATAATAATTAAACCATTTAATTATCCTTACTCAACTCCGTTGTTTCTTCAATCTCTACCTTACACGGTGTACGATCTATTAGGTTCCTTTTAGCGAGGCAATGAGCGATTGTTACTCTTAACGATCGATTGTGAATTGAAACTTACTTTCAATTCTCCCTTTAGTGATTATACACGTTTAGGGCTTCCACAAACCATGAGTGACACCTAGCAGTATGTTATGGTTACCCAAGCTAATTAGAAGAGGTGGAGAACCTATTCAGTTTAGGATTACAATGCAATACGGTCTTTCTCTAATACAATACTCTTGACCACATTGTTTGGTTTGATAGTTTATTCATGTCTACTATCCAATGTGATTCATTTACTTATATGATTACCTTGAATGTTATTTAGAACGACTTCCTAAATTTCATTCATACCATGGCCAGAGATTCTTAATCATATCATAGAGTATTCTCCCTCAACGTTTGAAGGTTAGATATCCCTTGTTGCGCATTCACTTGCCTCCATGGCTAAGTGGCTTAACCCCAACTATGTCGTGGACACTCTCTGATGGAGTGACTTTGACATAGTCAAAGATCAAGGACCTAACCACAAGACAACTATGATGCCTCAGGTCAAAGGACTACTTTGCATTATCCCAACCATGAGTTCTCATGTGACATGAGTATAAGAACTCCTCGTTGATCGTGTTCAGTGGACTCATTCTTTATTGAGCACCTACGTACTTGTCTTGGTGTCAGTCACACCATTGACTCGAGACTAGTCACTCTCCCCAAGAGAAGACATAGCATGTACTGATCTTAACGGACTGTCAATGCCCAATTGGCAATCCTATGATCAGGAACATTTAGGATATGTATACGAAAGAGAATGGTCTCATGAATCTAACTTCTTTAGATCACATTCTCCCTATTACATATTCCTTGGACTTATCGTTTAAGCATATAACATTTATATGAGACGGCTTAAAACAATAATATTTGCCCTTTATATTAAACTAGATTAGTTTAACGTGTGAAATGTCCGTAAAGTATTATCATATGATTGGTTTTAGGGCACATTTCCAACAATGAAGAGAATCAGATAAGCAAAGAAACAGTCATGTTCTCCTAAGGTCCTGATTTTGAGGACCTATGTATATTAGCCACAAGAGTATATATGTTTAGCTCCAAAAGATTAAAATATTTGACAACTTAATAAAATAAAACGAACTTAAAATTCATCAACTATTAGAAAACTCATTTTCTTGTTTTGCTTTTATTAAGAGCATCTCTAGTGGAGTTCTTAAATAGGGACAACCACCGTATAAAATGAGTATATAAAATAAATATGGGGACAAAATAATTTTTCAATGGATAGGAAAGTGAGTCCCTAAAGTATAGGGACTCACCAAATACATAGTGTTTGTTGTTACATATAGGGATTGTATAGGGACAACCTTGAGTGAAAAAACAGGGCTCACAATCTTGATTGAAGCTTTTAATGCTTTTAATTAATTAAAATATGGTTAACATAAACAAAACAGGTGCACCTTAAATGGAAAATGAGGCTCATAATCACGATTGAAGATTTTACTGTTTTCAATGCTTTTAATTAATTAAAAAAGAAGTTAACATAAACAAAAAAATGTGCAGCTAATCAAATTATCACATAAAATTATAAAAACTTCAAAGTTAGGGATTCTACTATAAGGACTCTACTATTGGAGGCAATATTCATTTAGGGACACAAAGATTCCCTTTAATTCCTTAAATGAGTACTCAAACGTGGTGGTGGAAGTCCCTAAATAGAGACTTCCACTGGAGATGCTAAGTCCTCAAATATTTTAAACCTTAGATCTAAACTAATATATTCTTGTGGCTAATATACATTTAGTACTTACGGCTTCTAAAAAATGAGGACATTAGGAGAGCAAGACTCGCAAAGAAAATGGAGGAGAGAATTCCCAAATCAGTTGGAGAAATTAAAAGAAAAGATGAAACTTATAAAACTAATTGAAAGGATAATATTTAATAAGTAAGCTAATCTTACAATTAAGGAACAGTATCTAATTACATTATTAGTTACTTACGAGTTAATTAAGAATGAAAGTAACAATAAGATGACGTGGAATAATAATTATTGGACATGTTTCAATAGAGTGGTCTATTCCTAAGCATTTGGATTCTCTCCGGATCCCCTCCTTAGGGATTCCGGGGTTCAATGCACAAGGACCGTTCATCAAAGATCGTGCGGTCACAGTTAAATGCTTTTAAAATTTTTAAAAGTAAAGCAGTCTCGTTTTGCATAAAAAAACATTTAATTGTGGCCGCACGATCTTTAATGAACGGTTCTTGTACATTGATCCCCGGGATCCCCATGGAGGGGATCCGGAGAGAATCCAAATCCTATGCCTAATAAGGCTCACAAAAAATGAACTTATATCTAGTTTATTTTTTTTGTGATCAAAATGTCACAGGTTCGAGTTATGGAATAGCATTTTTTTTTTAGTAAATATAAGATTGCGCATGATAAACGTTCTTCTGCAAACTCTCACAAAGTGAAGAGTTTGTTGGCTTGGGGTCCTTTTTTTTCACTTGCAAAATACAATTGATTGCAATGAACGGATAAACTTGGGCACTTATATACGGCGTTAGGTCTTGAGCGAGTTTGGTTATTTTTTCTTGTGTTTTTCTTTCTAAAAGAATGAACATGTATCAATATTGTATTGGTCCATGTCAAAATGGGGAGCGAGCTCATTTCCTTAAGAGCCGAATGCAAGTATTGTCTGTTTTTTTTTTTTTTTAATATTAATTAGCTCGAACTCTTTTCTAATATTATCATCAAGTAAAGAGATTTATTATAAAAATAAAAATGATCCTATAGGATTCTACTCATGCATCCTTGAGTTCAGAATTTCTCCTTTAAATTATTATAATAGCTTCGAACTGTCTATTATTTTCTGAATAATAATAATTTAAAAAAATCATCCCAATTAGAGATATACATAAAAAATTAAAAAACAAAGAATGCAAATATAGCATAAGTATTACGAAATATAGAACACAAAGTCTCATAAAATTAAGAACGAAATATGTTCCCAAACGATCGCGAAAACAAATCCAATACCTCTTCTATGTTTCAATATAAACATCGAATCAGAAAATAAAAGATAAAAATTTGACTATGATCTATAGGAATAAATATACATCAAAACTAAAACTATATGTATGTCAACGCCAATGGAGGAAGAAAAATATAAATTAAACATGTAACAAATTAAGAAATCAACTGCAGCTTCGTCAAATCGTATTGGTGATAACCCGGTGGTGCCAAATGTAGATCCAAATTCAAGTCCAGATTCAAGCACGACACCCTTTTGCTGCTATTCGACTTCTTCAAAAACGGCATCGGCGGTGACGCCTGAGTCCGGACAGCCGCAGCTTGAATGACGTCCCTATGTCTCCTCATGTGTCCCCCAAGCGCCTGCCCAATCGCAAACTCAAGCCCGCAAATCGGGCACTCGTGCGTCTTGGGCTTAACCGGCGACCCCGGCGACTGCGCCAAATGTAAAAGGTCCGCAGCCCCACCGGGCATCAGCTTCGGCTTCTTGTGACTCGCTCTGTGGCCTCCGAGGGCCTGGAACGAGGGAAACTCCCGATGACACGTCTTGCATACGAAAACTCGGTCTTTGTTCGTGTTCTCGTGTTTGATTGGGGAGGAATCGGGTTCCCTGGACAAAAGCATTAGGCAATTGACCAAGTCTAAGGTCTCGTCTTGCCCGCTTCTCTTCATGGCTGACGGGTTTAAGGTTTCGGGTTTAGGAGCAAAGCGAAGAAGTAAGCTGGAAAGGAAAGATTTGGAAGTGGATGAGATTTGTGTGTGTGTTTTCGAAACTTTTAAGGTTGTTCTTGCTGATGCTCGAAGTGGATGGAATGAGAGTTGGGAAGTTAGAGGGGACGTATTTATAGTTATAGGAGGGAGGTATGTTTTGCAGACTTGTGGCGTACGGAGTAAGCGAAGTGGTGGAAGTCTTGGGGGTTAAGTAACGGAACAGTTTGGATAATTTTGTTAAAGTGTTTTAAATTTGAGTGGTGATTGTGGTTAGCGCCGTCGGGTTAGGTTCCGATGGCGTCACCGCGTTGCTGTACTACAGCTTCCCGAAGCGGTCGTTTTGTTGAGGCGATCGGTTGGAACTCTGGAACGTTATATTTTTGTTGGTCAAAACTCTGGAATTTGCCGAACGTTCTAGATCGTTTCCTCGGTATCCATGGTCACACGCATCCAAGGCGCGTGTCAAACATAAAAAAATGTAGGTGTGCGGAAAGTTGAGTGGTAAAGTATTTATAATTTTTTAATATTTAATACTGTAGTTTTTCATGAACAATTTATAATAAATTGAGTATTTGTTATTATTTTTTTGTGAAAATAGAGTATTTATTTTCGCATTAAATCTATGATAATGTAATTTATTAAATATAGTAAAAAATTCCCCTTAATTTAAAAAATATCAATCTTTATAAAGACTTTTAAATATAGTCAAAATTTTAGTTTTGTTTTTTTGTCTAACAAAATTTCATTTAAATAGACTTGAATATACCTTCAGTTTATTTGAATAACTAATTGTTAATTAAAAGCTCTGATCACCAATTGATAATATGGTCTACCAAAAGGTTTTCTGCCTATCATGAAGAAAATTCAAACTATAAGAAGGGGAAAATTTTAAGGATATCAAGAAAACGGACCATGTGATATATTCATTTCTACAGGTAATAATAAATGTGGTCATTTAAAGTTGATATATCTTTAGTGGTATTCCTTTTTATTTGTTAGTGAGGGGTCTTAGGTTCGATTATCGCTAACGGTGAATTTTAAACCATATTATTGCTAGCCCATTGTGAGACTTAACCTACTCCCCCACCCGATTAGTGTAAATAATATCGTTTGTTAAAAAAAAAATAAAGTCGATATGTCTCACTCAAAATATATCAATAAAAAATAAACCTATGTTTATAATTTTAACAGAATATTAATGTCTCGTATTCGGAGTGCACGTCATGGCACCTAGCTTCATATTCTTCTTAGTTCTGAACGTGGAAAGTCCATCCAACATAATTTTGTTTACTTTTCTAATCCAATTAGTCCTCATCAGCGTATAGCATATAAGTGGTATAAAAATCGACATCACAGCCCGTGGACAAAGAATGCTGAGTTGAGTCGAGTCGAGGTGAGGTTCGATGTGAACTGCAAAAGCAACTAAAGCAACTAAAGTCTTAAACAAGAAGCAAGTCAACAGAAGAAAAGAAGCTATTCGTTGAAGAAGGCACAAAAATAACAGATGTCGACGGAGGCAACGTGCAAGCCAAGTAGCCAAAGTAGTGAGTTAGCCCTAGCTAGTGGGTTACTAGAAAATCTACGCGGTCCATGTCCATCAACATCCACAGCAGTTGTGCTTGCGATGCTCCTTCAGTGTGAGCTTCCTACTTTCACACCATTATTTTATGACATGACATCATTCATCATGCCTTTCCTATTAAGTTTTTTTCCTGCTTCATGAATCTTCCTCCACTACTCCATTATCTATAATCTTATATCAATTTATGCCTTAATATATGTTACAATTTATATTCATATATCATAGTTTATGTGAGCATTACCATTCATCTATGTCATGTTATACATAAAAATTTTACTTTACTTGTCCACGTGGCAATATGAAGAGTAGAAATTTGCTTATTTAAAATTTCACTCCAACTAAACTTGATTAATTAGGGATATTTGGAAGTGATTATAGGAAGGTCAGAATTATTTCTGGAAAGACGCAAATGAGAAGTATTTCTCCAAATTTTTTTCGAGATATTTGGTGGAGAAACACTGCTTATTTGATTCTCTGAGAAATAATTACAAACAGGACCTAGTTTACTACATTTCTATTAAAGTTGCCTTTATAATCTAAGCTATATCTTCTTCTAATTTAGCCCAATGTTTAGTTTTAATTGAGAAAATTAGTAATATAAGTTGAAGATCGAGAAGGTTTTCTATACCCAAAAAAAAAAGTTTTCTAAACCATAAAAAAATGTTTATTAAATAAAAAATGCTAAGGAGATCAAAATTTTATATTCTTTTGTAAACCGCATGATGTAGTGGTTGATAATTAATTTCTTTTTTAATAATTTAAAAAAATAGACCAATCATCAAACCACATCACCCTTAACAAATTTGTAGAGTTAAAACATGCTCGCAGATTTGATGTGCATGTTAGTTGTTATATACCCTTAAATACTCGACACCATGTCATACCTTATGTATTTGACTTTTAGTTTGCTTTTCAATGTCAGAGTTGGTTAACCAAATATATCGCTCAAAATCATTTGAAGAGAAGTTGGTCGCAAGATATAAAATATCGATGATATCGGAAATATCGGTAGTTTAAAAATACGGAAATATCGATAGAAATATCGGGATATTATCGATATCGATAAAAATAATATGGAAACTACGGAAATTGTAAGAAAAACTTGGAAATTTTTATTGAAACTTTGCAGGATGTTTATTTAGTCAATTATCTATTAGTTTATCACAAAAAATTGGAAGGAAATGCATTGCATGATGGATTTAACTGATTTAAGTTGATTATATAGCGAGCTGGCAAACATTATGAGTGTAGAAAATATGTAGTAATTAATTAAAGAAGTTTAAACACACCATAATAATTTATATATAATGAATTAGCACAATATTTTACACTTTATACATTGCATGGTAAGATACATGAGTGACTTAGTACCACATAGAGTTCCTATGAGGTTCAAATTTTTCACTATCTTCATCACTATGTGTAGAATAAGTGTATTGTGAAGAGTAATCATCAAATGATAAATCCCCAAAATAATTTTGCATGTAATTGTTAACATGCCACCCACATGCCATCCGTATGTAATTGTTAACGGCATTTTGGTCACATTTTTTAATATTTTATTTTTGTTTTATATAAATGTTTCTTGTTTGTTGTGCCACAAATCATGTGGTTGGTATATAAAAAAAGAAAGCATTGAGTTTCCCAAAATCATAAAAAAAAAAAAAAAGAGAAAAGATACTGTTCATGAACAGTAGTCATATCATGACGTATCATTTTCAGATCAGAATTAGACTATATTGGTTAGAGAGTAAAATTGATGATCGATGCACGTGTTGATGATCGCTGCACTCTTTCTTTTCCATTTGTTTTGGTTTTTTTTCTTGGGTTTCACTTCTCTGTCTGTCATTTCCTGCTTTTTTTCTTTCTCCGGTTCTCCCTCATTCCTCTTCTTGTTTCTTCTCCGGTTCTCCTCCCATCTGTTTTCTGCAACTCTCCTTCTCGGAGCACAGACACACCACACACACCCCTCACCGTGACCTCCACCACAGTGGTGCACACTCTGCCGAGCATCATCACCACCTGTGGACCGTTCCTCATCCCTTTCTCACCTCCTGGCGGCGGCTAGCACCATTAGGCAAGGGGAGGCCTTGTTTAGGCCGTACGAGGCTCTTAGATGATCAGATCCATCAAATCCGAGCGGGGATTGCTCCTTTTTAGGGTCTGAGCGTGGATTGCAGAGAGAGGATTGCTCATTTTCAGGGTCTGAGCGTGGATTGCTCATTTTCGGCTGCCGTTGAGACGATGACGACGGATCCGGCGCGATAATATCGCTAATATTGCGATATTATCGATATTATTGCGATATTAGTACAATAATTAAGTGTAAACGTGTGAAAATATCGCTGTGTAAAAAAAACGATATTATCGGCGATATTTCGCCGATAATATCGATTTTTCAGTCCTTGGTTGGTGGTACTTGTATCGCGATTTCTTTTGTTGAGACAAACATGTATGTATGTAGATATAGCTTTCTCCCTTATTAAAGTCGGAGGCAGATTGTCTACCTTCCTAATATCATGCCCTTCTTATCCCTTTTTATTTTGTGCGGTCACAGTTAAGTCACGTCAATATTTTATATTGATTTTTTATAGAGATAATAAGATAAAAAACAATAAGAATATAAAATGTTGACGTGGCTTAACCGTGACCATATAAATAAGAGAGGATGTGAATGGTATGGTAAAAGGAGGGCAGACAATCTGCCTCCATTAAAGTCACATCCTTTTCATGTTTAGTGTTAGGTGTGCTATGCCTACCTGAAATTTGGTCAAGGATAAGACAAAGTCTTGGCATGCAAATAATTTCGTTGTATATTTATCGACTTTCTTATTCCAAATTGTTAGTTCAGGAGTACGGATGACAATTTTACTCTTCCTATTCAAGGTCTGTACGATTTGTTGATTTTTTAAATTAGTTTCGGACCTTCTTTTTGCCTTCTAGAGTTCCTAGATTTTGCATGTGTCATCTTAATTGTCCAGTTTTAAATTAGTTTTGTATTCAATATATATGTTTTTCTTTTCTATGCAACTAGGGATGGCAACGGTTCGATTTTGGGATGGAAATGTTATATCCATCCCCATAACCACGAAAAATAACCATATCCATAACCGCAAATTAACTATCGAGTATTATCCATAACCATACTCACTGGGTAACGGATTGCCCATCGGTTAACGGGTATATCCATCTTCGTCAATACAAAAAATATATTCGTTCAATTGAGAAATTATAAGTTAGTAGATATCAATTTCGTCATTAAACATTTGATGTATAAAATGATCCAATGAATGGATTTTGTTGAGTATAAAAATTAAAACACTGATGATGTTGGCTTGTCTTTGTTATGTCCTATAAGCACCATTGAGTTCGCATTGATTTTGATTCAAAACTTTACTTTCCTACAAAATGCAACTTTTGTATTCTCAAGGTAATGGTTTGGTGAATAATAGATATACAAATATATATATATATATATATATATATATATTATACTATTATATTATATATAAATTATATTATTTACTAATCGGATCGGATTCGGTTATGGATACGGTTTGGGGACCTCTATAACCATATCCAAAACCATAACCGAATAATATAAACGGTTTTTCTCCATATCCAAACCATACCCGAATTTTCATATCCAAATCCAATCCATTCGGACGGTTATCCACGGTTATCAGATTTAACGGTTAAAATTGCTATCCTTGTATGCAACCACTATGGAGAGATGAGAAAAATCGATGACATAACTTCATAGAAGATAAATAATCTTAATTACTTAAAATTACAATTTTTTTGCTTTATATATTCATCCACTTAGACCACTACCTAGAAACTCCACACGCAAGGGCTGAGTCACCCCCAGTCTAGAATGGCTCCAGCCCAGTCTAAAAGGGTAATGTTATGGAGATTAAATTTGTAGATAAAATTTGCAAACTAAACCCTAAACCCTAATCATTAACTTCTATGTCATTTAGTTTACAAAATTTTGTCTACTTTAATATCATATAGTTTACAAAATTTTATCTACAAATTTTATCTTCTTAGAATTACCCGGTCCAAAATATGGGTGATTGAGATTCTAGTGCTAATTTTTATAAAGTTTATTCATTTACTGAAAATCAGTCCATTCCATCCAATTAAACGCATAATAAACATACTTAGTAATATGCGTTATCTTTAATGAATCCCGAGTCTCTGACTCTTTTGACCAAAAAAAAACAAACGTGTAACAAATGAAAAAAAGGCAAAAGTGTAATCCACCTTTTGATAGTGTGCTTTAATAATTGTGGTTTGATAAACGTGCATGCTTCAATTTACACCTACAAAACATACTTACTAAGCCACCTATTCCAGTTAGTATTTACATTGGCAAAGACGGAAGGCATTATTTTAAAGTAACTTTAATGAAAAATTTCTGGTACTATTTATTTTAATGAAAAATCATAATTTTATATTAAAAAGTCAATTTTGATACTATTCACTTTACCATTTATTTTGTCCTTATTGTTAAAACTCAAAATTTTCAATTAATTTTCATTAGTTTTCCTTTATTTTAATCCTCACGTGAGTCTGTAATGTAATACGTGTGCTGCGTCGGCCATAAAGATTTTGGTGTTCAAACCTTCTAGATCTTTCAATGCTTATAATTATAGTTGGCTATCTGTTTGAGCTTCTTTCAAAAGGGAATCAGTTCCAAGCTGAGAAATTCAATCTGTGGGATCAAAGTTTTTCTAATAAAAAATCATTTGCAGGTTCATATGTGTATTTTATGTGTGAGTTTCATGGAATTTTATATATCACTATACTATAAAGTCATTGCGTTTGTCTTGAGATATAGGTAGCGTACCAACTTTAATAACGTTATTACCATTAATTCCTTCGATGCTTACTCGGGGAAGGGTCGACTCATTACCGAGAGAATTTTCCAAAACAAAAGTTATATTATATAAGTTTCTTCCATATCATGTGTATAAAATTTGCTGTGCTCCTGTTTGAACACTTCTACTGTAGCTGGAAACATGAGGCGCATCCACATTACAGCGCGTGGACAGTTATAGATGTGGTTGTTGTGGTTGTTGTTGAGTCAACGGAGAAAATGTGCATCGCAAGTGCCAACGTATGCTCCTACGTATGTATGTTGCAATGGTACGTTAGGGTTAGGGTTAGGGTTCCATCGGCATCATTGTTGTACTATGTGACCTCCCTACCTTCACACTATTATAATTTATATATTAGTCTTTTGTCACACGCGTGTTTATTCTTTTGTATGTTGTTTTTTTTTTGTTTTTGTTTTTGTAATTTTATTCTTTTTATTTTTATGGGTTTATCTTAGTTTACTATCCTGAAATTTCTTTGTTTTCAACATTTCATACATTAAGTTTTTTTCGTCATAGTCTGGTACCTAAGGTGATAATTCTGGAATACTGTCATACATTCGTCTAGTATTTCATTAAAATTTATGCTAACTGATGATGTGACGCCCACGTGGTCAATGACTAGGTGACAAGTGTCAATATAGACCACGTGGACATTAAAAAAAAATTAAAAAAATAGTTTCTCATCAGATCCAAAAAGAAAAAAAAACCTCCTGAGAGAGCGCTTGCTTCGTACGAAGAGCTTGGAAGAGGAGAGTTTGGAGTTGAAGGTGGCGGCAGAGGTGGCGAGGAGGCATATCAAACACTTGGGTTGCGGCGTTTTGGGGCTGAAGGTGAAGGACAAGGAGGAAGTGGGGTGGGATTGTGTAACAACCCAAAATTCTTATTTGGAAGCTAAATCCGATGATAGGCCAAAATAAAGTCATGGTTAATCTCTACGCTACTAACCATAACAAATTTATTTCGTTAAAAGAAATCTAGCACAATATTAAATTTGGGTTATTTTTATGGCTACATCTAACTGTCTCGTTAGACTGCCTACGTACCTTACGAAGGGATCAAGCCATTTGTAGTTCGTCATTATGCTTTTAGAACAACATCTCTCCATAAAATCTGCAGAAAACAGCACTATTGGACCAAGTTTAGGCTTCCCTTGGAGCATCCAAAACCAAACCAAATCGTGTAAAGCATATATGGGTTTTGAAGTTGTGTTCTGTACTTTAAAAGCATATAAAGTTTGTAGAAAACGGAGCTCTAAATTGGAAGTTATGCTAAAAAGAAAATGGAGTCTTGAAACTGGAAATCCAGTTTTCTGCTGCTGTTTGGCAGCACGCGACCCAAGTTTAAATAAGGTTTTGTTCAACCAAAACTCAACGGAACTGAGTGAAAACAATTGGGTTACAATCATGAACATATGTACTTTCAACACACTAAATTTTTTCTCCAAAGAAGCACATAATGACCTAGAAATTAAGAGCCAAATAAGGCAAAGAAATCAATTTTCTGCAACTTACGTAACAGCCCACTTCCAATTCATATAATAGATCCCAAAATACTTCCAGGTAGTCCAGAAGTCATGTATACAACATCCAAAACTAACATGACTCAAAATTAACAAGAAATTGACCTTTTGAACCAAACCCTATTTAGGTCCGTTTCAATCCATTTGCTGGTCAAATTTCCAAAATTAACAATCATGCGATATTGGAACACTTCCTTCGAAGAAATGACTCCAAATTAGTTTTTGCCATCTAGTTTTTATTTAACGGTCACACACTTACTTAATACTCAACAAAGAATTCTATATACATAACCAGATTCCACAACCTTCTTATAATTCCTCCATCAAGTCCAACATGAATAAAATTAGCCAAAGATCACCCAAAATCCAAGGTGAGGCTCACGGCAAGCCTACTCATCAACTTAAACCAATTCTTTGCCACTTTAGTTACAAGTTTAAAAATCCCTACAAATTCATCCAACTTAATCCAAGAACTTAACATAAATTAACTCATCTATTAAAACCAAAAAGAAAATATGACAGGGTTTCTTGGGTTCTCACCTCCAAAATCCCCCAAAGTTGTTCATCAATCTGCCACTTCGCTACTACACTCTTAAATCAACTTCATCACCACGAATCCTCAACAAGAACCCCGAAATTTCGAGTTAAACACTTCAATCTCAAACTTGTTCGAAAATGAAACTTGAAATTCGAAAGATCCACTTACATATCCTGGAAGTGCATGATGAGAGGAGTATTTTTCTCTCTTGGGTCGAGACCCATCTCCGGCGAGGTTGGCCGGAATCGGCGAAAAGCCCACGAAAACTGTCAAAACTTGCTTGGTTCCAGCATATGGTTTTGGTATCAAATTGAAAAGGGTTTCGCTATGAATACATAGCTTTCGACCGTGCGTGATTTCGTTGCCATATGAGAAAGTTATCATTTTTGGAGTGAAGAAGAATTAACGGGGGCAGAACAACACAGTCGTTGCCCCTGCTGCCTCTGCCTGCTGCGGCAAAGAAAAAAAAGAGAAGCCTTTGGCTTCAAGAATACTCTCTCCCCAAAATTACTATTTTGCCCTCTAACTTTAAAAATTCTTAACTTACTTGTTCTAACTCCAAATCACATTTTGTTTGCGCTCACATGTCAGTATCGAAATGTACTATTCGAATATGTAAAGAAATCTGGAAAATCATGGATAATATGTAAAGAAATTTGGAAAATCATGAAAGGATCAAATACGTCTGCGAGGAAATCCGTTTAACACAATATGGCAATTTTGTCATTTTACACTTAACGAAAAGTTATACGACATAAATAATAGTGAAACCCGGAAGCGGAATTTCACATTTTCCCCATTCGAATTTCATAACCATAAATCTATTTATTCTCGATTTACTCCACATATTCATATATTTTAAATTTTCATGGTATTATAGATTGGAGGTTGTCGCTCCTACGCCATCGCATGCATACATGTACGTTGTTGGTCCTACGACATCATACCTTGCTGGGTTTATCCTTCCCCCACCGAGGCCATTGACCTCACCTTCGTCCGCCGTCCGCCGTACGCCGTCCGCCGTCCGCCAACCGTTTTTCAAATGGATTTAGTCTTGGCTTGCCACTCTGTTTGCAAGAAATTTCAGGGTAGCAAATTGAGATTAACCCTTTCTTTAACGGAGATACCAACAGAAAACTTAACGGATATATGAAAGTGTCCCATAATTACGACTTTTGGTACCAGACTGGGATGAAAAAAACTTGTTGTATAAAATGTTGAAAACCAAGAAATTTCAGGGTAGTAAATTAAGATTAACCCCTTCTTTATTTGTCAACAAATTTAGGTCTTTGTAATGCCCTACATTTGAAATACGATTGAACATCATTTCCTCAATGCTTCTACTTTAACATTCATTTTATTCGTCAATGCTTCTACTTTAAAATTCATTTTATTAGGCTTAGCCATGTTACCTAAAGCAACATAATCTTCCTCTACACCTAATGTGCAAGTCTGCATCTATATAATTTAGATTAGTTTGGTACAGACAGACTAAAACTTGTGTAGAAAACAATTATATTGTCTAAGAACTATGGTCTTTTATGTGAGATATATATATGCCGCACCATTTACATTTAAAAATGTGAATAATAACACTACTACAAAATGGACTTATTGTGTCACTGGGTGATGTCGCTTTAATATAATATAGTGGCGGACAAGACATTTGCGACACCTACTGAACATGACGTCGGATTTACTGTCGCTTGTAAGCGTCATAAACTGTCTATGTCGCTTTTAACCAACGTAAACATTTAATGTCGCTTATAACCGACATACATTTTAATAATTTTTAAATAATGGTGTCGCTTTAAAAAAAATAGTGTCGCTTTTAAGCGACATAGAGTATTGGTGTCGCTTTTAAGCGACATAAAGTATTGTTTTTAAATATTTTAAAGCCTGAGCGACATAGATTTTATTTTTTTTAATATTTTGAAACCCGGTGTCGGTTATAAGTGACAGATTGATGGTCTTTATATACTATCCCCCGTGTTTTCTTCTTCCTCTCTTGCATCCTTCTTAAGGATGAGTTTATGAGGTGACACGCAACTAGGCTTGGCAAACGGGTCGTGTCTATCATTTTCGTGTAACACCTGTTATCTTAACGGGTCGTGTCGTGTCTCACCCATATCTTAAAAGGCGACCTGTTATGACCCGTTAAGAAAAATATTTTTTTTTCCTTAAATTTGCACATACCACACATTGCCATATAAATATTACTTTAAAACATTAAAACACATTTGTCGTTTAAGTACTACATCTATACTCGAAAATAAAAGCCTAATAAACAAACATCCATACACTACTACTCTATTACAAAATGTTAAATGTGCAAGGATATGCAAAATGAAAGAGTTTTTGTTTTCAAGGTTGTGAAGCCTTTCTCAAAAGTTTAAACCTTGCAAATGGAACTCAAAGCTTGCATGTTATTCCTTTTAAAAAATCCTCAATTTTCATCGATCATCATGACATAAGATTTTGTGGTATTCACTTATGTAAATATTTTAAATTGACGATCAAATTAGTTCATTGTATTCATATAGGATCAAGGAGTGTAGTTGTAAAAAATCATCAAAATCGGAGTTAAAATAACCGTTAAATCGTGATTTTTCGTTTATAACAATCGAAAAGTTTTGTCTCGTTACTTGATCTCTAAATGTTTATTTTTTGCAATTTTTGGCGTATGCGATCTCGAAGCATATATGAACAAGTTTGACGGTTAGATCATTGAAATTAGTTTCGTAGGATGCGTATCTCATCAAAACGATGGATCCACTAACACTTAGAGTTTATTTATACTATCATTAAGTATAACATAAGATTTTGTGGTATCCACTAGTGTAAATATTTTAAATTGAAGATTGAATTCATTCATTGTATTCATATAGGATCAAGGAGTGTAGCTATAAAAAATAATCAAAATCGGAGTTAAAATAATTGTTAAATTGTGATTTTTTGTTTTATAACCGTCGGAAAGTTTTGTCCCGTTACTTGATCTCTGAATGTTTTTTTTTTTTGCAATTTTTGGCATATACGATCTCAAAGTATATACAAACATGTTTGACGGTTGGATCGTTAAAACTAGTTTCGTAGAATGTGTATTCCATCAAAACAATAGATTCACTAACACTTAATAGTTTATTCATACTTTCATTAACTATGACATAAGATTTTGTGGTATCCACTTGTGTAAATATTTTAAATTGACGATCAAATTATTCATTGTATTCATAAAGGATCAAGGAGTGTAGCTATAAAAAATCATCAAAAACGGAGTTAAAATAACCGTTAAATTGTGATTTTTCGTTTATAATCGTCGAAAAGTTTTGTCTCGTTACTTGATCTCTGAATGTTTGTTTTTTTGCAATTTTTGGCATATGCGATCTCGAAGCATATATAAACAAGTGTGGCGGTTAGATCGTTGAAATTAGTTTCGTAGAATGCGTATCCTATAAAAACGATAGATTCACCAACACTTAGAGTTTATTTATACTATCATTAAGTATAACATAAGATTTTGTGGTATCCACTAGTGTAAATATTTTAAATTGAAGATCGAATTCATTCATTGTATTCATATAGGATCAAGGAGTGTAGCTATAAAAAATAATCAAAATCGGAGTTAAAATAACCGTTAAATCGTGATTTTTTATTTTATAACCGTCGGAAAGTTTTGTCCCATTACTTGATCTCTGAATGTTTTTTTTTTGTTGCAATTTTTGGCATATACGATATCGAAGTATATACAAACATGTTTGACGGTTGGATCGTTAAAACTATTTTCGTAGAATGTGTATCCCATCAAAACAATAGATTAACTAACACTTAATAGTTTATTCATACTTTCATTAACTATGACATAAGATTTTGTGGTATCCACTTGTGTAAATATTTTATATTGACGATCAAATTAGTTCATTGTATTCATATAGGATCAAGGAGTGTAGTTGTAAAAAATCATCAAAATCGGGGTTAAAATAACCGTTAAATCATGATTTTTTGTTTATAACCGTCGAAAAGTTTTGTCTCGTTACTTGATCTCTGAATGTTTGTTTTTTGCGATTTTTGGCGTATGCGATCTCGAAGCATATACAAAAAAGTTTGACGGTTGGATCGTTGAAATTAGTTTCGTAGGATGCGTATCCCATCAAAACGATAGATTCATTAACACTTAGAGTTTATTTATACTTTCATTAATTAGACTAAATATATTAATTATTTTATGTATTAATTAGACTATGGTTCAATTCGTATGTGATGATATTTTATCATAAAATTATATTTTTGTTTTTTATTACGTATTTTATTTATTAAAATTTTAAAATATTATATGAGATAACATAAAGTATTTTATTCATTACCGTTGCCTACCCAGTTCGCTAGTTATGCCAATGCCGACAACGACAACAACATAACGGATGATGACATGGAACATCCATAACCTTTGTTTTATGTGTTTTAAGTATTAATTAGATAATATTTTTGTTTTTTTATTATGTATTTTATTAATTAAAATCTTAAAATGTTATATGAGATACCAAAAAAAAAACACTCGTTATTTTTTTTGTATGGGTTAAATTTTTTAATTTTTTATTTTTATAAAAAAACTATTTTGCTGTCGCTTTTAGGCGATGGCATTGGTCAGATAATTTGAAGTGCACTAGGTGGGAACTTTCCCGCTTGTTAAGCGACATCAAGGTTAACCAAAGCGACGCCACGTGCATTTCAGTAAAGCTTGTCAGAAGATGGTGTTCCTTTTAAGCGATGCCACGTGCTTTTCAAGAAACTGTGTCAGAAAGAAGTTGTTTGATTTAATGGGACGTGTATAGCAATAGAGTGTGTCAGAATTTTGTGTCGGTTGAAACCGACACCAAATTTAACTAAAGCGACGCCACGTTTAGTTCAATAAATTTGGTCAGAAAGTAGTTGGATGCAATTCGATGTAATGTGTGGCAGAAGTTGGTGTCGGTTTTAATCGATAGCAACCCTCACTTATTTCGACGCCAGTGGGTTTTAATACGACATGCTTTACTTAATGTCGGTTTTAACCGACGCCAACTTCGTATCCATATTTAAACCCCTTCTTTCCCCATTTCATCCGTGCTTTCGTTTGTTGCCTAATTTCAGTCTCTCATTCTCCTTCCCAATTTCGTCCGTACCTTTCATTTCTTCTCCATTTTCAGTTTTTATACTTCTCCTTCCATAAATTTTTGCTATGGATCATCATATTGAAGATGAACATGCTGACAAATTGCAATTCGAAGAGGAATGTGGTCCATTTTTTATTTACTATGGTTATTAATTTTAGTTTTTTGTTTTGTATTCCAACTAGTATGACGCCTAAATTGAAAATATGATTTTTGTTCCTTGGTTTTTACTTGTTTTTTCTGTATTTATAAGGATCAACTCAACGAAGAAGGGGACCCTCAATTCCCAGTTGGAAGCAACATCCGTGTTCTTTTGATGCTTCTAGAAAATGCATTAGTGAAAATTCTAGTGCTTTTTCAAAACATGTAGCGGCAGAGGTTAGAGATTATAGAAATATTCCATTGGTGAGAGATTGGCGTATGACCAAGGAAGAACGCAGGGAAGCTTTCTGAATAGAATAAAGGTATAAATATTTTTTGTTACTTGAAGAGAGTAGAATAAGTCAATGTTTATGGTGATAATTAATTTGCTTAAATTTTTTTATGAGTATAGGAAACTATTATTTTTCAAGAAGAAGATATGGCGAAAATGCCAATGATCCGTCACATGGCTTTTCATATTGCAGAGCATGCGCATAAACAGTACATAAATAAATTTTAAAAAAAACTTTATAATGATAAAACCAGTTGAGGAGCACGAGAACACTCCTCCTAATGTGGATCCTCAACAGTGGGCTGATTTGGTGGCCTACTGGAATAAAGAAAAAGGTAAATGTTTTATGATTTGTTTTGTTATAGCTTGAAATTTGTTTAATAAATTATTTTTATTTTTAGGAGATTGCCACAAAAAATAAGCATAGTAGGCAGTTGAAAACAATGAACCACACAATTGGTGCAAAATCTTTTGCAAAAGTTCGGGCAGAACTTGTAAGGGTTGTACATTTTCATATGGACGACATCAGCTCCAGCATAAAAACCGACATTAGTTGGAAGATTTATTAAATTTTTTTATTTTTTAATATATCTGGTGTCGCTTATGGACGACACCAGCCTAATTATTTTATTTATCAAAATGTTAGGTAATGTCAGTTACGACCGACAGTAGCTTTACTATTTTATTTATTAAAATTACTTGATGTCGGTTTGGACCGATAGTAAGTGTGATATTTTAATTGTTTATTTGTTACTTAACGTCGGTTTGGACTGCCATCATATCAGATTTCCATGTCGCTTATAAGCGACGTAAGTACCGATGTCACTTTTAAGCGACGCTGTTGTTCTTTTTATTTTATTTTACTTTGCTTCTTTGTGGCGGATTAAGGGGGCTAAGCGACGTCAATACCCTTTTGTGACGGTAGTATTGGTGTCGGTTCCTCTATGCGACATTGCACGATTTAATGTCGGATTTTTACCAAAAATTCAACAGTAAATGTTGTTTCTTGTCGGTTTTAAACCGCCAGTAATATCCCCTTTTGTAGTAGTGTAAGTCAAAGTGTTTAAAACCCAAATATTCTTTTAAAAGCAAAAGTTAAATGTGCTTGAAAAAGAAACTCTAATGTGCATAGAAAAATATATGGCGGAGAACTTAGTCAACAAAAATAGAAATTTGGTTTATGGTGCCTCTTAAGTTGGAAATTTCAACTTTGTATTTTGGGTATGGAGCTACCTCGCTTTACGGGGACCGATCCTCTTTAATCTGCACTAGATCACTATATAATAAGCCTTGCATGGTTATTGTTCTTTGCATCAGCGTCTGAGATCTCTCTTATTATACACAAGCACACACATAGAAACACACGGACCAAGCACACACTTACATACACACAGATTCAAATGGAGCGTTCAATGCGTCTTGTTTCAGCCGCCTTCGTTCTTGCCTTGCTTTTGGCCGCTACCGGTAATTATACCTCTTTTATTTAGTAATTAATTTTTTATGATGTTTTGAATAAAGCATCTTATTTAACAAAAAAATTGATCTTTAGAGATGGGGCCAATGGGTGTTGAGGCAAGGACTGAGTCAAACAAGGCAGTTGAGGGGAAGATCTGCGAGTATCCGAGCACCCTGTTCAAAGGGTTGTGCTTTTCGTCCAACAACTGTAAACACACCTGCAGAAAGGAGCAATTCACCAGAGGCCATTGTAGTGTCTTCACCCGTGCTTGCGTGTGCACCAAAAAGTGCTAATTAATTAGTTAAAAAGAAATGTAATCTGTGTAGAGACCGTGCTTGTGTAATGTGATGGATTGATATGGCCCTGTATCCACATGGTTGCTTTTGCTAATAAATTGAATGACCCTGCATGGATCAATATTCGTATCTCTAGTGTAGTGTTTTCATCGCACCTGACGTACTTTTAGTCGCCTATTATCCTATATGTTTTTCTTCAGGGTTATTATTAACATTCCAGATAATCACCACAGACTATTCTTTTGTTTATTGACTTTCAATTAAGAAAAAGTGCACAATAATTATCGTGAAATGCTAATAACAATATTTTTTTCCCTTTTGACAAGGCATTGAAAAATTTCACTTAGTGTACTTGGATTCAACACATTACTTTAATTTGTGTCACAAAGATTATTTAAGTCACATTGTCGATCTCAGATGTACTTTTTTATCCACACCTTCTGTTGTATTAAGTTCTTTTGCCTTTTAAAACTAGTAGTAATAAACGTAAAACAAGGTGAGGTTGATGCACAAGAAAAAAATTAGGAAAAGGTTCGAAATTGCTTAACCAACTTTTAAGCAAAGACCTAATTGTTTATTTTTATTTTATCTTATTTTTTAAGAAATAATCCTTAAAGATTAATATTTTCGTGATAACATTTTAAAAGACTCTTCCACATTTTTTTACTTAAAACACTTTCATATTTTTCTCTCACTTTTCTACATAGTATGTATGGTATTGCCAAGGACGAAGCCACCTTGGGCCCAAGGGGAGGATGCCCTAACTCAGTTTTTTTGTGAAAAAAATTATACATATTGCATATAATAATTTCATGTGATAAAGCATTTTCGGCTATGAAATTTCTAAATAATCAATTGAGAAATCGTAAGAAAATAAACGGATGAAAGATAACATGGTTATTTTTATAGGAAGAGATATCTGATGGTATTGGTAATGAAATTGTTATGCAACGCTTTCAAAACTTGAAAATGTGTCGTGAGAGATTGTAATATGTTGTATAAAATATTTTATAGATTAATGTATGTGCATTGTTAGTAAATTCTTCAAACTTTTAATTTGTGACTTTATTTTTTTGGATGTCCCGATTCATATAGATCTCAGACTTCGTTCCTGATGTATTAGTATGAATTTACAAGAGGCCATTGTAGTGTCTTCACCCGTGCTTGCGTGTGCACCAAAAAGTGCTAATTAATTAGTTAAAAAGAAATGTAATCTGTGTAGAGACCGTGCTTGTGTAATGTGATGGATTGATATGGCCCTGTATCCACATGGTTGCTTTTGCTAATAAATTGAATGACCCTGCATGGATCAATATTCGTATATCTAGTGTAGTGTTTTCATCGCACCTGACGTAATTTTAGTCACCTATTATCCTACATGTTTTTCTTCAGGGTTATTATTAATTCCAGATAATCACCACAAACTATTCTTTTATTTATTGACTTTCAATTAAGAAAAAGTGCACGATAATTATCGTGAAATGCTAATAAAAATATTTATTTTCCCTTTTGACAAGGCATTGAAAAATTTCACTTAGTGTACTTGGATTCAACAAATTACTTTAATTTGTGTCACAAAGATTATTTAAGTCACATTGTCGATTTCAGATGTACTTTTTTATCCATACCTTCTGTTGTATTAAGTTCTTTTGCCTTTTAAACCAGTAGTAATAAACGTAAAACAAGATGAGGTTGATGCACAAGAAAAAAATTAGGAAAAGGTTCGAAATTGCTTAACCAACTTTTAGGACTTAATTGTTTATTTTTATTTTATTTTATTTTAGAAGAAATAATCCTTAAAGATTAATATTTTCTTGATAACATTTTAAAAGACTCTTCCACATTTTTTTACTTAAAACACTTTCATATTTTTCTCTCACTTTTCTACATAGTATGTGTGGTATTGCCAAGGACTAAGCCACCTTGGGCCAAAAGGGGCAGATGCCCCAACTTAGTTTTTTTTGTGAAAAAAATGTACATATTGCATATAATAATTTCACGTGATAAAGCATTTTCGGCTATGAAATTTCTAAATAATCAATTGAGAAATCATAAGAAAATAAATGGATGAATAATAACGTGGTTATTTTTATAGGAAGATATATTTGATGGTATTGGTAATGAAATTGTTATGCAATGCTTTCAAAACTTGAAAATGCGTCGTGAGAGATTGTAATATGTTGTATAAAATATTTTATAGATTAATGTATGTGCATTGTTACTAAATTCTTAAGCCTTTTAATTTGTGACTTTATTTTTTAGGATGTCCCGATTCATATAGATCTTAGACTTCGTTCCTCATGTACTAGTATGAATTTACAAGAGCTTATTGTGGAGCAAAAAATAATCAAGAAAAATATGGAGCCAACACATGGATTTTTGGGTAGAAAAGGACAAGATTACCCTCGAGGCACAAAGGGATTTCTACGCGCGAGCAGTGGGCAATCATCCCTCAATCAAGTCAAAAGTGCCCAAAATAGGTATTTATTTAAAACCTATTTCATTCATTCTCATCAAATATTTTCCACAAGGTAACCCCCAAATCTTTCATTTCAAATTATATTAATTAGCTAATTAATTGATTTATTATTCAATTAATTTATTAATTAGCTACAAATCATGAATCTCACCCAAAAAACCATCCAAGTGGCTAGTCCATCTCCTCCCAAGGAGGTAGGCCACACCCTTGTAAATACCATCTCATTTTCTCCAAAACTCAATTCCAACTCCCTTGCAAAATTCTCTAAATTCTCCAAACACTTTTCCCTCAAAATTCTAACTTTGGCATTGGAGGTTCTTCGGCCAAAGGCCCCCCATTCATCGTGGGCGCGTGAGGCTCTTGGCCTTGACCTAAGGTATTATTTGTTTTGTAGGTGCAATTTTGTCCAAGAAGAAGAAGGAAGAAATTTGCATCCACAAATTGGTGCTTTCATTGAGAGGATGAGTCACACAATCATAGAAGACTCTCGCATCTAAGGTTTTTCGTTTTCTTGTTCATTTGTAGATTTTTCGTACGTTCTTATTCTAGGAATTTTTATTTCTAAAAATTCTTCAATAAAACGTAAAAGAAAAGTACAATGGCAAGAGATTTGGAAACCTTGACGAAAGAAAAGTCCAACGTTCAAGGATTAGAACCATGGCGATCTACAAGGCTCAACACAATGATGAGTGAAGCAGCATCACCCCCACGGGGCACCACCGTGGCAACCACCATGGTGGCTACCCACGGCGCCAAGGCCATAGCCCAAGCCATGCCACTTCAACCTTTAAGGGCCCAAGCCCTAGCCGAGCCCGTCTGTGCCTTCTAAACCTAACGCAAGCCCAACGCGTTGCCAAGCCGAGCCTAAGCCTCGCACCCGCGTGCACCACACGCTCGGCAACCCACTCTCATAGCCCAGCCTGCCCTCGTAGTTTCCCAAACAGCCCAAGTTGGTGCAAGATTAGTTCAACCATCCTGACTTCAAATTTCAGGACCTACGATTGAACCAGGGGCATTTTCACCACATTTTTCCACTAATTTGACATTTCCCAACTCAAATCTCGGACCCGAAGTCTACCACCCTTCCACTACTCAAGGAGACACATTTCTTCCAAGCTCTTCGAATCCGCATGGCGAACAACACTTGTCCCGACAAGTCATAGAGTTTACGAGGGCCCTTGCATAACCGATGACCTTGGTGAATCAACTTTTGCAACGCACTGAGATCCAACGTGCCCTAGACGAGGTATCCTAAGGTAGGACAAGGGCAGACGAGGAACCTCTTCAGTAAAGTCCCGACAAGCAACCACTCAATTAGCTACTAACTGACGGTTCCGGCAGCGTACACTCCCGATTGGGCCCCCGAGATAGCGTATACTCCTGTCTTATCGCACGAATGAGCGTGCATTCTCGACTAGGCCCACAGACGAGCATATACTCACGGTTGAGGCCACACTCCGATAACCAACATGAGCAGCCTTTCAGACGAAGCGTTAGGCTCGTAATGAGCATCATCCACATCACATCGGAGTAGGCAGCACGATAGACAGAGAGAATCAGTCACTCAGTCTGGCTCAAGCTCAACCAGTAGCTTTAGGATAATTCCCTCGTATGCTAGGAACGAACCACATGCACCGCAGCTGCTGCATAGATGAGCTGAACACGTAGAAGAGTAGCCTAGACCAGCAGGTCACGATTGGGGGCAGCCGAGAGCTCCGTTACCCCAACAAAGGAAAATTCAGGAAGAAGTAGAGAGACTATTGACCAAGCGATTGCATGATTTTTAAATCAAAGAGGTCACCGACGAGGCACTACGATGGGACATGACCAATATAGTAGGTCACCCTTGAAGCATGCCACATTTCACATCCTTGAAAAGAGATAGAGACCAAGATAGACACTTAAAGCACTATCGAGGCGCAATGATCCTCTATCAAAACAACGACAATCTCATGTGCAAGATATTCACTACCACTCTACAAGGCTAGGTGCAAGATTGGTTTTACAACCTACCGCCATAATTCATCCGGAGTTTCAACGAACTTTCTTTGGTTTTCACTAAAGAATATTCATCCTATCGCTCGATTAAGAAGAAGTCTGATCACTTGTTCAACGTCAAAAAGAACCCAAAGGAGTCGCTTCGCGACTATGTGAAGATGTTTAAAGTAGAGAAGGCAAAGATAGTCAGATGCAACGACTCGATAGCAAGAGCAGACTTCCAAAAAGGACTTCCAGCAGACCACCCGCTGTTCGAGAAATTGATCATGAAAGAAGATCTAACTCCGGCAAACTCTTTCGCTCTGACAAAAAAGCATGCACTTTGGGACGAGGCTCGCCGATCCAGATGCAAGGACTTAAAAGAGAACCTGACATCACCTACTTACTATCCAAACCGGAAGCAGTAGAGAACCTATTCGCATGTTTAACGGTATCTGAAACAATAATAAGCTCTACCATCATACGAGAAGAGCTAGGGGCCCGACTACATGTATTCCACAGTTCAAAAGCTCTCATCGATGCTACCAGAAATTCAAAAACTAACTTTGGCGATAGTTGTTGCAACCAGGAAGCTCAAGTTTTACCTTCAGACATACGCGGTCATCTTCATGACGCACTATTCCGCCCAATCCAGACACTCGACGATAAAGGCATAGACATTGGTGGATGCAAAATTTTCTAACGAACGCAACAACTTGGCCCAAAAGGTCTGCCAAGGGCAGACGAACATTAGAATGACACACTCGAAAACAAGTTTTGTCCTCGTCGCCCCAAAAAATCTACATAGAAGCAACATATACCGACAATTGAACACTACATCTTGCTACGTGACACACGACCTCAGCCGACCCTTGTTCCATAACTCAACTCTAGACTAGCCTAAAACCGACAGTTAAGCATCTCCTGCTGCGTGTAACATGGCCCATCTCCATGACTTCTTACCACGTCTTCACGACGCAACAGGGCAACCTAACGACGGCTCCACGGCTCCCTACTACGCCTTCACGCCTAGCCTAGGCGACGCAACAGAGCAGCCCAACGATGTCCCGAAGGTAGCAGAGCATGCCCTAGCTGTGCCTGCTCCACATGATAGAGACTTCTGGCATTTGCATGTCGACGGCGTATCCAACTGCAAAGGTTTGGGAGCAGACGTGGTCTTTGTCACCCCAGACGGTTCGATGCCCAAGCAGGCGATCACTTTAGGCTTCAAAGCATCCAACAATGAAGCAGAGTACGAGGCCCTACTAGCAGGCCTTCGAATGACAAAAGACTTGGTGGTGAAAAAGCTTGCAATTCATTCTGATTCCCAACTAATCACTACCCAGACTACTTGAGGCATTTTAGACTTGCACCCTCACTTAAGTTTCGCTGGCAGACAATGCTCACGCGGATGCACTAATTGGCCTAGGCTTCTCCCTCGACCACCAACTCAAACGCTCTATTTCGATAGAGTATCTAGATAAGCCAAGCATAAAGGCGGAGCTAGTAGCCAAGGTGTCACAGGTTATTACAACTTCAAACTGACAAGATTTCATTATAGACTACCTGGTCAATGGCACACTTCCCATGGAAAGATTGAAGTTTAGAAAGCTACAAATAAAGGCAGTACGCTACTACATGTGGAACGACGTTCTTGTCCGAAGATCTTACACTGGACCACATCTCTGCTGCCTAGCGCCTCCCGACGACCTAAAGGTTCTAAGCTTAATCCACAAAAGCATTTATGGAAATCAGCTCGGAGGCTAATCCTTAGCACAGAAGGCTCTAAACGCAGGCTACTACTGGTCTACCATGCACCAAGATGCTAAGGAGTTAGTACAAAAGTACGACCGCTGCCAACGCTACAAGCCGGTACCAACACTGTCTGCCAACGAACTAGACCAGCAGACGAGTCTTTGGCCGTTCATGTAGTGGGCAATCGACCTGGTATGACCTATGCTACCCGTTACTAGGGGCAGATGCATGATGATCGTGGCAACCGATTACTTCACCAAATGGGTAGAAGCAGAACCCATGACGACCACAACTCAGACGGACATAGAACGCTTCATATGGAGGAACATCATTTGTCAATTTGGCATCTCTCAGTCCATCGTCACCGACAATTGCCCGTAATTCGTGGGCAAAGATTTGGCGAAAGTCTTCCAAAAGTATGGCATCAAGCAGTACATGTCCACGTCGAGATATCCTCAAGGTAATGGGTAGAACGAAGCATCCAACAAGATAATCCTCGACTGCCTCAAGAAATCCCTCACCGACAAGAAGGGAAAATGGCCGGACGAACTCCTCGAATGTCTATGGACATATCGCACCACCAAAAGACAAGCAACCGGTGAGACTTATTTCTCTTTGGCATTTGGTTCAGAAGCAATCATTCTTCCCAAATGTCATCGTGCTAAGTATCAGCACTCTATTGCCAAGCATTGAGCAGAATAGTAAAGAGATGACCACAAGCTTAGATCTGGCAGAGGAAAAGCACGAGTAAACCATCACCCACATCGCAGCCTACCAGCAGCAGCTCATCTCCAGCTACAACAAAATGGCCAAGATTCGACAATTCCAACCTGGAAATCTAGTCCTAAGAAAAGCCTTCATCACTGCTAGCAGAGAAGGCTCCAAAAAGATGGATCCCATATAGGAAAGTCTGTACAAGATCAGCAAAGTAGGCTGTAAGGTAGTTACACCCTCACCCCCATGAACGACAAAGAGATCAAAAAACAGTGGAACACCTACAATCTGAGGAAGTGTCATGTGTGACCTCCCACAACATCAAAGCCTGAAGACTCAAGCAGCTCGACGGGCACCACCTCGCCAGCCGAGGACTATCCAGTTATTATGCAATTCCTACTTTACAGCTAAGTTATCATTCGTTTCACTCGTTTTTCAATGAAAAATTCAGAAGTAATCTATAACTTGGCTCGGCTGCATGCTTACAACAACTGATCACTCATGCATTTCAAAAGAAGACGCGCACCCTTCTTAGGGACTCATCGCAAGAATTGCGCCCTCTGAGAGACCAACCATGCTCTCTAGTGCAAGATGGTAAACCAATTTGCCGAAACATACATGGGTCTGCTCTCCAGTGCAAGAGGATAAACTAATTGTTCTCCAGTGCGAAAGGGCAAACCAATTCCCCAACACCCACATGGGTCTGCTCTCCAAGGCAGGAGGATAAACTTACACTTCAAATATCTAAACGTGGATGAGCCGGGCTGCCCTGGTATAACTAGGTACACGATGGCTTGCACCAGGATTCCTAAAAGTAGCCACAATGGCCTTTTTCAAGGCTTAGCTAGCTGAAGGATTTTGGGTCTCTTGGCCTAATCTGCGGGGAACCCGCCCTAAAGACGGAGGGGGCACATTACGCAGTACGCCCTACAGACGGCTGCCCTAGAACCCTAAAGCTACTACCGAGTGCACTAAGGTAGCCTACGGTTTCCAGAAGATTATCTACGGCTTGCCCTTCGAGCAGTAAAGTCGCGCTAAACTTGTACAACCGTACATTCTTATGAAAGGTTAAACAAGCTAGTGCGCATATACGAAACTTTATCCACTGACGACATGCTATGTAGTCAATAAGCTTTATCTCTACAAAGCGCGGAACAATCTACACTAAGTCCTAAAGTGTTGTGATACTTGCTATGCAACCTACAAAATTGGATGGAGCCAAGGTTAGCAACTTAGTAGTTACATGGACTTGTCTGCTTCTGTAAGTAAAGCATCTGGCTGCCAATCCTATGGCTAACAACCTTGCAAAGTTCTACACCAACACCTACGGCTACATAGGCTACGCGAGCTTGTCGGCTTATAGAAAAGTAGCATGCCTACCACTGGCCTATAAAGTCTAAAGGTTAAGGCATGAACAAAAGGAGCAAAGATGGAGAAAAACGAAGGAAACAAGTTTATTAAATTTTCTAGCAAAATTGATAAACAACTAGGAAAAATCAAAGGAGTTTAAGCAAAGCAAAAAGCAACAAGGGAAACAAAGAAAATCCTAAAGACTACCTAGAAGACTACTCTTCAGTAGCTTGGACACTCCGCGACTACTCGGTAGCCACACTTTTAGCAGCCGCAACATTCTCAGCAGCGGCACCATCCGACGCTTCACCTCTGGTTGCTCCAGCCTGGGCACCAACATCTCCGATTACTTCTCCAATGGAGGCCTCAAAAGTAAAGGTAAACAATTTTTCAGGAGAAAGAGAAAAGGTTTTGAAGTCTCTCCCAGCACACTCGAAGTTAGACGGCCTACCAAAGAGATAATCTACATAACCCAGCTTGTAGAAATCGGCCTAACTCTGAACAAACGGAGCCTCGAAGCCAGCCTTCTTACCTTTCAGCTCCTTAAGCAGACCAACACGAACGAGATGCAGCTCATCAGCTTCTTTCTTTAAACTTTCGTTAATCTTCAAGCCTATCAACGACCTTCTTAAAGTGGATCACTTAGTTATAAGCTGCAATTAACTCTTCATCCTTTGCATAAACAGCGAAACGAAGCTCAGAAACGGCACACTCAAGATCTTGAATCTGAGGTATGTGACATCTGATCTCATTCTCTGCACTTTCATACTTAAGTTGGATCGCGCCAAGCCTAGTCTTCAAGTCAACAATCTCTTGGCGAGCGGTTTCAAGCTGCAGAGAAGTGGGGGCAGATATATTAGACCCATTCAAAGCGACGAGCTCATATTCCAACCTCTTGATCTTCTCGGCAGAAGAATAAGCTTCGGCTGCCACAGCCCTTGCCACCTCCTTGGCAGCCTTGGTATCATTTTGTTCAAGGAGCATAGACTCGGTTGCCAGAATAATCGTCTTCTGTATCATGACAAGTAGGGCAGTCTTCCTGTGCTCGATCGTATGCTTCGCAAAGGAACTTGGGTAAACAACCCCTATAACATCATCAACAAACTTGGCACAAACGTCCATGTCTTCAAACAAATCTAGTTTCAAAAGCGCACAGATCTTAGCAGCCTCCCCAGAAGCAGGTTTAGTGAATTTTTCATAGCTGCCCACGCGAACAGTCTCATCCTTCCCGGCAGGCGAATCAGTCTTAACAGTAGGGGAGTGGGCCTTGGCATCATTTTAGCAGCAGAGTCCACTTTATTGCTCTTCATAATAGCAAGCCTCTTCAAAGGTGAACCGAACTTAGCCCAACGGATGTCTTGGTATAGACTTCGGCACTAGGGGTATGACATGACCTCTACGCTGAGCAATCGTACTAGCAGCCTCATTTTGCTTCCCATTGGAAGAAGTCATGTCAATCACAGGCTGATCTACAGCAGGCGGACCCTTAAGAGCAGCGGAGGAAGTCTTCAGTTTTTTCTCAACTGACATCTCTTGAGCATGCGGGGAATATCTTTTTTTTTCCACCTTCATTCATAGTAGGCTCCACGACAACGATCAGATGAGCCAATGCATCCGCCTTGATCCTATTTACCTTCTCTCTCAGAAGTAGCCTACCTTTCTCTTGGAGAAGATGACTAAGCATCCAACGTCATTCACGGTACTCAGCAGAAAAGCTCAACCCATACTGGTTTTTCCCTAATTTTTCTCTCGGACCAGCAGGCAGGAGGCATGCATGCCCAGCATTCCAACAGCCCATAAGGCCCACGACCTCCTCATTTCTCTTAATCGCCGGCCTGGCCTGCGTCAGGTCCAAGATCCCAAAGGACATGAGCCATGCGGCTTGCCTAGCACAACGCCCCAACGCCTTAATCTGCGGCCTCAACCACATAATCTGCCATTGGTTCTAGCTAAGCCGAGCAGCCCAAGCAGCGATCCCTGCCACAATACCTCGTCGGCCCATGCTGAGCTGACTTTTGGCCCCTGCCAATCAACGTCCTGCACCACCCCGACGGTTGCCCCGCGACAGCACTATCCAAGAAGCAGACAAGGAAAATTAAATTTTTCTTACCTCGGTGCAGCGCGAAGAAGGCAAATAAAGCAACGAAAGACGGTCTTTTGCACAGGCAAGATGTAGAAGATTGCTAGAGGAAGGGGAACAAATATCCTCTAAGCTCTTTCTCTCTCTCTCTTGGAGGATAGAATAAATCACTCTCCAAAGTTGATTTAATAATCCACTTAAGGTGGACTTAAATAGGCTTTGAGAGAAATTTATTTCCCATTCCTAGAAGGATCTAATTTCCTAGTAAAAAGGGAATCTACATGAAAATAGGAAACAATCCTATGTTTCCCATAGCAAAAAGATCTTTACACCAGCTGCCCTTTCCTAGGAGCAACCCAACAGGTGTGTGGGCATTTGTGGAGCCAAAAATAATCAAGAAAAATATGGAGGCGACACTTGGATTTTTGGGTAGAAAAAGACAAGATTAGCCTCGAGGCACACCGAGATTTCTACGCGCAAGCAGTGGGCGATCATCCCTCAATTAAGTTAAAAGTGCCCAAAATAGGTATTTATTTAAAACCTATTTCATCCATCCTCATCAAATATTCTCCACAAGGTAACCCCCAAATCTTTCCTTTCAAATTATATTAATTAGCTAATTAATTGATTTATTATTTAATTAATTTATTAATTAGCTACAAATCATGAATCTCACCCAAAAAACCATCCAAGTGGCCGATCTCCATCTCCTCCCAAAGGGGCCGGCCACACCCCTATAAATACCATCTCATTTTCTCCAAAACTCAATTTCAACTCCCTCGCAAAATTCTCTAAATTCTCCAAACACTTTTCCCTCAAAATTCTATAACTTTGGCATCAGAGGCATCAAAATTCATCGTGGGCGCGTGAGGCTCTTGGCCTTGAACTAAGTTAAGATTTAGTCTTGGCCTGCAACTCTATTTGCAAGAAATTTCAGGGTAGCAAATTGAGATTAACCCCTTCTTTAACGAAGGTTCTAACAGAAAACTTAACAGATGTATAAAAGTGTCCCATAATTATGACTTTTGGTACCAGACTGGGACGAAAAAAACTTGATGTATGAAATGTTGAAAACCAAGAAATTTCAGGGTAGTAAATTAAGATTAAACCCTTCTTTATTTGTCAACAAATTTAGGTCTTTGTAATGCCCTACGTTTGAAATACGATTGAACATCATTTCCTCAATGCTTCTACTTTAACATTCATTTTATTAGGCTTAGCCATGTTACCTAAAGCAACATAATCTTCCTCTACACCTAATGTGCAAATCCGCATCTATATAATTTAGATTAGTTTGGTACAGACAGACTAAAACTTGTGTAAAAAACAATTATATTGTTATAAGAACTATGGTCTTTTATGTGAGATATATATATGCCGCACCATTTACATTTAAAAATGTGAATAATAAGTCAAAGTGCTTAAAACCCAAATATTCTTTTAAAAGAAAAAGTTAAATGTGCTTGAAAAAGAAACTTTAATGTGCATAGAAAAATGTATGGCGGAGAACTTAGTCAACAAAAATAGGAATTTGGTTTATGATGCCTCTTAAGTTGGAAATTTCAACTTTGTATTTTGGGTATGGAGCTACCTTGCTTTACGGAGACCGATCCTCTTTAATCTGCACTTGATCACTATATAATAAGCCTTACATGGTTATTGTTGTTTGCATCAGGGTCTGAGATCTCTCACAAGCACACACATAGAAACACACAAATCAAGCACACTTACATACACACAAATTCAAATGGAGCATTCAATGCGTCTTGTTTCAGCCACCTTCGTTCTTGTCTTGCTTTTGGCCGCTACCGGTAATTATACCTCTTTTATTTAGTAATTAATTTTTTATGATGTTTTGAATAAAGCATCTTATTTAACAAAAAAAATTGATCTTTAGAGATGGGGCCAATGGGTGTTGAGGCAAGGACTGAGTCAAACAAGACAGTTGAGGGGAAGATCTGCGAGTATCCGAGCACCCTGTTCAAAGCGTTGTGCTTTTCGTCTAACAACTGTAAACACACTTGCAGAAAGGAGCAATTCACCAGAGGCCATTGTAGTGTCTTCACCCGTGCTTGCGTGTGCACCAAAAAGTGCTAATTAATTAGTTAAAAAGAAATGTAATCTATGTAGAAACCGTGCTTGTGTAATGTGATGGATTGATATGGCCTTGTATCCACATGGTTGCCTTTGCTAATAAATTGAATGACCCTGCATGGATCATTATTCATATGTCTAGTGTAGTGTTTTCATCGCACCTGACGTATTTTTAGTCGCCTATTATCCTATATGTTTTTCTTCAAGGTTATTATTAACATTCCAGTCTTCCAGATAATCACCACAGACTATTCTTTTGTTTATTGACTTTCAATTAAGAAAAAGTGCACGACAATGATCGTGAAATGCTAATAACAATATTTTTTTTTCCCTTTTGACATGGCATTGAAAAATTTCACTTGGTGTACTTGGATTCAACACATTACTTTAATTTGTGTCACAAATTTAAGTCACATTGTCGATTTCAGATGTACTTTTTTATCCACACCTTCTGTTGTATTAAGTTCTTTTGCCTTTTAAATTAGTAGTAATAATCGTCGCTCCTACGCTGTCACACCGTGCTGGGTTCATCCTTCCTTTACCGAGGCCATGGACCACAACTCCGTCCGCCATCCGTTTTTCAAATGGATATGGGTCTTGGCCTACAACTCTATTTGCAGGCATGGCAAATCCCTTTGGTTCGCTTTCTCGCTTCTTCGAAAAATGAGAGAAGACGATAGGGGGTTTATGGAAGAATGGGTGTTTAGTGCTTTGTTGAGGAATTGGGTGGGGGAGTCGGGAGGGAAGAAGGGTCAGACGTAGGGCTGGAAAAAAATCCCAAAAATCCCAAACCGAACCGAAAAATTCCCGAAACCAAACCGAAATTCCCGAAAATTTTTGTACCCAATACCAAACCGATCCCGAAATTTTGGTACGGGAATCGGTCTCAAGTTTTTGGGAACATTATCTTTAAGGGGAACATTATCTACCTACAATAGTGAAAATTGAAATACTGAATGAGCACTAGAAATCGATGATGGAACATATACAGGAATGAGCCCTAAGATAGATAATGGAACATATGCAAAAATTTTAAATCACAGAAGATTGATAGATGGATACATAGATGCAGAATAAACATGGGATATTGATAGATGGATACATGGATAGATTATAAGTTACAATTTGCTTGAGAAAACTTTACATCTATGTATAATATTTATATTATATATGTACAGAAGTTTACTCAAGCATATATTAACGTTTTAGACGTAATTTTGGGAACTAACATGATTATAGATAGATTTACTAGTTTACTCAAGTATATATTAACGTTTCATATTGGCAGATTGCTTTTGAATAGGCAGATACTAACTGGGCCTTGTCATTTGATTGGCAAATTTGTGTGCACAGATTAGTAGAAACAAATTGGCAGATTGGGCATGCCTATATGTCAATTTTTCAATATAAAAGGTTGAATTTTAGCCCAAAAGCATAATATGTTGAATTTTAGTCCAAAAGCCCAAAACCATTTTGGGATTCCCGATTTGTCCCGAAATCCCGAAAATTTGGTTTGGGATCGGTATTGAAATTGGGATTCCCGAAAAATTTCGGTTTAGGAATCGATACAAGGGTTTCGGTATGGGAGTTTCGGGATTCCCAAAAATTGGGATTCTCGAAAATTTCGGTTTGAGAATCGGGACAAGGGTTTCGGTATGGGATCCCATACCGAACCACCCCTAGTCAGACGAAAGATTTTTTTTTTTAATTTATAATTTATAATTTTCTAATGGTTTTTAAAAAAATTTAATATTCGCGTGACCTATATTGACACATGGGTGCCACATCATCAGTTAAGAAGGTTCTGATGGAAAACTTAACGGATGTATGAAAGTGTTACAGAATTATGACTTTAAGTACCAAACTGGGACAAAAAAACTTAATGTATAAAATATTGAAAGCCAAGAAACTTTAGGATAGTAAACTGAGATTAACCCTACGTTTAAAATTATGAATGATTCACCTTTTGTGCCCTCTTTTATATATATATATATATATATATATATATATATATGTTCTAGTCAATGGCGAAACCACGAAAGAAGTCTCATGTCATAGACAAGGTACCTCTTAGTCTTAAATTCTAAATTTTGGTGGAATGTTCTAGTCAGTTGCGAAACCACGAAAGAAGTCTGGTGTCATAGACAAGGTACCTCTTAGTCTTATATTCTAAATTTTGGCGGTTTTTCTTTTCTTTGTTTTAGAAAGGGTATATGTAGGTTGTAGTTACTGAACAACACAGGTGAAATTGCACAGGTGCATGTATCCTGGCATGTATACATATGCAGTCTGCATATTCATGTACAGGTGGTATCTTTACTATAATAAAGCTGATCCCTATTTCGGGTCAGCGACTTAACCTATAGATATTGCGGTTATTGCCTTCACATCTGTAAATTATGCTAACTGAACAAAATAGTTGTTATTGTATATTGAAAATGTCAAAAGAAGAGAGATTGGAAAGAATGCAAGGAAGGAAGTTGTCAAAAGGATTTGAGGGAAGGAGAAGGTGAGGAAAACTATGGTCTTAGATGTTCTGTGCTCAAGATTTCTTTCCTCTTCACAGAATGAGCATGACCATATTGACACTGTGAAATGTATTTTAGACGATCCATTTGTTCTAAAAGAGAACGTTTACGATGTTTGATTTCTATAATACCATTCTCTATTTTTTTTTTTTTTTTCTCTTTTTTTGCAGACTTATATTGAGCCAGGGACTGGAAGGCGGTTCCGCTCCTTAGTAGCAGTTGAGAGATACCTGACAGAAGCCAATGAAGAAGTTCCACTCAAGGCATTGATGCCTACCGATAAGTCTAGTGCATGTTCTTTTCCAATTAGTGATCAAGCAGAAGTTTATTAATCCGTTCTCTGTGATCGTTGACCTTGTCCAGTAGCTTTGCTTGTGTTTCAGATATCGAGTGGTTCTTGCCATCAGCAGACAAAAAGTTCGGCTGAGATCGAGCCCCAGAATGTTGTTTCTAGTACTCTGAAGAGAAATATTTCCGGCGAGAATGATAGACCCTCCAAGCTCAATATTGGCATGCTACCAGCAATAGTTAAATGGGTTCTCCGCGGTCCTGGAGGGAATATGTGGAACCCCGTCAGGAACGATTCTACGGTCCCGAATTCTGTCAAGCAGAGCTGGTCCGAGAGTTTCAAATCGTCCGCCTCTGGTGGAAATATTAGTGCACCAAGTCTATAAGTTACAACTGTTCTGCTAAAGTTGAACTTCTGTTCATTTTGTTTGGTCATTTACTTTTGATGATAGCCCCCAAAGTTTTGCCGGATCCTTTTTTCTCGGAGGGTTATATTGGAGGAAATCGAATCCGACCAGCATTCGCATCTCGTTTTGACCTAGAGTGACATCAATAGTGGTCAACTCGCAACTCTTCTGACCTAAACCTTGCATTGCCGATGAGCGTAGGCCTCGGAAAGCCTCACTGAAGAGCAAACCATGATTTGGAGACCCTTTTTCCAAACACGAACCCAAAAATCAAGGGAATTTAACAGGTAGATCTAAGCTACTTAACATGTCTCGTGCACGTGACGTTGACTCATAACACGGTTGAATGTAACATCAGGTTACGATGTGAAGATCGCACTAATAAGCGTAGCACAAATTCACTTCAAATTTGAGTCAATTGGCTATTTTCTTTTAATTTCAAACGATATTACTACTTTAAGCTATACTAAGGAAATGAGAGAGATTTTGAACTCATAACACATTGAGTTGAAGATGAAGACCTTATCCATTAGAGCAATTCAACACTTCAAGTGGCTGATTTAATGTGAGGGAATTAAGGAAACATCACTTCAAGGTTGAAGGAATCCCAAATTTGAGTCTCATAATTGAGTTTGAATAACGTGAGAAAAACTTGTGCCGGTTGTATGCCACGGCTCTTTTTTTCGTTTCTCAATAAGAGGGAGAAAGATTATGGTGCATACTATACATATGCCATAACCAAGTTTTGTTGAATATCACCTAATGAATAGAGGAAAATGATACACACTTTTTTTTTGTCTCTTATATACCTATGTTTAATTTTGTTTGATTTTTTCAATCAACGACCATAATAAAAAAAGTGGTGCGTCAATAGCTTGAAAGGTGTGAAAATAAGAATCACCTACCTTACTAAATACAAGAAAGAAATGCTAGGAGACCATGTTTTTAGGTTATATTTTGTAAACCACATGATGTGACGGTTGATGGTTAGATGCTCTCGTTAATGATTTAAACAAACAATTCAATCATCAACTGTCACATTACATAGTTTACAAAATATGATCCACGTAGATAGTCTCTCTAACACCACCAATAAATCAATCCAAGTATAATAATTTGCCAATAAAATAGGAAAATTGTCCAAATAATTCTTATGCCAGTGGAATCATACTGCGTTGTCACGCTCTGTAGACCCGATTCCACTTTTTTCGTTTCTTGGGCCCTGCTGGTCGAAGGCACAGTTAACTTTAAAACCAGACCCCCAAACAAGCACATTGTTAATCTGCTACAGTGACAGCTCAGTAACGATGGTGAAGGGGAAATCGTCACAGTCGGAGCCGATTCCGCTGCTAACAATGAGGCCAGGGGAAGAAGGAGAAAAACCCAGAAGCAGTGGCAGCAAAAGACAATTGCAATTGGTCACCACCTCCCGGTCCTTCAGACTCCCCGATGGTTGGTTGGTTGAGGAAAAGCCCCGTCCCCCTAGCTCTACCAACCCGCGCCAAACCCATAGCGACAAGGTTCGATCTTTCTCTCTCTCTGTAGAATTGTTCGAATTGGAAATGCATGTACAATGTATATCCTTTGCATGCATGGATCATGGATCATGAATGGATGGATGGATGTATGCATGTATGGATTTTTGTGGTTTTTTGTAATTTGGGGTTTTTCCAGGGTTTTGACTGGTGCTAAAATCCATATGCTTTCCAGCATTTTAGAGGTTCTGGGATGTTTTTAATTATGGGTTTGTGGGCAAATTTCATTGCAGAGTGAAAAACTGGAAAATTTTGAGTGAATTGATCATGTCAAATTTGTTTATTTAGTGCCAATTGATCTTGTCAAACATGTTTATCTTTTTTTTTTTGGTTGACAACCGAAAAGGAATTTACAATAAAACATCTCGAGGTCTAGAGGTCCCAGTAGCGTCCACCGCTAAGAGATGCCGACAAGAGGCAGGAGCTTGGTTGAAAATTCGAAATAAAGAAATTTGGGTTTTTGCTAAAACCTAGTAAATGTTTATTTATCTGTAATATTTTTTATTCTTGTTGCACATGCTTTATGATTTTTTTTTTTTTTTAGTACATCGATAGTTTTACACTAACGGGAGGGGGAGTTTGGCTATGTCATGCAACGGGCAACCTAATTTGGTATCGAATTCGTCATCCACGAGATTCGAACCTAAGACCTCTCAATTCTAAGTGAAGAGGAATACCACCAGATCGTAGTACTGAGTGGCGCACATGCTTTATGATTTAAAATCTGTGTTTTTCCCCTTTATCTGTTGCACGGGTTCTCTAATTTACTGTTGGCCGTGAAACTTTTGAATTGGTACATCTTAATGATCTTACAGAATAACACCGATAACTTGTTACCAATCAGACTTTGAAATCAGAAACTCCAATCATCGTGTTCGTCTAAAGTGACCGTAAATTTCATCCAGAAAGCATAATGCTTGAGCAACAGCAGTGGTTTATGCTACACATCCCACATTGCCCACATTGGGTTTTTAGGCCATGCAGAACAACAGCGTGGTAGCCGTTTGGACTACTCTGCAAATGGATTTTATGAGTTTTTTGGAAATGAAACTTTATGTTATCTGCAGTTAAGAGTCCTTTTACTATACGGCAATGTATAGTATACAATGCCTTTTATGATTTACGTGGATCACATCTACCGGTTAAATTCAGCAATGTATGTCATACATTGTACTGTAGAATTTTAGCTGCAGTTGTAATGATAATCAATAATGTCCATGCAGCTTTAGAATTTCCATTCTCTGTTAAGTGAATTGTACAAATCTTCTCCTACCACACTACTTAACGTTGCTATGTCAAATGTTTCTTTTTTGAAAATTCACCAGAAAGATTATTATGTTCTGAAGTTCTTCTATTAGATCTTATGCAGCCAGGTCTCGGACCTTTTATTTTGTTTTGCAGTATTACTATGAGCCTGGCACTGGACTGAAGTTTCGTTCGCTGGCAGCTGTTCAGAGATACCTAACAGAAGGGCAAATCGAACAACGTACCATGAGATCAAAACCACGCAATGAGTGTAATGTGAGTTCCATGATTTACAGGTAATATTTAAAATTTCTCTTCCCACTCTAAGGGTTAGAGTGGGAGGAGAAATTTAGAAATAGAGGAAACATAAGTTATGCTTAGTTCATCACCCACTTGTATCCTCTGCACTAAATATACAAAATCTCTACACCTTTGGATTCACTCGCATGGTTTAGTTGATGGACCACTACATTGAGGTACCATAACTGTCAAAGTGATTTTTTTTTTTTTTTAATTCTCCTTGTTTCGTTACCATACGCTTCAATATGATTCCAGAACTAATTCATTTGTTCTTATATATTTGAAGATGTAATAAAATTACAATCTAGTGGAACTGTTTGAAAAAGATAACCATGATGGAGTTAAAATAAATGGATGTTACAAGTATCTCTGGTCACCGTTACAACAGTCCGAATTGAGGAAGAACAGATTGCGATGCCTAAAATATTAGGGAAAAATCCTTATTGATAGTGTCAATGCAGATGCTGCTGACGCCACGCACCAGGAGGACCAGTTCATCCTTTGTACTACCTGATGGTTGGGAAGTTGAGGAGAAGCCACGAAGCAATATCAATTATTCTGGTCACATAGACAGGGTATTTGTTCTTTTGCATTATAGTTTTGGTGGTTCTTCTCTTCTATGTTGTCGAAAGGGTATATCTAGCCATACATGCTTAAAATACTTGGTGAAATTGCAAGGATGTTCGTTTCTGGGTCATCTGTGCATGTGCACTTTGCATTTGTACATGTACATCTTATGTATACTATTCTAAAGCTGATTGCTCTTTTGGGTCACTGACTTCACCGAAACATATGTATTCTGCAATATAGTTACTTACATTAACTATGCAAATTGGTTGTTATCGTATATTATTGGAAAATGTCAAAGGCACATTGACATGTGGGAAGGTAAAACACTTGGCGACCCATGTTAGGTTTGGGACACCGCCAATTTGGCGTGCCCATTTCATGCAAGTCTCTATAACGGATATGCTGTTTTCTCTGTTGAGTTGGCATAACAATTGGCATTTGATAAACTTCTCTTGGCAGATATTTTATATGCTTAGATATGGCTTTCTTTTTATGATCCATTTGTTCTGAAAGAAAACGTTGTGATATTGTTTCTTGTACACTGCACTTCAGAAACGTAATACTATTTTCGGGTGTTGCAGTATTATATTGAGCCAGGGACTGGAAAGCGGTTCCGTTCTTTATTATCTGTTGAGAGATACCTAACGGAAGCAAATGAAGATTTTCCCCTCAAGGCATTGATGCCTGCCAACAAGTCTGATGTAAGTGCTTTTCCAATTCCTGATCAAACAAAAGCTTACTTTCTCCTCCATTAAGCTTGACCCTGTTGAGTTTTGCTTGTGTTTCAGCTTTCGCCTGGCTCTGGCGTTCAAAAGATGAACAATTTGGGCGAGATCCTGTCCCAGAAGGTTATTTCTAGTTCTGTGAAGAGAAATATTTCGGGCGATTATGATAGACCCTCCAAGCCCATCCCACCGGCAAAGGTTAATTGGGTCCTCGGCGGTCCTGGGGGGAATATGTGGAACGCCTTCATGGACGACTCTAAGGTCCCGGATTCTGTAAAGCAAAAGTGGTCCGAGACTTTTGTATCATCCGTCTCTGGTGCCAGCGTTAGTGTACCAAGGTTTTAAGTTATGATTGTTCATCCAAACTCATGTAACATAATGTTTTCCCAGATCCTAACTTTTTAGAGATCTGTAGATGTATGATAGAGAGATGTGTTGTTGTAGAATAAAGGAGCGGTTTGCACATCATTCAACTGAGAAATACGACATCGAAACGACAATGCCTAAACGATAACACAATTTGGATCATATCCTCGGAAAACTTATGTTTATTCCAATACAATATCACTGTCAGGGGCTCACCTGCTAAATAAACAGCCTACAAGTCAAAACTAAAACTCGGGAAAACCCGATTTCAGCTCTATAATTTTCGGTATGAAATATGTCGCGAAAACAACTTTCAAACTGAAGACTACAACTGTCTTTGATACCTAACACTCTCATAAGAAAACGGGAAAGAAACAAAATCAAGGTGGCATTGGCATCCTTCTTCCAGACAGGTAGAGAGACAGCTTTTCTCTCAGATGAACGCCGTTTATGTCAACAGTTCCACAAATCTGTTGGCGGTATTCTGAGTCATGTTTGTGAGACTGAGGCATCTCGTCTTGAACCCCGCCTTCCATATCTATAACAATGTTGTGAAGCAAGCAGCAAACGAGAATGATCCTTGGCAATCTATGTTTGTCAGGTCTCCACATCACTCCCTGAATGATCCTCCACCTATCCTTCAACCTCGCCAATGCTCTCTGCGCTACCTTCTGCGTAGCATAATGCCACTTATTGAACTGAGCTTTCGGCTCTGGGAGTTCTTTCCCTTCATAGGGGATCATGAGATAGGGCAATAAAGAAAACCCCAAGTCCCCAAGTATGTATTCTCGGATATCCAATCCTGTGGAGAGCTCTAACCTTTTCCCATTCAATCTCTCACCTCTAGCACAGAGTTGATAAAAATTCGAACTTTGAAACACCGACCAGTCCTTCATTTTTCCTGGCCATCCGGTAACTATGTCCCGAAACCTCATGTCAGGGTCCACAATGGCTTGCAAGACCATGCTGTGATTCTTCTCTTGATCGAGCCATGCGTTACTTGTGGGGTCTGAAGCTGGCAAACACATCATGATGTGAGTGGTATCCACAACTCCGCAACAATTGGGAAAGCCTCGTATTTTCTGAAATTTGGATTTAACTTCTGTCATTTCTGCTTCAGTGGAAGGCCATTGCAGGTGGTGAAGTCCTCTTTCTTCCATGGCTTCAACAAATCGCCAGGTCACTTGAGACACAGTTGAGTGGTTCACCCCAAACGAATCACCAATTGTCACTAGTGAATCACCCGAGCTCAATCTTCTTAAGGCTACAGCGACTTGATCGTGCAAAGACAAGGGCTTACCATTTGTAAACACAAAATGTGCCGATTTTGCCATCATATCTTCACTCACAAGTGAACAGATGTAGTCGAAGGTTTTCCTGGAAAGCTTAAAAACAGATTCAAACTTGTCTAAAACCTTTGATGGAGACTGCACACCTGCAAACAGGATGGGAAAGAAAAGAGGAATATTATTATCCCCAAACGTGAAGTACTTAGGGGTGACTTTGAATGCTTTATGGGAGTGTTTTACGGCATTAGAAGTAACAGTAATCTCAAATATCAAGATCAAATTATTCAAGCATAAACTTTGATCCTTCCTTTATGGAACCAAGTGCACAACTGAATGGAAATAGCAAAGCCAGCATAATCAGGATAAACTTTTTTCAAATCCCTCATCCAAGTGTAAGGTAAGTGTCACAGATGTATAATTAACGCATCAAATCCCTCATCCTAACTGATATGTCAGTTATATCAAAACATGAAACTGATTTGTTTGCATTTCTCTGTAACAATTTCAATAACTTATGATAGCAATCTGGTTGATAATTTGCACAGAAGAAGACTCACTCGTAAATTCGGTCACTACTTGAGGAACCAAAAATCATGGTGAAAATGGTAAAGTCAATGCAGTTACAACCTAACCTCTAACTACAAGAAGGGAATTTACGAAATACATACACGCTTCCGATATTGCTCATAGGTTTAAGGATGGTACATTTTATGATCTTTGAGACTTACCAATCCATGAAGTACAATACTAGTACAAATGATGAATAAAATGTTTATTTCTGTCTGCGTTAACTCTAACTGGTATAACAGTTATAAACTTGGTCTCTTTCCCTACACGTGTGCCTGTGTTCATCCATATTAATATAGTATTCACGCTTATCTGACTCAGATACCGTTGTGTCTGTTGAACTTGACATATAGATTGCATATTTCAAGGTCTTCAAATATTATTCTTACCAAGAAGAAGCACTTTGTCTCCTCCTTTCTTTTTTATTTTTAACGGGGCCGGGCATATGCCTTATGTTCGATCACAAACTTGACATAGGCCACTACAGTTACATATACATTGGCTAACTCAAATCATATCGAGGGTAGTTGTATGCACAATCAATCTACAGTGCCCTCCAAATTAACCAACAGCTTCTGAGACAATTTCAGAAGGAACACAGAAATGGTTTGTAATATACAAAAATTAACAAAAAAAAACTTCAAATAACTCCATGATTAAGTATTCTTTTGTGAATTTCACTCCAGCCCCCAAACTGCATATCAAATCAAATTAAAATAAAATTATTATGTTTCTTTTAAGTTCCTTGTACCACTAGGGATATACCTTCTGAATAATGGAGAAACTTTTAAACATTGTGTACCTAAGTCTCTTTACAACCAGCTGAACACTTTATCAATTCCCACGTCGTGTAACGCTCAAACTAATGATTATCGGCATTTCCAAACTTAAAAAGATAACTGAACTTTTGGTCTAAACTTTTACAGTGTCAGTCATCAAGTAAGATGATCATTTCTATGTGGACAGTAGACTGCCATCTTTAATAGCTAGTAGCATATTGTCATTACCTCAAGATTTCGGATTAAATGGGTGTTCTTCGAGCAGTGCTATTGTTCAGTCATTAAGTATGATGATCAGTAATGAAAACAAAAGTAGAAAGACAGCTAGAATTCACACAAGCAAACTTCTTCACAAAAATTCAAATGTCATATTACGAGTTAAATAACTTTGAGTTCCTGATTGCATAAATCCAATAACAATGAACCGTCCTGTTAATTATAAAATGTATAAATGCTGCAGGCATTGTAGAAGGACCTATTTGAATTAGACAAATAGAATTAATAGAATTAATCTTATCTTTTCTAATATTCAAGAAGGCAATGAAGCCAGAATGTTAGGTCAAATTCAGATTAGGGATCCTTCTTCATCGTGCACAAACGCATTCGCAATATATTGACACAGAAGTAGAATGCGGAACAAAACATAAACCAATTTGAATTAGACAGAATCAATTTACCAGAAGTCCGTTAAACATTAGAAGCACATACATAATCAACATAATATCACTGTTAAAAAAAGCTGAATTTAAAGCAGCATATCATAAAGCAAAAATAGACAAACAAAGCAAAAACAAATAGAGTAAAAAAGCAATCAAAATATCAAAGGAAACAATACCATTAATTCTCCTGGAGAATTCATCCCACCAATCCACAGGACCTTCCTTCTCTGATGACCCAGAACCAGAAGCATTCTCCTCACCCTTCTTCTCAGCCTTCTTTCTCTTCCTAATCCCTCTCACAGGACCCATCAGCGCACAGCCCACAACCACTAAATCGAATCAAAACCCAGAAACCCTCCAGCTCCAAACAACAGGAAGAACACAAACCCTGATACAATTCATAAAAATATCAAAAACCCATCTGCCATGATACAATATACGTGCTGAACAACAAGCAGAGAGATCAACAGAGAATGAGCAAAAGCAGCAGCATGCAAAAGTGCTTTTGAACAGCTGTTGCTACTCGCAGTGTGTGTTTTCAACGGATGTTCTGAAACGTGCAGGAAAAATAGAGAAAAATAGAGAGCCTTGATGAAATAAATACACGAAACAAGAAGTGAGAAAAATCCAAACTTTGACATGTGGGTTTGTGTTTGTTTAGGACAATGTGGCAACACGAGTGAGAGACATGGGCATTGCTGCTTTTGCTACAGATTATATATCGATATATCTATATATTGTATAGCCACACTACAAATCTATAAATATAAATACACAGAATTTAGAGAGAGAGAGAGAGAGAGAGGGTGAACTTTACAGAGGTTTTTGCGCTTAAATTGGTTGGAGACCGCCTTCAAATTTCGTGAAACGATGGGGAAACCAGAAAGCAAATTTTCTCATGGGTTTCGATTTATGTGTCGGATGAACAAATTGAGGGTCAAGTTAATATGTGGAATGACCAATATGCCATTAACTCCTAGTCGTGGCCAAATTCCTAGATTTGGTAAAAGGAGTGTAAATTCTGTTATACACTGCATGGCAAAGTGGAAAAGTGGATATTTTGCCTTCTACCACGAGAATTTTTCAACGTGACGGGACACGATCTGATACAGTAAATGTAATATTATAATTAGTTGGACACAATCTGATACAGTAAATGTAATATCATAATTGATTGGAACTATTAAAAAAAATTCAACTAATTATGTATATGACATGTGGTGTTCTGAGCCGTGTTTCCAGCATATTAAAAAATGGATAATGCTAGGGAGACTAAATTTGAAGACAAAGTTTTGAAAACTAAAGAATATGGAAGTTGATGATTAATTGATTACTTAAACGTTGATAAACGTGTTTATTCCTATTGGTGACACATCATTTAGTTTACAAATTTAGTTTCCAAACTTAGTCTTTCTAGCATTACTCTTAAAAAATTTATCTTCACTACAACTATTTTTTCCTTCTTTCTCCTTTTTTCCTTTTTCTATAAGAAATGAAACGTATAAAACTACATGAATATATCATTTAACGTGTAATCTAAATTCTCAATATTTTAATGTAAATATATGGTTGTCCCGGTACTATTCACTTTAACGAAAAATCACATTCTTATACTAAAAAGTCAATCCTCATACTATTCACTTTACCCTTTATTTTGTCCTTATCGTTAAAACTCAAAGTTTTCAAGCTATTTTTCATTAGTTTTCCTTAAAATGTATTTATGAAAATACATAATAAAATATATTATGTATTTTTCATTATTTTCATGAAAATATATTTCCGTATATGAAATAGTAGGAAACTTGTTTAGGTTAATAAATAATTTTTTAAGTCAATGAAAACAATTTCCTCTTCAACTAAAACTTCTAAAAACAATTTTCCTCTACAACTAACGTCGATATCGCTTACCAGAATTCTCCTTGATTGATTTCTTCTTAAAACCACAAAGTATTGATTGACCCAATCCTAATATTTGTAAATATCTTGTAACTTCAAACAAAATTTGCCCCATGAAGTGAAGAGTATCTACTTAATTTGGCCTGCCACAAGCACTATGGTCTAGTCGACTCCCATAACAATAAGTTTTACACTAATCTTTTTTTTTTTTTTTTGGTAAGTAAACACGTTGCACATACAATTCTTCATCACCTGGTAAGAGTGGGGCGCCTGCAATGGGGCTTATATCAAATGGATACTTCTGACCAAAAAAAAAATATTGAAGGGATTACTAACATTGAACGAACATTGACTTATTTAAGGAAAACAACTTGTATGATACGGATACATCGTCATGGTAGTGTCTAATGCCAATGATACAAGGACGTAGAGAGAAACTACAAATATTTTATATAAGCAGAAGACGCCACCGTAACGGTTTATCCTTACCATACAAGTCTTCTCCTACTCTAGGACTTACAAAGAACAGACGATAACATCTATCTTCGTTAATGTACATGTTTTCTTTCATTTGTCACTAGTGTAATTCTTAGTCATTTTCTTACACATCATATCGACCATAAACCTTTTTGTCGATGAGCTTCAGGTGCACATGGACTCAGATGCTGTTCAATCGTACACTGTTCAATGTAGCAAGTTATGAACATCGTGATGAGACATGAACGTTTTTGTCTAGAGACATTCTTAGCTATTTTCGGTTCTACGTAATGTCCGAAATAAGAAACAATAGGATATACAACCGAATACATAGCACATTATTTCGCGTGTTTGATAAGAACGTTTCTTAGTGCTTACATTGTGCTTGTATTGGATAGTGAGTGTCGTTTTGCTCCAGCAGATGAAGCCTACGCATCAGTACAACATGAAGTGCTTATCTACTAGCCTTTGTGGAGCAGTTCAGCTTATCCAGAAAGTAGATGATGCCAATATTTTCTTTTCTCTGTACCGAATTATACTTAATAATTTAGGAGCAGTTTGATAACCATTTCGTTTTCGGTTTTTATTTATTTTTAAATTGAAAATTTAATCTTGTTTGATAACTACTTTCAGTTTTCTGTTTTCAAAAAAAAAAAAAAACTGAAACTACTTTCTTGAGTTTTCCAAATTTGGCATTGAATATTCACATTTTGGTTTTCAATTTCATTTTTCAGAAAATTGAAAACTGAAAATAGTTACCAAACAAGATTTCAATTTTCAATTTCACGAAAAACTGAAAACTGAAAATTGAAAACAAAATGATTATCAAACAATCCCTTAACATTTATGTTCATATTTACACAATTAGAGAAACCAGAGTTCAATAACCATTCAAGTTAATATATTGATATGGAGCCACAACCAATGTTCGGCCAAGCCAGATTCTCAAACAGCAAGAAAGAGTGCATAATGATTATTTTGGATTGCTAGGTACAGCTCCTAGAGTACCAGTCTAAAATGCACACGGATAAAAAATTTAGACAAACAATACCCGAGGAGGGAAGAATCAAACTTAAGACCTTGGGTGCAAGAATTAGTGCTCCTGTCCCTTGGCCTACAAACGCCCTTTGTGATAAGGATGATAGTTAGTGTTTCCTCTTATATCAAATATCTAAACTTGTGTTTTTACCAAAAAAAAAATGTCTAAACTTGTGCAAGGTTTTATGGACCAACTAGCTAGCTCTTAGACTAGTTACAAGAGTCTGAAATCCCTTGTTGATCAAATGTGAAAAATAAAATAAAAGATTTTAGTGAAGCTGGCTACGGAAGTATCTGCATGCAAGCTCGGATTTCATTTCTCGATAATTTAGATAAATTAATGTAATTATTCTATCGTTCATGAAAAAATATGGCATTTGAATTAGAATGGAAGCAAGTAAAATAGTAGCTGGTGATAAAGCCCAGAAAGTGCATTTGGACTGTTGATTTACTTTAAACTTGGGCAAGGCAGGAATAAAACAGCCCAAACCATTAATGGGAGAAGTAGAACAAGAGACAGAGAGAGGAGTGGGCTAGTATTCTGTATTCATCCCAACAATATATATATATATATTTTTTTTTTTTTGAATAAACGGTATTAGTACACTAAGGGAAAGAGGATGTGCTTAGCCTCATCATGGGCTAACAATAATGTGGTTCAAAATCACATTTGGTGAGAATCGAACCTAAGACCTCTCACTTACAAGTGAAGATGAATATCACCAGACCGTAGTACTAAATGACAATCTTAACAATAATTAAAATATTAACATTCATTACGACTATTTTAAAATGCCAATAATAATTTTAAGAAAAGATCGAATATTAAGTAAAAATGTTAAAGAGCCATGTATTTCATATGAGCGACTAAGTAGATACATTCTTTTTGTTTGTGGGGAAAAGTTCTCCTAGTGAACTACCAATAAATGTATGGTCACTCGTATTTGAATTTAATATTAAAGGTTGAAAATATAACATAAAGAACAGATCTATCTATTCGTCATCCTTGATGTCAAATCAAAAGCTGATGCCGACAAACATTGGTCACCGACCAAGTGATCAAGAGAACAAGATTGTTTTTCATACCATATTAATGTAGTTACAAAATGTGGAGGATCACAACTATTATGTCTAAGAGATAGTCATATCATTCATTGAACGCAATCATAAACCATCATATGCACTGAAAAAAAAAAAAAAAAAAAAAGAAAAAAGAAAAGAGGTACATCCTTGATGAACACAAGCATGGACAATTGGAAATTGTGATGTCATATCTTTAATACCATATGTAGAAGCACTCAAACCCTCAATTGCCTCCTACATAAAGTATCACAAGCGAATTCCCCATGTCTTTCTTTCTTGGAGGAGGAAACATTAACCCGTTTAACCATTTACCTCTCCAATCTCCAAAACATGGCTCACGTGGGTGGTCGAAAACGACGCGTCTTGGGTACCTAGGACATTATTCTTTCTATTACCCATGTCCCGAGGTCAAAAACTCAAAAAACAAAGCATAGACTTTAGCAAATATTCACCGAAATCAAGGAACGAACTTCAGTCCCCCATAGAAACCAAGTCGCAGCTTCAACTCATCTAGCTTTTGTAAGATTCCCACGCCCCATGCTTTGTTTCCTCGTCGAAGCTTGCGCTCATTGTGCCGTGAAATGCAATGTGCTACCTAAAACGTTGCCGCCGCCACCACCGCTGCCACCTATTTTGCCTATGCTTATCGTTATCATTCATTCCGCTATTTTTCCAATTTTAGGGTCTCAATGTTCCCCCATATATTTTACTTCTGGTTGTGTTAAGCTCGTGTGTGTAACCACTTTCTAGCCGCTAAAAAGATGTGTGCATGACATGTATAGACGACTGGCTGTAACACAGCTCCGCAGCTTATTGATGAACCTCGAGTCATTTGCTCCCACCTACATGACCGTTGCTACTAGTACCACTACCATCACTACTAGAGGCAATGTGGTTGATCTCTCTCTTGGTGGGTATTCCTTTGGGTTTCCTGGGAATGCACTTTGCTCGCACTCCACCTTTCTCTGTTTCCTCCAATTGCAGCTGCGCACTCCTGCAACTCCATGCATATTTTAAATCAATTAATCAAAATTACTGCATAAAAAAATGAACAATACTTGGCTGCTGAAAATTCAGCAGCCATTCCTGCTTACACCCAATCTCGGGTGGACACGTGTGCAAGTTTTGATTAAAAAAATCAAAACTTGAACACGTGTCCATCCGGAATTAGGTGTAAGCAGGAGCTCCTGTTGAAATGTTCAGCAGCCAAGTATTTTTCTAAAAAAATTGATCAACTAATAAAATTGCCAAGAAAACCATTTTTTTAATCAATAAAATTAAACAAAAACTAATTTGACTCTCTAATTGGTATGAAAGAGATGTTCACGGGACGATTTCACGGATTTGAATTCCATTTCTGTCTGCACTGAATATTTATAGAATTAAATCCTAAAACTGCAACTGTAATCTGCTAAGACCACAACTGCAGGGGCCCACATTTTCAAGATAACAAGCTTAATTAAGGTCACAAAAATCCTACAATGCTTCAGTATATGACGTACACCAGTGAAGAATTAGCGCTAAAAAGTTATATTGTACATTATGCACCGATCCATACTAACAAGTACAAATCCTCTCCGAATAAAAAAAAAAGGAAGCCCAAGGATCAAATGATCATAACCGTTGAAATTTGATTCAACGGTTACAAACAGAGGTTCCTTTAAAGTGATAATAATTGTAATCGTTTAATCAAATTTTAACGGCCCGAATCATTTGACCTTTAAGCTTCTTTGTTTTAGATCCGGAGAGGATCTTTACTCCGTACTAAAAAGCTAGAAATGGCATTCAACAGGAAAGTGAGTATGCAGAGCCAGCTGGCGACGTCTCAAATTAACCGTACGAATATTTATTCAAAAACGAAAGCAGACCAAACGGGTTTTCCAAAAACAAAAAAAAAAAAAAACAAAAAAAAAACCAAACGGGCCATCAGAGAATCAAAAACTTTCTAACTCGAATCTCCGGAAAGCCAGGGAAAGAAACCTTCATGATGCAATAAACTTGCTGAAAGAGGATAAGCATTTTCAAGGTGAAACTTCAAATCAGCTTTTTACCTACCTCCCTACCCATCACCTAGTGCAGATGCTTCTAAGTTAAAATGTGTGCCTACTTTTACCAAAACATTCATAAAATTATAAAAATAACGTTGAAATTTTGCCGCAAAATTAATAGACTTGCTGAAAGAGTCCTAGGATGATCCTCTCGCCTGATCCTCTTTGTAAGAATTTTAGGATCCTCCAATTACATCCGTTACATCGTGCAGTCAGAAATCATTGTAAATTTTTTAATTTAAAATTGAATATAAATTGTATATGACAAAAACTAACTGTATAATATATGATAAACAGATAGGATTGTGAGGATCCGGCGAAAATCCTCTCTCGGAGGAGTATAAACATTTTCAAGGTGAAACTTCAAATTAACTTTTTACTACATTAAGTTAAAATGTAGGCCTTGTATAAATGATGGTACAAGTTAAAACGTAGGGCCCCGTTCGACCTTTTACCTACCACTGCAGATGCTTCTAAGTTAGTTTGTGCCTACTTTTACCAACAATCTTCATAAAAACTAAAAATTAAAAATTCACTGCAAATAATTCTAAGTTAGAAAGTTATAAAGTCAACAATGAAATAAAAATTTAGACCCGAATTATAACCATATTTTTAAGTTTATAATAATTACAAATAAAAGTTGATATAAAAGCATTAATATATCCTCAACCGTATTAATACACCAAGTTGTCACGTGCAATTATTAGCTATGCTTGTACATAAGAAAAATTATGAGTTCAAAGTTGATAGATCGTCTAAGGATAGATTGGAAGTTAAATATGTGGATGATAATTGCAAATGGAGACTTCTTATTGACTTTCAATCTATCCACTTTGAACTCATAATATTAAGGTACATTAGTACTTTAATATCAATTTTTTGTTGTATTTGAAGTCCAAATTTTAATTATTTTTTCAAAATTTTCAAATTAAAAAACAATTATTTTATAATGTTAATAACAATTCCGCTTCGATAAATAGTATTAGAAGAAACCAAGTAAGCACACAAAATTAAATGCATAAGCAAACTTACCTATCTGCATTGTAAGAAGACGACCTCTTCAAAGACGGAACCGCCTCTTTCTTGGTCTCAATTAAGCTCCCGCTAAAATACTCCTTGTCTTCCAATTTTACCCCCGCTAAATTCGAAATTACGCTCTCCGTCCCGACCTGATTTCCGGCCACGCCACGTGGTAGCCTAGGCTTGTAATGCCCAATCAGCGAGAACCCCTGCTCCCTCACCGCCGTGGATCCGCAGTCCCTGAACGAGATCGAGCCGCACGATAACAATTGCATCAGGACCGTTGACGCCTTCAACTTCCCAGTTGGACAGATCTCAGCCGTCTGGTTCACTGCCTCCTCCTCGTTCGCCCCGTTCGTGCAGAGCACCAGCCGCCCATCCGCCTTCATCAGCGACTCGAGCGTTTCGGGGCTCGAATCAGACGGCGGAGGCGAAATCTCGCCCCTGCTCAGCTCCGTACTCTGACTCTGAATCTGAATCACCTCGCGCTGACTTTGACCTTGACCTTTTTCCTCGTGCTCGTCTCGAACAACACGACGTCGGTGCCGTTTTTCGTCGGTCTGAGTCGACGCGTCGGCGGCCGCTTTCCTGGCGGACTCGCCGACTGACTCGGTCTTGTACACCTTGTACTCGTTCAAATCGATGGAACTCCACGACTGGTTTCGCCGGCGTGAAGTCACCGGAGATTCGAAATCTTCGGCGGACTTCAGCGCCCCTGGCGGCGGTCTCAGAGACCTCGACGACGCCGTCTCGAGAGCCAGATGGTTCAGCGGCGGGTCAAGAAGCTCCGACCCCTTGAGCACGTACTCGTGGCCGTGCGACGGGTGTATCAAGTCGTCCTCCGTCAAATCGTGCCACACGAAGCCGGTTTTGTAGCTCCTGAAATTTCAATTCCAAAGAAGTCAAGCAATCAGACCGTTGAAAAAAAATTACTAATTAGATCAGACGGTATCTGAGAAAGCTGGCTCTTACCGTTTGGAAGACCAGGAGTACATCAAAGCCATGCCCTTGCCACGTAGCAAGTTTAACCGGTTAATAACATCTGAGGAGCGAAACGTACAAATTAAGTTTCTGTGACTTGGGCCTGTTTGGTTGCCGAGAAAGTGGAGAGAGAATAAAATCTTACCTTTGAGAAAGAGGCCACGGGGAGAGGAGAGAGGGACTTCCATGAAGTGAGGGTGCTCGAGCTGGCCGTTCCTGGAGAGGTAGTAAACGACAGGGACTTTTCGGGGAGTGATGGGGAGACTGGGACCGGTCTGGGCCGGACTAATCCGGTCCGGACTGGTTTCCGAGTCGCGCCATTTGCTGGGGATTTGGAGGTGGGAGGGCCGGCCTCTGGAAGTGACAGCCATGGCTGATGGCTCTGTAGAAACAGAGAGTTTGGAGTCAGAAAAGAGCTGTTTGGTTACCGAGAAACTTGTGTGGGGGTGGGGGGGGAGAAAAAGTGCGGGAAAATGACTGGTGGGAGAGAATTGAGGAGAGGAATGGAATGGGAGGGGAGAATATATATGGAGGGGAATTAGGGGATGTGTGAATAGGAAATTGAAGATTTTGGAGGGTACATATTCATTCAAAATGGGGAGAAATTTTTAATTACGATGAGAACACAGATGGTACATTACGTGTTTTTATGAAAATTGTGGACAATTTTAATTTTTAAGTTACTAACATTTTAACACATATAAATTAACTATTTATATAGAGACACGTGGTGTACTACCTTGTTGTGTGATGATCACACTGAAAAATGTCTCCAAAATGGGAATGCGGCAGACAAACGCTACCAAACAAATGAGAGCCGTTTCAGATTTCAGAACCTTGGCAACACCTGCACTCTCTCACTGTAAATTATTATTTTTTAAATTCTTGACAAAATAAAAATTTTACTTTTTTAATTCTTAGATCGAAAGAGCTATCAAAAATCTGCCAGTTTACAGACTTGTCTGGAAAGTGTCATGAAACATCCGAAATTGTTTTTCAAGAAAATATTTTTAAAATTAATTTTTAGTAAAAATGTATTTTTTTTTTAATTTATAGTTATTTTTATACTAAGAAGAGGGGAAGATTCGAATTGTCATCCAGGAGATTTAAACATAAGACCTCTCATTTTCAAGTAAAAAAAAAATACCACCAGACTGTAATATATATATATATATATATATATATATATTTGTCAAATGGCAAACTTTATTAAATTCTAATAGGAATGTTTACATCTTCAGCAAGAACATTAAATAAAAATTCCGGACCAATAGCATCACAACGGAAGGCACCTCGATGTAAGGTAACGTATGAGTGATAGACTGTAATATTGAGTGACAGCAAAAATGCAACTTAATTCTGAATCAAGTGTGTATTTTTAAAAAATGATAACGACTTGCTCACTTTGCATTGTTGAAAGTGTGTATGATTTGTTTGAGGTGCTCCTAGTTTCATTCATGATGTCCTTGTAGAGAGTTTTATTGATCGAGAGTCAAGTTTCATACCAAACCGTTCATCAAATCGTATTAAGTAATATTCTTGATTTTTGATTAATATTCACGATTTTTATCGTATTGTCGAAGTTTTATGAGAAAAGATTAGTACCTCATATCACGTTACATTGCAGACTTATTCACCCACTTAATGTATCATCAAATCAGCATATAATTTACAAACCCTAACTTTAAAAAGTCTCAATCAATCCTAATAATTTTAAATAACAATGATGAACCAACTTTACGCAGTTGATGCAATTCCCCAAGAATTTTTTCTTGAATAAAATGAATAATACTAGGCTTTTCAAAGGATAAGTCGATGTTCTATTCAAAACTGTTCGTTGCCGATTTATAGAATTTTGTGTTCATGATCAGAATTTTTCATATATTGACTAAATGATATCAGTTTTGATTCATTTTTTTGTAAAATGAAATCTTTACAGAATGGTTGATAATCCAAAAAGTTTCGATCATAAATACAAAATTCTATAATTTAAACACAAAAAATCTTTAAGTAGCCGAGCATCGTTGAATTAAAAATCCATTGCAATTAGATACTTTCAAAAAAAAAAAAAATTCCTCTCTCACAAAATTCAATCAAACCCACTAGATGGGTTGACTAATATGTCCCTTGTTTGTTTATTTGTTGTTTACTATTTTGGCCTTGGGCCAGCTAACTTTGACTACAAACCTTAACTGCTTTTCAACACCCTTTCCGCAATTTTGAAAAGTATCTAGAAACCAAGTGGACCCAAAGCTGACGTGGCCTCACCTCCTTAACCCAATTCGTTGAATAATATTCCAATTTTCAAAAAATTTATTTATTTATTAATCTCCCATCACATCACATAGAATGCGATCCATACCCATGAATCATAGAGCTCTGAGAGATTGGGCACCTCTGATTTAGAACACGTGGACGGACCAGATCAAATGAGGCTGTTTCACAAAACGTACAGAAGATCTGGGAGCGGATATGCAGTGAAGGATTTAGGTGGGCTGTCTTGTGGTTGTTGTCATCCTCCTTCCCCTCATCTTCTCAGGTACTTAGACGTCGTCGTTTCTGGTGTACGTTTGAGAGTAGGGAAGTCATGTGGGCCCCAGCCTCTCTGCAAGCCTAATTATTCTTGGGGCCCGTTTTATTTTGTGGGTCAAAAACGTGGGTTTGGATTGCGAATTAAACCGGGTGGTTAAAGTCCAAGATATCGGCGAGACAGTCCAGGGTTCAGGCTACATATTTTCCACGGGGTTTCACGACTGTTCGCACGTGCGGATGCACATGCGCTCGTGCTTCACAATGCATTGGGCCTAATTCACAGCGGAATGTGAACTTCGTTGTCTTGTCTCCACCGACACGAACACACTTCCATTGATGAATATAAATAGGAGTATGCGATCTACACACCATATTTTACTTCTTATACATTTCTTATTAATTTATATATGTTGATTTTCTTCAATTTATCTGATCCGACGGCCGAAAATTAGAAGGGTGTGTGAAAAGTAAAATGGGGTGTGTGAATATCACACCCCTATAAATAAAGGGAAGCGTTATTGACACGTCAAAAATCTCATTCTACACTCTCACAAGTGTATTTTTCTTTCCAAATATAGAAAGTCTAGAGTGTAGAATGAGATTTTTGGAGTGCTAATAACAATTCCCTAAATAAATAGAAGGAATTAGATGTTGCATGGAGCTCTTTCATCCATTACAAAAATAGATGAAATATTTCTGTGAGTTTTTTCGATCTCTGGATGGTGCATTGTCGTGCAGAAGTCACCAGCTGATTTTTTTGTTTTTTTTTTTTAAGAATTAGTCAAGTTCACTACAATTGCGTGTTTCTTCTGTTTTTCAAGTTTGAATTTTATTTTTCGTAATTTATATGAATTTTACTGTAGAAGGTCGTTTAAATCAGAAAACAAAATTGAGTTTTAGATGTTGAAATCTTGAAACATGCGTGGCAACGCTAGCTAACGTAGATACGTTTCTCCTTGTGCATTTGAGGTGGAATCATTCTTTTCGCAGTTAGGGTTTTCTTTTCCAATTAGGACAACTTGCATATCTTTGTGGCTTTCAGGAATGGATGTTCTCTTCTTGCTGCACGTAAAGAAATTAATAGGTGTCCTGTACGACAACGATGATGGGAACAATTGGGGACCTAACTAGGTGCACGACCATTTGACTCGTGTGGTATCATGTACAGTACGAGTAACAAGTTCAATCCATCGTGCAACACTCTTGTCCATGGTCAGAGGTGGATCCACAAAGGGACCTGGGTGGTCCCAAGACCCTTCGGCGATCCTAAAATGTTGTTAGAAATTTTTCGAGGGACCCCTCGACGAGAACACGAGGTTTGTGCTGTAGGTTACAGCTTGCAACGGAGAAGAAGACAGCGGGGCTGCGGGGGAGAAGAAAGAAAACAGGGTTTTTTAAAAAGTTGGTCCAAAACGCAATGTTTTGGTTAATTTTTATTTTTTAAAATCAATGAGACAAACGGTGCCGTTTGTCAATTGTCCATGATTCCATATGCCTAGCCCCACATGGGCCATCTTTCCCGAGAGTCACTTTCCTTTCCCCGTTCCGTTCCTCTACTTTTCCCCTAATCCCCATCTTTCTTATATTCACCCAAAACCCTAAATTTCTAATCCCACCCAATCCCATATTATAATTACATTACTCCAATATCATACCTCCACTTGTTTCAATTCTCCAAGCCACCACTATTTGGTTCAAAATTCAAGTAAATTTTTTGGTATTCTAATCTAATCTCAATTAAATTATATTAGATATTGGTGGAGATTTTTAGTCTATTATTGATATGATTGTTGATATGTTTTATGTTTGTATACTCATTTTATAATTGAAATTTAGATGGAATTTTTGTTTATTGGTTGATTGGTATATGTTTTGTGTTTTTGGTTAAATGTGTAGTTTAGAAATAAGAAATATGGAAAGATTTTTCAAGCCAAAGCCAATAGCACCATTTACTTGTTCTAGTAGTTCGAGCTCAAGACAAAATGAGTGTGACATTGATTTTAATAATCTTGAGAGAGACCCGGGAAAAAGAATTCGAATGAAGGACTATCCTTCTAATATTCAAGATGAGGTCCGAAGAGCATGTTTGCAAATGGGACCTTGTAGGCCTACAAAGTATGAGTTCCCATACACTTTGCATGCAAAGAAAAAGTGACGATTTTTGTTTTGTGGTTTGAAGAATGAGTATAGTATATCTAAAGATGCGGCATTTTGTCTTCATTGATATCTCTTTAAAATCAACTTTTCACAATTAGGAAGCGATGCTTTCACTGGGGTAGGCTTTAAGAAATGGAAGAATGCAAGAGAATGTTTTGACAAACATGTTGGTCCTATTGGTAGTTTCCACAATAAAGCTAGAGAAGCGGCTAGTTATCTAATGAACCAAAAGACACATATTGAAGCAGTTGTGATCAAACAGTCAGAAGAAGAGTGTATGAAATATCGTCTTTGCTTGAATGCATCAATAGATTGCACTAAGTTCTTGTTGCGACAAGGCCTTCCTTTTCATGGCCATGATGAAAGTGACACTTCGAATAATAGGGGAAATTATTTAGAGCTCTTGCAATTCCTTGCGGATCATGATGAGAAAATAAAGGAAGTTGTGTTGGAAAATGCTCCGGGAAATCTTAAGCTAATAGCTCCTTCAATTCAAAAAGATATTGTCAATTCATGTGCCTTCAAAACTATTAAGGCTATTATGAAAGAAGTGAAAGAGAGTAAATTCTTTTCTATAATGGTAGATGAATCACGTGATATTTCAATAAAGGAGCAAATGGCGATGATTTTGCGTTATGTGGACAACAAAGGTCGAGTAATTGAAAGGTTCATGGGAGTCCAACATGTTACCGAAACAACTTCAAGTAAACTAAAGGAGTCAATTGATGAGTTCTTGAAACTACACGATTTGAGCCACTCCAACCTAAGAGGTCAAGGTTATAATGGCGCCAATAATATGAGAGGTGAGTTCAATGGCCTTAAAAAAAAAATTTGGATGAAGAAAGTTGTGCATTCTATGTTCATTGTTTTACTCATCAACTACAATTAGCTCTTGTTATCGTAGCAAAGAAAAACTCCGATGTTGGCGCTTTTTTCACAATGACTAATAGTTTGGTGAATGTTGTTGGATGCTCATGTAAGAATCATGATGCACTTAGAGAGAAACAACAAGAAAGTCTCATGAAAGCTATTGAAAATGATTGTCTTGAAAATGGGCAAGGGTTAAATCAAGAAACTAGTCTCAAACGTGCTGGGGATACACGGTGGAATTCACATTATGATGCTTTGATTAGTTTGATTACAATGTTCTCATCTGTGGTGGATGTGCTTGACATGATTGTTGAAGATTGCTACAATGATAGTGCTGGTGAAGCAAAAAGGTTATTAAAAGATTTACAATCTTTTGAGTTTGTGTTCCTCCTCTTTTTGATGAAATCCATATTGGGAGTTGCAAACAATTTGTCACAAGCATTGCAAAAAAAAAGATCAAGAGATTGTGAATGCAATGGCTTTAGTCAAGACATGTAAAGAACGACTACGTTGCATGAGGAACGATGAAAAATTTGATCTTTTGGTTGATAAAGTATCATCTTTTTCTGTTGAACATGAAATTGAGGTGCCTAATATGGATGATTTATATGTCATTCAAGGGAAGTCATTGCGTAAGGCTCCAAGAAAGACCAATCGTCATCGTTACAAAGTGGAGCTCTTTTTTGAGGTCTTGATTTCCAACTTACAGAATTAGATGATCGCTTCGCTGAAGGTAATACCGAATTGCTTATTTGCTTGGCATGTTTGAGTCCGAATGATTCATTTGTAGCTTTTGATAAAGAGAAGCTTGTTCGACTTGCTCAGATGTATCCTAAAGATTTCACAGATCGAGATAGATCGGCACTTCAAGATCAACTTGATATTTACATTCATTTTGTGCGTTCTAATAATGATTTTTCTCAATTGCGGGGGATTAATGAGCTTGCTAAGAAAATGGTGGAGAAAGGGTTGCATTGAACATTTGCATATGTATATTTGCTTGTTCAGTTGGCTTTGGTTTTACCGGTTGCAACTACTTCAGACTATGAAACCTCGTCGTGGACGTTTGAATTAGGATTTTATAGCTTGTAATGTTGTTTTGCACATGATTTTTGAATGAAATGTATTATATTTAACTTTTCAATGTTATTTTTATTTATAAATTTTTTGACCTTTATTATTGGAACCTCCCAAGTTTAAAATCTTGGATCCGCCACTGTCCATGGTGGTGTACAAAATGAGCACAAGTGCCTTGACATTGTAGCGATAATATCCATTGTTGAGCACTTGGCCAACTCATACTCATTGTGTGCTTAACGTCCATCTTTATCTTTTTTGTCATTTTAATTGTATCTATAGGGTCAATTAAGCAGGGGTGAAACTAGAAATAACATTCATGAGGAGCACAACTAAGCAATGGCGGATGCAAGTTCTTGTGGACTTTCAAGAAGATTGTGTGATGCCAATTTTTTTTTTTTCAATTTTAAGTGAGGCATTTTGTCGAGCATTTGACCAATCCATACCCATTATGTGCTTAGCGTAATGCAAATATTTATGCAGTCGCTTCGGAAAATTTTAGTTAACCAGTACTGTGTCATTTGGATGGGAAGAAAACCGCAGGAGTTCCGACTGTGATTCTTAAAATCCCTTATTACACAACCACGAGAAGATTTTACCCTTTCAAGCTCTTTCTGTAACTAATGTGTAACAAATTCTGAACATTAGGCCATCTCAGATGTGTTGATATCGACGACGATGAATGAATCATTTCTTTGGAGACTATGCAGGACAGGCTATACGGTCGCTCAAGTTCCATGCAAATCTTTCTTAAAAGATCATTTCGAATCTCTTAGATGATGTGGTAATTGAAGTCAGATGCCACCAGTTGATTACTTTACGACCAAGAAACAAACACTTACATAAATAATAAACCAGAAAAAGAAAGAAGAAGATTTCTAACAAAATCCCGCGTCCATTTTGTTAACGGCAATAGACCTGTTCGAGATCAGTATACTGCAGTATATTTGCTGCTAACCGATTTTCCATTGCGATGCTTCAAATGGAGAGTAGAGAGAATTTTCCATTTTCTGGACAAAAAGAGAAGGAAAATATCCAATGAGGCATCCAGTAGCAGCACAAGGGACACAAGTGACTGGTCTCCAACCACTGAACAATGGAATCTCTGTGATAAAATGTAAGTATGGCAAGTGAACGACTTCAACACCAGCCTCAAACAGCTTCGTACAAATAACACTCCCCTGAAGCTTCCGAGCTATCAAGTCTTACTCTCTCCAAACCATCAATGGATGATTTAGTTGCAGGACTAGGCTTGACCTCATATATTTTCCATGGATTCTCTCGTAACCCTTTGAATCACATCAATCGGATTGCCAATATTTCAATCACATCAGTCGGATTGCCAGTATTTCTGCGCATTCTTTTTCGACAACAACAGGCAGCATGGATACGGTTGATTCAACGTACTTTTCCAACAATAACTGGCTGCTCATCTACTGGGACATGCATTCCAGAAAGAATTTAGTGATTACCAAAGTACCACTTTCGGATAATAGCATTTTGTAGAGCGTAAAATTGACTGGAAGTGCGTCAATTAAAGGCTGAGACTGCCGGGTGATCTTGGGTTTGCTTATCTTCCACACATCGGTTTGCTGCTGCACATCGCTACGATAATGTAGGTGACTTATCATGCCTGAACAAAATTGGAATTTGCAGAGAAGCCAAACAATGCTCATCAATGGGGGATGCTAATTGAGAATCTGAAGTATTCAACAATTTGTAAATATCTGCAGGGTTCATGAGGTGTTTGCGTGCATATACATAATACTAATATATAATCCTAATTTCAACTAAATCAAGTTGGACTAAAGTTTTCTAGACATGCAGCAATCATAAGATGCTTAGTCACTCATACAAATATTCCTAAATTCGTATCATTCAGCAATCATAAGATGCTTAGTCACTGATACGGAAATCTGTCGATTCAAACTTAATTGAATGCTAAATAAAACCCTAAACTAACACCTTAACTTGTAACAATTTAAAGAAAATTTGACGGTATGAGTGAATTTATTAATAAACAAAAATGATACACTTAGTCTCAATGTCTATATTAGAGAGATGATACTTAGACCCAGCCCTTCATGATTGGAATTCTTGGTTCCAATATTCGTCTCGTGGTAGTATGAGAATTTGCTTGGGACAACTTATGAAATTGTTCAAATTGTTTTCTGACAACTGAAGATACTTCTGAGTACGTGTAAAAAGAAAACTTAAGTGTTTCCAAGCTATAGAAATGCTTTTTGAAAAAGCACATTTTCTCATAAGCACTTAAAACTTTATATATGTTTCTAATAAAACCACTATTAAATTTTTGAACTAAGTACCTAAAATCCCCCCACCTTTTATTGTCATTCCAAATTAGTCTCAACATTTTCAAACATTCCAAACAAATATCTAACCTATTCAGAATGTCACATCCGTTAAGCCTCAATCATATTTATGTTAAATTAACTAGGGCTCACTTTGTCTCTAACATCAACAAAAGGTCATGGAAGCATGGCCTCCACCAAATGACGATCATCACCACCCCCTTTCGGCCATCACCTCCAAATACAGCGTACAACCACAAACTCCACCCTACAATTGAAGCTGCCAACATTGAGAAGAATTTCATGGAGGTTGCTGAAATGGTATGAATCATCATGATGCGGCCACCACCATCTTCACCACCCAAAAAGAAGAATTGGAAGCTTTACTAACCAAAAATCGGCTAATGAGGAAATCACATAAGCATAAACAAGCTCCTTGAAACCATGTCTGAATTCTTAACCTCCTTTCTTAGGAGATTTTTTTATCTTCATTTTTGTTTTTTATTTTATTTGTGAGATTGTTTACTTATTATTATTTTTTTAATCTTCATGTCTTTTTTGAAGTTATTTTTATTATTATTGTAGTGTCCAAGTAAGCAAATAAGTTGGACCCATTATTGCCACATGTACATTTTAAGAAAAAATTAACTAGGATTTAACAAATATGACATTTTAAATAAGTTGGGTACTTGTTTTGAATGTTTAAAAAGGTTAAGACCAATTTAAAATGACACTAAAAGGTTGAGGAGTTTTAGGTACTTAATCCTAATTTTTTTTTTAAGTACTTGCAAGCAGTGTAGAAATGCTTCTTATAAAAGAGCCTCCTAGGGCCCTAACTAAAGTAAAATAAGAAAATAACTGTTTGGGCCATACAAAGCTTTCCATTTTTATTCTCAACTAAAGTCTGAGGTCGAATAAAGTATGTTGGACTGAAGCCCAACTCCAAATATGTTGGGTCGAACTCGAAGTCCAATCCATCTAAAATATCATTTTCCCCAGGATCAAAAGTTTGGAGAAACTCTCAAGTCTCAACTATCACATCAGGCACACACCAACTTTGAGAACTGTATGTAAGGGGTGGGTTCAGTTTCAATTGATTTGGTTTTTTTGTCAAAACTGCAAACCAGATTGAAATTACTGTTTGATTCGATTTGGTTTTTTTTCGTTTTAATTTGGTTCAGATTGACTTTGATTCAACTTGTTTTGGTTCGGTTTGACTTTAATTTAATTTGTTCGATTCGGTTTGTGTTTGATTCAATTTTTTTTTATAAAAGCTGAAAATTATTTCTGAAAAAAAAAATTTTAATTGGGGGTTGTTGGATTTGGGGAATTGAGTTCCCGTACCTATGTTTGGATGTGAGAAGTAAATTTAGAATTTGGACAAAGAATTTTTTTTTAAATTTGATAGGCACAAAATTCTTTGTTTAAATTCATAAATATATAAATTTAGAATTTTTACATGAAAAAAAAAATTTGAAATTTGTGACTTCTAATTCTCAAGTTTAAATTTTATGCAAATAAGTGTCTAAGTTTTTATGAGTGATAGTTAACTAAAAAAATACAAAAAAAGCTTAACCATGTGTGGCCACACCTACCACCATCGCCTCGGCTGCTGCAACCACTACATACCATTGTGGTCCCTGCCACCACCCACCGCCATTACTGACACGACCAATACTAGAACATTTTCTAACTATTATCTCTTATTTATATATTAAGGACTTTATATATATTAAATTCCGTATTCAAAATTTATTAGTCTTGTTAACCAAACATGAAAATTCATAAATTCTAAAGCATAAAACTTCATTATTTATATTTTTGTCATTTTAAAATTTCTTAGTAATTTTAAATTTTTTCATCCAAACACAATACTATACTGGACTCTTTTCTCTTGTATCGAAGATCAAAATTAAATATAAAGACAATTCTAATGCAGGATGGAGCCCAAGCAATGGTATCCGAGAAGGCAAAGGTCTTCCACCAGCAGTTTTGCAGGGTCATTGCAGATGTTCTATATCAATGGATGTATGCAAGCGAGTCGAATCCAGAGGGAGAGCCAGGCGAGTAGAAGAGACAGAGAGAGAGTGTGTATTCATATTCTCGTGGAACCAGCTCTGTTATTTTGTACCAACCTAATGCCGGTGACGCCAGATTCATCTAAAACTAAAAGATGCTTTGCCTTCTAAAATTTTAAATTCTATTCGCAGAAAGAAAGGAAAGAGACCAATCATGTAGCTGCCGCACGCGCGTCCTCCATACTATCTGGAGATTTGGCACCCATGTAATGTTAACTGCAGTGCTTCATGAGGTGTGGTAGGTGCTAAGAATGCGTGATCTAAAATATTTTCTAAATTAATCACAGGCACGTGTACCTATCAAAAATAGAGAAGTAAAGAATCATATAACTTATAGGGCAGAGTTGACATGAGATCATTACTTGCCTTTGATCCCAACAACTTCAAAAATTTCATGTATATTGTATTTGACCCTCTAAAAAGCAAAGACAAATGAAATTACAACTTTCTCCTTCTATTTTCTTCTATAATATGTGTCTCCTTTTTCTTTCTTTTTTTGTGTGCGACTCTATTGTATGCACTATGTGTTCGATAAAATACCTTACTTGACAAGCCTTGGTAGTCTTCAACAATACTCTACAATATCCTGCATCTACTCTCGACAAGCCTCTACAAATAATAGTAATTGTGAACATATGTTGACATAAGCATTTGCCATATGTTGGCAGAATTAACAGGTGCCTACTAGTTGCTCAACGAAATGGCATAATGTGAAGCCTTTTTTTGTTGATATTACGAACCCATTGTTTAAAAAGGAAAATTAACGAAAAGTCCAAAAAAACTTATCCTTTAATGAAAAGCCATTTTAAAATGTATAGTGAATAGTATCAGGTAAAGGAGAAAATGTGGTTTTTCGTTAAAAGTGAACAGTACCGGGAGTGTTTTATTAAACCTCCCTATTTAAAAATCATGACTCCGTCACTGGAAAGAATGATAAATTGATCAACTGCTTCTTTTAGTACTAATCCGATTTCTGATTTTGATGGTATTCGATTACAAACTATAAAAAGTGGATAGTTATCCGTTTTGTATTCCTTGTGTTAGTAAATATGGGAACTCAGAAATTTGAATATTTCCTTTTCCTCTCATATTCAGTTAATGTTGAGAGAAGTTAAGAATTGAAATAAGGGAAATTCTCTTTCCTCTCATATCATCATATCCATTCATGCATGGTAAGTAAATATGTCATCACACTTCGCTTTACCAATATATAGTGTTGGAATTACACAGTTTCCTGCTAATTTCTCAAACTAATCACAACTCGCCATAAAAATAAAATTAAAAAAAAAAAAAACCAATATTCATCTTCCCAAAATAATTCGAATTCCACTTGTTTTTCAATTTGTTGTTCTGAGACACGGTTTTTGGTTGGTCACTTCCTGTTGTTGGTAATGAAGAATTTCTTGTTGGCTTTGTATCGTTAGGAAAATTATTTGAGAGCAATGAGAGGTGAAGAAAATACAAACAAAGAATTGGATTTCCCATGAATTAAAAAAAATTAATGTATATTTTCTTATATGTTATTTATTCACGTTCTCAGTTTGAATAGTATTTATGTAAATTTACCCCATTTTTCAAAGTTTATATTAGGCGACGATTTCCAAGGAACTTCCAAACTTTAGATATTGAGATATTTTTCAGTGTGTTTGGAACATAGTCTAGTACATCTATAGTGTCATAATAATATAAGTGATTGGATACTTGAAAAAAGAAAATTCCAATCATTTATATTATAATACTCAGTATACCGAAACCTATTTCATACACACAAAAATGAGTATTTATCAAATATAGCCAAATATTAGCCCCTAATTTCAAAAATGTCAATTTTTATAAAAGCTTTCAAATATATCCAAAATATAATTTAAATTTACACAAATACCCTTAATTCATACAAATAACTAGTTGTTGATAAAAAGATTCTTGTGCGATAATCAAGTGGTGCTTTCATTAATTTTTCTAATATGCACCCGAAGAATTTCTATTCCGTAAACATTAAAATATGTTTTTTGCACTTTCTAAGAACACAACAAATCTCTCGATTCACTACCACAGTCAATGATAACCTTCAAAACAGAATCCGGACACGAACAACACCCTTAATAATGCAAAAGTGGAAAATTAAATAAGAAGCACATATAATCCAAAGGAAAATTGAGATAAATAATGTTACAAAAATTGACAGTTCATTCTTTCATAAATATTCAATCGAAGGAAGAAACTACAAAAGCAAAGAGAAAACGTAGACGAGGAAAAGTGCAAAAAATTAACCATCTACACTCATCTTCGTTTAGGGGTGCACAATTCTTCACCAACAGTCGATGCCTTCATTAGGTCTCCTCCAATTTTAAGGTTTAGCTGTGAGAACTCTTCATCTAATAGGGTTTTGGTTTTTTAATTTATTAGGTTTAAAACTCAAGGGTATTTGTGTCTATTTAAGTGATATTTTGGATATATTTAAAAGTTTTTATAAAAACTGACATTTTTTTAATTAGGGACCAATATTTGGCTATATTTGTGATATCCTACATCGTCCAGGGGAATGATCCTTAAATGTATATTCTCATCCCTACCTAGCACGAGGCTTTTTGGGAGCTCATTGGCTTCGGGTTCCATAGGAACTCCGAAGTTAAGCGAGAAGGGGGCCAGAGCACTCCCATGATGGGTGACCCACTGAGAAGTTTCTCGTGAGTTCCCAAAAACAAAACCGTGAGGGCGTGGTCGGGGCCCAAAGCGGACAATATCGTGCTACGGTGGTGGAGCGGGCCTAGGAAGTGGCTGCGCTCGGGCCGGGATGTGACAATATTTGATAAATATTCCACAAATTTCTCATAGATACTAGAGCAAAACCACCTTATAAAACCAAGTGTAGTGAAAGAGCCTCCTAGGAATGTGAATACCACTATTAAGTAAGGAGTACTCTCTCTTTAATTAACAAATAGGGTTATTGGCAAACCCTAGATCCTCCTTTATCCTCACTCCTTTTTCCACATCGTCAATATCATGACAAACCTTACATATGGTGATGATATCATACCAAGATGTTGACTTGGTTGATCTATCGAGACGTATGTATCAACTGTGGAGATAACCCATGAGGTCACACAACTTACAAACTTTTATATCTCGTCCCCCAAAAAATTAAAGTTTGTATAATATTTGAGGTGAAGTGTGCGCCTGGACAGCATTGCACTTGTGAGCATGTAGCTATATATACCACTATGCAGAAGACAAGCTAAATTAGTGATGCTTATCAACTTATCTGATATCAAATTCTTAAAGGTGTCTCCATTTTATGGGATAGACTTTTTTCATTTTCTTGCCTAATTTATTCATGAGGAAGTGGTAGTGGTAGACATAAAATATCATGAATGAAGGGCTTTGCTTCTTCTTAGAGACATATAGAAAGATACCCAATTCAATTCGTTGTTCTATAGCTATATAGCTTGAAAATCATTACATCATGAAATGGTTTTATATATTTTTAAATCAAAAGAAATGGACAATCATAAAAAAGATTGGTTATATATAACCTATGGATCTATTGAGACAACAAATGCTGACGAGTCCACATTCCCACTACTAGAATCTCATGGACCCAAATTCTGCAACCACTTGATTATTTATGATTCCTTAAAATATACTTGACATTTTTATTATATATATAGAATTAAGATCAGAAGACAAATGCTTTTGACACATACTCTAATATACGTTTTTCTGAAACTCACTAACACCGAGTTCTAAGCCCTTGTTTGGCAGCCGAAATATGAAAAAAAAAAAAAAAAAAAAAAAAAAAACTCATCTCTAAAGCCGATCCACTCAAATTCTACTTAATTATTTCAGCGATCCAACTTTTTTATGTCTTATCTCAAAATTATGTCTACAAAAAATCACCTAAAATCTGAAACCATATAACCGTTGGGTTAAATTTAGTGTTTCTTTGTAGAAAAGTTTCGCCTATTTTTTTCTTACTACAAATAAATGTTTTAATGGTTTTGAATTTGTCCAATTTTTTGCAAGGATAATCAATGAATGATGTACTAAAATATAAACAGTTTAGATCGTTGAAATACATTACGAATTGAGCCTTACAAATAAGTGTAAAAATGTGTGTCAAAAACGTGTATCCCCATATCTTTTTTTTAGTACATCGATATTTTTCCACCAAGGAGAGGGGGAGTTCGGCTAAACCACACAATGGGCAACCTAATTTGGTATCGAATTTGTCATCCACGAGATTCGAACTTAAGAGCTCTCACTTCCAAGTAAAGAGGAATATCATCAGACCATAGTACTGAGTGACGTGTATTCCCGAATCGTAACTCATATATATCTCTATACATATATGTCCAGACTCTTTAAAGTGAGGGATCTTATTTTTTGGAATAGGATATTCTCTAGATCCTGTTTGTGGGGATCTCGAGGTTCAATCAATCGTGTATGTTCATAGTACATCGTGCGGTTATAAATCATTTTAAATTTTTTATTTAAAATTGAATATAAATAATACTTAATAAAAATTAATCGCACGATGTATGATAAATGGACACAATTGATTGATCTCCGGATCCCTACAAATAGGATCCGGAGATAATCCTCATCCCTATTTTTTTACAACAAATGGAGATCACACACGGAGCCGTCAAATCATTTTTAATGAAATCAATGCGGCTGAGATTAAACTTCCCTCATCATCTTATCTGAAGCGGTAGAATGGAAAAGGCCAAAGCTCCCAATCGCCATTTAAAAAATAATGAAGGGATTGTACAGGAACAAGGTTTTGATCATCTTGATTAGGATATCTTGGAGAAAGAATATACAGGTGCTTGGGAATTGAAGAATATGTGTTGAATGATTTTGAATTTTTTTTGAAGTTCTAATCGTAAATGAATATTCGGTTCTGATGAATTGCAGGTTTGAATTTTTTGTTTTGTTTTTTACTTTTCATTCAGGTTTGATTCCAATTATGGATTTGACTTTTTGGATTTTTTTGCAAGTTCTAATTGTAAATAAATAAAGGAAAACTAATGAAAATGGTTTGAAAACTTTGAGTTTTAACGATAAGGACAAAATAAAAGGTAAAGTCAATAGTACCAGGATTGATTTTTTAGTGTAAAAATGTGGTTTTTCGTTAAAGTGAACAGTACCATGAGCTTTTCGTTAAAGTTCCCAACAAATAAAAGGCCTGTACATATATAGGGAGGCAGATTGTCTGCCCTCCTGTTATGGTGCCCTTCCCATCCCCTCCTATTTTGTGTGGTTACGGTTAAGCCACGTTAACATTTTATATTGCTTTTTTTTTATAGAGATAATAAGACAAAAAGCAATAGGAATATAAAATGTTGACGTGGCTTAATCGTGACTGCACAAATAGGAGGAGATGGGGAGGGCACCATAATAGGAAGGCAGACAATCTGCCTCCATATATACAGATTCTTTATAGTAATGGATTCCATTTTTTTTCAAAAAAATGGGATTAGTTGTGAGGCTGACACCATATCGAACTTCAACGATTCGAATCGTATATTTTTCAAGTTCCATCTCATAGATCATCTTTGCAAAATATTAGCTATTTTAGAGATAGTTGAGGCATCTAATTAAGTTCAAAGAAATTGACAAATACTATGTTGTTAAGACCATTGAAATTTTATCGTGACAATTAAATGGGCAACTGGTTTTAATTAGACAAAATTGAATTGAATTTTTGCAAAACTTTTCTATGAATCAAGACTTACAGAATAGACTGTTTTGATTGTTTAAGTTCAATGTGAAGTGTATTCCACAATAATTCTGCATTTTTTTCAAAAGTGAAAATACATACATACATATATATATATATATATATATGTGTGTGTGTGTGTGTGTGTGTCATACATACATATACATACATATATATATATATATATATATATGTGTGTGTGTGTGTGTGTGTGTGTGTGTGTCATACATACATATATATACATATATATATATATATATATATATGTGTGTGTGTGTGTGTGTGTGTGTGTGTGTGTGTAATGTAGTAAAAGACGATAACAGAAAAAGCAGGACCAAGCAAAGTGGAAGTGATCAACATGGTTTGATCGTGTATTTTCTTAATCATTCTACTCTTGAGTCCTTGATTGTACTAACTCCTCCCCCTTTGACTGATCTGCAGTAGAAAAGAAAGGTAGTGAAAGGATTTGCCCTTTAGAAAGATATACATATAGCTTAAATATTTCATAGGTTCATATATATATATATGTATGTATTTTGGGTAATAAAGAGGCTAATTGTCATTACTAAATGATAATTTGCTTCCTACAAGTAGTAATCACAATCATATGGAAAGTTGCCACCATCCTCAGCTATGGGACCCTTGTTCCATTACGAATATCATTCCCTCCCCACCACTACTTATTCATACAAATAACAAAATTAAGACAAATTTCAGTCCTAATTAGGTTAATCCGTACCATTTGATTACATAGATAAAAGCAAAACTAAAGATATTATTATGATATTACATTCTTTAAATTATCATGCCAGTTATTATAATCTCAAAAATAGAGATAGAGCGTAATATTCAATGATATGTAATATTTTATCACGTTTTAATTTGTTGGTCAAACATCAGAGCACTTGTATCTACTCAGAGTCTAACCTAATCAATAATGTGGTGTTAACCGTCTTCTAATTTCATTTGGTAAAATTGAGATGAAAATGTGAACCATGCGGACAATCAAACGACTAAACAATTATTTATAGCTAATTTTTAACATAAATAACCTTTAAAATAGTATCTAGAACTTAAACAGTTCCGATTATTAAACAGTTTGGAAAGAAAAAAAGCTTTAAAATAGGTTTTTTTTCAAAGAAATTTAAGAGCGTTGCATTAATTGGTGAGACAGAAAGTGAAGAGAAGTGTAGAATTAAGTGGGATGGCCACAAAGGCATGACGTATTGATCTTGCTGGTTACTTGTTCCTATTCCACTCCACTACACTTAAAATAAGGAATTTATGTGCTATTTTCTTCTATGCTGAAATCACCAATCCACCACCACTACAAATTATAAATTTTGTTAATTATGCTAATCGAGGCACATGATGCCATCTCCCACTTAACACATCTCTCTTTCAGACACTTGTCATGCATGTGGCCATATTTTCTCATACTGAAATCTGGTTTGCTCTGTGTGTGGTATGAAGTTTTTTCTTCGAGCAAATGCACAAAGCATAAGGGGAAAAAAGGAAGAAGGCGACGAATTAAATAATGCAGATATTCAACACAAACACTCATGAGCTCTGAGCTGTAGTAAAGTGCTAGATCCTAAATTCAAATCTTGATCATTATACAAGAATCCACCATACACGATATGTATGTACTGAAGGAAGAAGAGTCAAAGAGTTTCCAGGCAACTAGCTAGGCAAATGCATTTTGTTGCGCCACATCAGTAAAAATTCACTTCATGAACTAGATAAATATTGCCTATGCAAAATACTCTAATGATAAATTTATTTTGCCTTGTTGAAATAAGAAAAATTGAACACTTAAATTTATCTTATATGACGATATATTTACACTAAAAGGTAAAGAAATATAACTACACAAATGCAAACACAATCAAATCATGTTTTCTAGATATTTGTCTAACAAATTGACTCATCCCTTATAGTGACAATTTTTTGATGAGGCAAATATTGAAGGCATAGTGCCACATAGGCCACTCAGAGTACTCATTTGCATCAAAATATTTCCTCATCCTTTGGAGATGCCTATGCATGGATGAGAAAGTGAGTAATCCCTAGAGTTAGGCTAACGAGGCGAGGATGAGTACGAACGAAATAAGTTAGAGAAATAAGTTTTAAGTTGTAATTTAAACCTAGGCTAGGGAACGGGTTCAATTCCCTCTATTATAACAAAAAAGAAATTTAACGTTTACTTACTCTGCTACTCTTAATTCAAAAATATTTTAATAATTGGCCTAATCGGATAAACCGTCCTCGTGGTGATAAGGTAATCGAAAGATAACCCATATGGTAAAAAAATTAAGATTTAAACCCTCGTCGTATAATTTGTTAGCAAATTTAGTCCAAAAATGAATTTTCTGTTAAATGTCTGTTAAATGCAGGGGTACAAATGTACTTTGACGTGTGCCTTTTCTTCCTCATCTCTCTGTTCACTCTGTGATTTGTATTTGAGCAACCATGTGAGTTTGCGTAATGAGAAGGAGAATGAGAATGGTGGGAGTGGACATTACTCGATGGGAAGCCAAAATCTTGAATCGGCTCAAGGAAAAGCCGGCAAGGATTGAGTTCTTGTGGGTTTTTCAGAGGAACATGACTGGGTTTTCGTAGGGATTTATGATGGGTTTAATGGCCCTGATGCTCCTGATTACTTGTTTTCCAATTACTTTGCTGTGCACAAAGAACTCAAAGGTTGCTCTGGAATGACAAAGTTCGAAATTGAAATCGAACCCACAGAAACAAATTCTTTTTCTTTTTGTCATTAATATTAATGTGTATGAATCAAAATCCAACCACTAACCACAGATCCACATTTCTGCCAGAATAACACTGAATCCTCACTTCAAAACTTTAACAAAAAAAAAAAAAAAGAAATTACTATACCAAAATGAATCATTTACTTCATGATTTCCATAGATTGAAATCAAGAGAGATGACCATAAAACTGACAACTACGACTACTTGAAACACTCGAAACAAGCTTTTGATTCATAGAAACCAAGACTCAATTAAGCAAAAACCAAACAGACCAGCAACATATGCAGAGAGACGGTGAAGTGGAAATGACTGGTTCAACCCTTGTTAGGGCATTCCCTCGCGAAATGGCCGGACTCAGCACACTGGTAGAAGTTTCCAGAAGCACCTCCGCCTCCACCACCGCTACGACCGCCACCTCCATAGCCGCCTCCACCGCCATAGCTTCCACCTCCTGAGAGCAGTCCCTCGTCATGTGTCCAGACTCGCCACACTTAAAGAGAGAATGTAAATGGAAAGAAAGAATGAGTTAAAATACATTTTTATCCCTGCATTAAACTGAAAATCTAACTTTTAGACTAAATTTGCTAACATACGGATGTTTAAATCCTAATTATTTTACCACGAGGGCTATCTTTCGATTATCTTATCACCACATGAACCATTCGATTAGGCCTTTAATAATTATAATAAGTATGATTAACATCTTATTTGATTGACAAAGAGAAATGTTTTAAATAATTACTAGCTATTCTGGAGAAATAAGCTTATCTGATTAACAAGAGATTTGTGGTAAGACAAGAGTATAGTGGGAGAAAAACGTAAATTTAATTGTTAACTATGTGTTGCCTCTTAGTATTACGGTCTAGTGATATTTTTCTTCATTTGCAAGTGAGAGGTCTTAGGTTCGATTCTTGCCAAAGACGAATCTGAACCACATCATTGCTAGCCTATCGTGAGGCTTATCTTACTCCTCCACCCCTTCATGTTGTATCTTAAAGAAGTTGAGGTTCTATTTCAAAATTATTTGCTAGTGGTGGGAATGAATGAGGATCATCTCTGGATCCTTTAATCGTGTCCGTTCATCGTAAATCGTACGATCAGTTTTTGTCAGGTACTATTTGTATTCAATTTTAAATAAAAAATTTAAAATAATATTTGACCACACGATTTACGATGAACGTACACGATTAAAGGATCTCCGGGATCCTCACAAAGAGGATTCGAAGAGGATCCTCATTCAGTGGGAATGACCCAACTTATTAAAGTTGCAATGTTTCTTAACTATCTGATGTGAGATTATTTTACATTCTTATACGCCTTTACAAATGCTGAAATTGCAAATCTAAGACGTGGATAATTCAATTAGGTGATGCCGAATATCTATGGCTATCACTCTTCGCACGTGGCCCAATTTGCTTTGATATTATAAAGAAAGTTTCATATTCCCAAACTAATTGAAAATGGGAGGAGTGACCTAAATCCTTAGAGAATCTCCAACCAAGATGTCAAAATGCCACAGTGGACAAAGAAAACAATTTTTTTACAGCAAAAATGGCTCCAAAAGATGAGCCAAATGCTGACATAGGTTGAAGGAAGAGAGTCCAGCGTAAAAAATGGCAGCAACCAACTCTGACGCCAATCTCTTCTATAAACTGACTAATCCTGAGATCCACCATAAATATAGCTTCTTTTGTGGCTATATAACCTTGAGTTTATGTTCTTCAGATCATCTTCAATTTTTGGATTAAAACCTAAAATTTAGGTTTTAAACTAATCTAATTTTTCTCCAATGGTTTAACCTAAAATAAGTTTCGGACTAGAACCTAAAATTTGGGCAAATTTAATCCAGAATTTAGGCCAGGATTAGCCCACCAAAATTTGGGCCTAAAATAAGTTTTTGGTTAAAACCTAAAATTTAGGCCAGGGTTAAAAGGCTGGCCCACCTTATGCGCATGGACAAGCCTAGAAAAGTAGAGGCCGTAGCAAGGCCACGCACCCAACGCATGAGGCGAGCGAGGGTTGGAAGGAGGGCAAGCCCCTGACGAGAATGTCGGCTACCCAAAACTTTATAATTACATGTTTCATGGGGTCAATTTAGTGAATTTTCAACTTTTATTGGAATCTAAATATTTTTAGATTAAAATGTTCATAAAAATAAATTATGATAATCTACATAAATTTTGTTTCAAAGAAAAAGTTACCTAAAAAATGTACCCTAAATTTTCTTTAATAATCTAGCGCTAAAATTTTAACCCAAGACCATTAAAGCAGAAAAACTATTTATAGATTAAAACCTAAATTTTCTACGTTATAAATTTAGGTTTTAACCTCAACTACGAGAGTTGGTCTTAATAACCAAGTCATAAATATTACAAAAATAATAAAATAAAATAAAGTATTAAACATATTGGGTGTAGTGGGAAGCTTTTCATAATGTCAAATTGTCACATAAGCTATCAAATACAAATTTTGATGAATTTGACATCTCCATTGGAGATGCTTATAAGCTCTTTTCTTCACATATGCATTAGGTTTTCCATTTAATATAAGTGTGATTAGGAACATAACAGAAACTTTCCAAAACGGATGTCAAGGAGCCTTCAATTAGATAATACCCGTTGTTTGACATATGCTATGCATGTTATTGCTTGAGGTGTTGAAGTTGAGAAGAAGTAGTAGGAGGTAGTTACATACAAATTAACTATTTCTTCTTCATGGACAAACCAAACATCTTAATAATTGCCAATATAGAAAGGAGAAGTGAAAACTGAGATGACAAATGTAATTTAGCATAGATTATATTTACTTTAACCTTTTATATTTATATGCTTATTGTTATTCTTTACCCATCATTTTGATAATAGTTGTCCATATATATCTAGTCAAAACCTTACAATTGATGACAAATTGTCAGCTAATTACTAGTTCACAACAAGGAGTGAAAATTGAAAGCTTCAGAAATTTGACATATATACTTAGTCAAAACCTTACATTTTTCTCCTTGTGGTTACTAATTAAGCGATACTAAGGAAAATTTTATTCAGACTCATTTATCTTCACTCAACACCTAGTTTATTATTTTTAGCCTCGAAAAATTTACTCAACAATTCTCTTTCTACACCTAAAATGAAAAAGAACAAAAAAAAAAACAAAAAAAAAAACATTTCAGCACTAGAAAACTCTGGCCACCCCATCTCTCCAAACCCTAACCACCCCCAATTTCTAACCCTTCTCAACCCCCTACTGCCCCCTACAATGAAAACCCCAAAGATATTAGTCATCATACCCCTCTCCCGACTTTTCCCATGCCATATAACAACTCCCTCTTCCACGCAATCCCTCTAACATGTCCGAATTCCGTCGAAACTGTCGACCAATCGAATCTAATCATGTTAGACCATTGAGTGTACGATACATGTGTAGAATCACACTTTTAATATTATCATAAATTTTTTCAAAGAAGACATAAATTTCTCTTGGGTCTTTTTGATGGTGGGTTGTTAAAGGATAAGGTTCTTTGAATTTCCAAATTGTTGTGGGTGGTAGGGGAGGAGCCAATGGAGAGTTGGAGAGAGGTAGAAATGCGGGTGGTTGAGGTTTGGAGAGATAAGGTGGCTAGAGTTGCCTATTGCTGAATTATTATTATTATTATTTTATTTTTGCTATCGTTGAGTGTAGAAAGAGAATTATTGGACACATTTGAGATTTCAAAATAAAAAAATTAAGTGTAGAAAGAGAATAAATAGGTCCAAATAAAATTTCTCAATCTACTAAAATTTTGTTTTCAGTGTTGGATGCGCTATAGCCTAACCAAACTGGCCCTAAATTCATTCTATCACAACTCAATTTTTACGTATTAGCTTATCTTTATTTCTGAGTCCAAAGTATTTGAGTGTTTATAATTTTTCAGAATTAATGTTTTTAATTTCATTCTACATAAATGAATTATGTTAAAAGCCCTTTTGCTTATGGTATAATTTAAGCAAAAGCATACGCTCATAAAATCAAGAGAAAAAGCACCAATTTCCTTTCTTTGAGAACCTTGCTTAGGAAAGTTAATCAGCAGGCACCAAAGAGCTGGTGCTTCGTTTAAGAGGCGACCGGCTTTATCTTTCAACTCTCGATCCACTTGTTAAAAGTGATCAAATAAAGCTAACAAATACCCCATGCACGAAACCCTAATCTAATACTGGTGGAAGCAACACACAACCGACATTGCATTCGGAAATCCACTTAAGCAGGAAGAAAATGAATCTACCGATGCATTTTAAATACATATTCCTCAGAGTATATAATATCTACCAAAGAAAATGAATCTACCATACCATATATCTTATTCTCAGTTGAATTGAAAAAAGGAAAGTCTTAACGTAGGGCACACGTAGGAGAAATTTTTAGTTGTGAATGGAACACGAATGGTACACCACGTGTTTTTATGTAAATGATGAAAATTTTTAATTTTTAAGTTACCTTTTAACATATATATCCCACCATTTATATAGGTACACGTGGTGTACCACTTCGTTTGACGGTCACATTGAAAAATCTCTCCGCACGTAGGGGGCACCACTAAAGCCTAAAGTACAATTTCTTCCTATTCCATTGCTTTTCAAGCTTTGTCCTCATCTCCTTTATCTTTTCACTTGGCTTCTACACCTCATATGGGCTCTATTATTGTCAAGGGTCACTAACTAACATCAATATTTCCTCAAATTGGATGAAGAAGAAGCTCACTAGTGATCTCTATCAATTTATTCCCTTTTATCCAACCATATACCAAGACAAAGCTAATCTTCTTTACGGAAACATTCCTATATCTAGTTTGTAACATAGAGTAATATAGAGTAATGTTCTCTTTTTTAGACTTATCGTCAAACAGATACTTATATTATTTGTAAATCTGATTCACACATTTGATCAAAATCAATTTTACTGAATGCTTCAAATTTACACAGTTTAAGAAGATAACATTTCCCTCACATCAATTAATTCATTATAGTGACTAAATAATCTCGAAACATGGATCAAATTGGTATTAAATTTGATTAATGATCAAGTGCTTGTGTACTATCTTCACTCATATGATTGGGTAGTTAGAGGCCTCTGATATGAATCCATCTTATGAAAGTTGCACCAACAGATCAATCTCTTACTTCGATTATTGCATTCATAGTGGCTGACATCAGATTGATAAAGTGCCTTATCACAAAAAACCATGCGTGGAACACATGGACGGTGAAGATGCAAAATCAGCAATATTATGGTCACATACAATAATCATAGAGTTCTTCAAAATGGAAAATGGGTAGTATATATACCAGTACCGGACAGCAAAGTTTCCATGTACAAAAAAGAAGAAAGCAGCAGCAGAAGAAGGAATCAGAGAGACAAACAAGGCCCAAGGGAATTGAAAAGATAACGAAAAAAGGAAAGTAAAAGGCTCATCAAAAGAGAAAATTATCAGTGATGAAAACGGTGCCAGATCAAGAACAGATCAGAAAGGGACCATGGACTGAGCAAGAGGACTTCCAGTTGGTGTGCTTTGTGGGCCTGTTTGGAGACAGGCGATGGGATTTCATAGCCAAAGTTTCAGGTTTGAAGGTGGCGGGAGACAGATAATAGGTATGGTTATCTGGAGATTGTCAGCTTTTGCAAGGAGCTACCATTTAACCAACATATATGGTGGTTTTGTTACTTGTAGGTTTGAACAGAACAGGTAAGAGTTGCAGGTTAAGATGGGTTAACTACTTGCACCCTGACCTCAAAAGAGGAAAGATGACTCCTCAAGAAGAGCGCCTAGTTCTTGAGCTTCACTCTAAATGGGGAAATAGGTTTGACCTAAAAAAAAGCATCTCAATTATTAATTCATGTTTTGACTCATTTGTTTTGTATTATCTAATATTCGAATGGTAAGACTTTAAATCAGGCCAATAAAATCATTTTTATTTTACTTTATATGGAATGAAAATTTTCTTGCAGATGGTCCAGAATTGCTAGAAAATTACCTGGGAGGACAGACAATGAGATCAAGAACTACTGGAGGACTCATATGAGGAAGAAGGCACAAGAGAAAAAGAGGGCCATGTCTCCCTCATCATCTTCTTCCAATTGTTCCTCCTCATCAAATATCACCACAACTGAAGGAGGAGAAAGCTTTTATGACACCGGGGGAAAGAAAACCAAGGCTTCATCAGGAGGAAAGAAAACTGGAGGAGGAGACGAAGTGAAAGAAGACGAGAAAAGGGAGCAAAGGGAGTACTCACTCGATGATATATGGAAGGACATCAATCTGCCAGAAGTGAGCAGTATTGTACCAGTTTATGATGGCAACCTTTCTTCTTGTCCTCTAATGGCTTCTCCGACGCCATGGGAATACTGTTCCGACTCGCTTTGGAAAATGGATTTAGAAGAAGAGAGTAAGAATATGTTTCTTCCTACACCAAGTGGTGATCACCAATTTCTGTCATGCTATGAATATGGAAAAGCATCTCTAACTGGCTAACGATTTCTTTTTTAAGATTGGTTCATATATGTGAAATAGTGTTAAATTAAGGAAAGCTTCTAACCTGTATAATAACATGGGTCTGATCTGCTGCACCAGCCAGCCATCAGCTGCAGATCACTTTGTTTATGCATTGCTGTTGTTCCTATACTCTCTTTGTCGTGTGTTTTTTCAATTTCCAGTGAGGATTGAGGAAAGAGAGAACTTCAAAGCTTACTATCATGTTGGTATGGCATGCTCATGAAAGTATAGTGTATATGTTTTTAAGGTTTAATTTTGAATCAAATTGGTGTGGTCTACCACCTTTAAATGTTTCTTTCTTGATTTAGCCCTTATTTATACGTTATTATCGAAACTATATGTAAGTTCTTCCGGAAATAGGGCAACGGAAAGTATGCAGACATAAAATTTGTTGTTGAAATTGTTCTGACGAAGAAGTTCTAAATACCAAAGTTTTCAGCAATTTCACTCCAATCAAGTGTTTGGTAAATTGGAAATGATACTAGATTATCAGGGCAAGAGAAACCATAAAAAACAAGTTTGTGCACTTAATTAATATCCAAATACTTATATTTACACTCGAATTAAAATAATTTAACCATACATTTATAAAGAATTTTGAATTATGAGCATAAGAACCTTCAGGAAACGAACAAGGTTCTTCTATTCTAGCTTTCCCAGATACTGTTTTGCTTTTACTTTTCCATGAAAATAAAAAGCTACAACTTTGTCTGCAACAAGAAAAGTAGACAAATTCTGGGTATTATGAATGAATTATTTACTAATTAACTGGTTGAAAACTAAGGATTAGCACGTGAACAAAGTGGGGATGAAACGATTTAATTGGGACATCAATTTATAAAAGGACCCAGCTTGGAGAAAAACTCCTTTTGAGGAGTGTGGTCCAGGTGGTCTTATTATAAATCCTTTTGCTAATTAAACTACCTAGTACTTCAGTGGTTATATGTCCAAATCCATTTTCTATAAAATTTGTTTAATTATTCATAGAGTAGTGGTCCATTTAGAACTGCACAAACATATTCTCCAGTAGCATCACCTTGCCATGCGCAAAACCATTTAATATTTCATTTCCTGATGAAAACAAACTCAGTAAGCACTTAGATATATAGAGATCTCCTAATTAATTAATGATCATGGAAATTCACCTCAATTCTTTCCAAGAACACAGTTGGGTTTCTTTACTTTCTTTTTCTTTTTGGAATATAAATCTATAGGCAAAAGGCAAAATCAAACCAAGAACAAAAGGCAAAATCGATTTATTAATTATTTATACATTACAAACTAATGGTAAAGATCAAACAAAACAAAGAAAGGTATAAAGAAAGTCTGCCCGGAAAAAAAAAAAAATTCTAACAATGAGGTAGGAGTTAGGATTGCGGATCAAGAAGTACCAAGAGTGAACATTTTCATTATCTTGGATCTATCTTGTAAAATAACAGAGAATTATATGGAGATCTCAGCCACAAAATACAAGGTGGATGGATGAAGTGGAAGAGTGCATCGGATGTGTTGTGCGATCGTCGTTTGCCACTAAAGCTGAAGGGAAAATTTTATAGGACAACAATAAGGCCAACGATGTTTTATGCACGGAATGTTGGGAGGTCAAAAAGCAACACGTGCAAAAAATGAGAGTAGCCGGAATGAGAATGCTTCGTTGGATGTGTGGGTAAATGATAAGATTAAGAACGAGAATATATGGGGTAAAGTAGGTGTGGCAACTATTGAAGATAAGATGAGAGAAAGTCGGTTAATAAGTTGATTTGGACACGTGAACCGAAGACCTAAGAATGCTCTAGTTAGAAAATGAGACTATGATATGAAGGCTCAGGGCAAAAGGAGCAGAGAAAACCCTTGGTAGACTTTGAAAAAGACTAAAAAAATATGAAGTACTTAGAGCTAACGGAAATTTATTGTTGTTGTTGTAAAAACAATCAATTAACTCAAACACACTGATTACCTTACCAACGGTTAAAAGTTAAGGCCACTAAAAGTTAATACAACACAGCAACTACCGGAAAATCCTTGTGATCTACCCTGAATCCTATTATTCTAAAGCAACCACATGTTCTTTGTCAAATATATCTTTGGTTTATATTTCCTTTCTATCCAACTTTAGCATTTCAATGGATTGCACATCAGATTTGGTAAGAATTGTAGAGATATTAACATTATCTTTTTTATAGTGCCTAGATGTGAATCCGAATCTGCTTGTTCCAGTTAGTCAATGTCCAGATTGAAGTTAAATAATTGATCATTTCCAGTTATGGTTCCACGTATACAATCAATCTGCATCACCTTTGTAGTGCCTACTTAAAGTACTCATCTTTCCTTTTTCTTTATTCAACAAACCGAAAAGTACACAAAGTGGTCATGCCGCAAACAAGATGCTCAAAACCAACACCAAAGGAAGAAAACAACAGTATGAAACGAATATGGTATCTATTACAAACTGCATAACAGCTTAATATCAAGGACAAAGCCTATTTATATCCACTTTACTTTTAATTTTCTCAAAGATATATACTTCCATCTGTGTGTTGCACTTCGTGGTGAAAAGTGAAAACCTTACTATCGCTTTTCAACTACATTAAACTTGATAGCTTTGCAGGCTAATTTGACAACAGTATTTAGGCTTTTCTTAGAAATGCAGAAAGTATTTGAAGCGCTCCTTAAAAGAAAAGCACATGCGCGCGCATATGCATATTTAACGTTTTCCATCAAACAATTGTCAGAATCACTTTTAGTAATCTGAAAGCATTTTTAGTTATTTTAAATACTTCCAAACAACCACAATAATGAGCCAATTGATATCCACATCCCAAATGTTAATACTTACAATAATATATCAATCATGCAGAAATTTTGTTCCATCCATTCACTGAATATATGATCTATGGTTTCAATTGAAGAATAGCTTTGAAAAATAAGGGTTTAGGGCCACCGATTTAGAGCAGCAGATGTCCGATGGTGTTCCATGTAAGGTGGACTAATACAACATGGTTCTAGGATCACAATTTAACATGCATCATGATAATTACAAGAAGAAGATGAATGATACAAACCTGCACCGATTGGAGACATGGTGGCTTGAGTTCACAAGTTGTCTTCTACTTCCAGTACTTCAAAATATCTCTCTGCTGTGAATAGGGTTTAGCGTATTTTGAGAGATTGAACGTATGAAAGCAGGGACTTAACCGTGGTATTTATAACGTTAGGGTTTTTATCACACCCGACCTATCATTGGCTGTGAAGATAGACCATCTCGCTCTAGTGTTTAAGTCCCACCATGATTCTACATCTTCGTAATAAAATCTATCAGATTTCTCTAGGTTAATTGCAAGGGATAAGACTCCATAATCCTTATTATGTTAGGACTATCACATCACTTTGGTTGCTAACAACTCGATAGACAAGTGGCTTACAACAAAATGATCCAATACAACATTCATTGTCATTCACAATCTTACATTCCAAACTTCCAAGTTTCTGCCAGTATATACTCCTGAGTTAGAAGAGATTGTCCAGATAACTGAATCAACCAACGGAGAATGAATAGAATACATAGGCACAACCACATAAATAAGGGAAGTGGTATTTATGCACCATTTTTAGCTTCTCACATACTCTTTATATTTATGGTCATCGAATTGAATAAATCAAATAAATCAACAGTCATAATTAAACAGGAATATATAAGATGTTAAAAAAGACGCGCGAAAATCACTTTCTCATAAACAAACATCGACCAACTGCACGGCAAGATTCATAAGGAGGGTCCTCAAGCACGGCCCAGGCCCACATCGGCCGACTTTCATATATGAGGACTTATAATTGAGACTCCAGCCCATCAAGTAGTTGTTGAAGCCCATAAATATCCCTGACCCACTTGGGCCCAATCCAAAGGGATAACCCCAACCACCACCATTATCTTCTGCTAGACCTGACAATTTTTTACACGACCCGTTAACACGAAACGTAAACGATACGAAAATAACAGGTTTCGGGTCAACACGATAACTAATCGGGTCATTATTGGGTCACACGATAATAACCCGTTAATAACGCGTCCTTAAAAGGTTTACACGAGAGTGACACGCGAGTAACCTATTTCGACACAATAAGAAAAAAGTTATTTTGATGATTTTAATTTTTTAAACTACTAAAAAAAACTTACTATAAAATACAATAGATATAATTAATATGTATATATTGTTTATTAATTATTATTCTATATAAAATATAAAATATAAGTTTTATTTATTTATTTATTTTTATAGTATATTATAGGCAAAGATTGAGATTAAAAATCATAAAACACATTAAAAATAAAATTATCAAGTAATTTAAAAATACTAAACACATTATAAAAATTATAATAATTAATTTACATGTGCAAAAAATATGAAAAAAATATGCAAATACTCGTAGTCGCATCCTCTACACTTTGAGGATGGGTATGTGATCGTTTGAATTTTTAAAATCAAACAAACTCTCATGAATAGTATTTTTAAAGGAGTTCAAAATAAACAAAATTCATAATCATTAATGTATAAGTCTGAAAGATGTGAAAGCATAATAAACGTTCATAATTGCATCCTCAACGCTTATACGATGGTTACATGGTCGTTTAGATTTTTAAAACCCTCCAAATCTCATGAACAGTGTTTTTTATTTCAGTGCAAAATTAATAAAATTAATAATAATTATTGTAGAAGTGTGAAAAATGTAATCACTTGTAATGAAAAGCTTTACAACTTTCATGAAGGGGTCAACTCCGATATTTAGTATATATATATACTAATTTAGTATTATGTTTTACATTTTTTGGGGTCAAATTATGTTTTTCATTTTCATTTTTATTGATTTAAAATATATTTTTCTTAACGGGTCGGGTCATATTACCCGTTTACTTTAACGAGTATTACACGACACAATCTGTTAAGCTATCGGGTATGACACGAAAACGACACGAAAACGAGAAACACGACACGAATGCCTGGTCTATCTTCCACCACGCCTGAAATTTTATTTATTTAATTTTTAATACATTGATATTTTTATACTAAGGAGATGGGGGTTTTGGCTAACACAAACAATGAGTATCGACTTCGTCATCCATGTCATCCATGAAATTAATATATACTAAAACTCAAACCCCCTGGTACTGTTCTAGAGCAGTGTGCTTCCCTTTTTGCCCCTGCTTCTTTTTTGTTATTTCAATTTTGCTGGTTTGCTTTGCTGTGAGAAGAAAATGGTGACGCGTGGGTCTTCGAGAGGTTTCGTCTCTCTTCCCCATCTCTTCACTCTCGCTCTTCGCTTTCTCTCTGCAACCTCAATACGCTCAAATCACAAGCCAATTTGGTCTCCCAGAGTCCGAGAGAGAGAGAGGAGCGGTGAAAGATGACTCGGGGAAAGCAGAAGATCGAAGCGCAGAGACGAAATGCGGAGAAGAATCACAAGGCAAAAGGGTTTGAGGCCAGAGCCGTTGCTCTCAAAATCATCTGTCCAATTTGCAAGGTTTTTCTTCCTCTTCACCCTTCACTCTCCACCTTGATCTGATCTTTTACGATGATCCATAAATTTATACAATTATTCAAAATTATAGGCTTCGATCATCTCCCCAACAAACCTAGAGCCTCATTTTCTTCTGCTAAGCAAAAGAAAATCAAGGAGGCCTGCAACTTCGTTTGCAGTCAGCCATTGCAAATCGGTCTGGAAACCGGAAAGTTCAAAGGTAAAACACACAGATTTCTTTGATTTTGGTCTCTAATGCGCAGTTTGACAGACAAATGATAAACCTAACACATGCATGCTCTTATTTCCTTGGTAGGTTTCTTGAAATATTTGCATCTCATTAGTCCAATATTTTTCACTTTCTGGATGTGCAAAGTCTGGATAGTACACATCACCGGGCCAAACCTTTCCCAAGTAAGGAATCATTTGTTGAAAATATTTGCTTCCTTTCCTCTGATGTATGTGTATGTATGATGCATGTATGTATGATTTTAGATTGTAATGTATCACAAATTTGTGGCATGAAAATTGACATTTGTAGACTTACACCAAACAGATAATTGGGGGAATGGAAAAGAAAATTTCAAAGATTGATACTTTTATGTGATTTCTTGGCTCTTTTTTTCATATGATTTTCATTGTATGTGTGCCAGTGCATGTCTCTTCTTGAAAAATACATGTTAAAAATGGGAGAATTTTGGACATGACACGTTTTAGAAGTGAGGTTTTCTGAATGAAGATACTCTTATGATTTGTTTGTAATTTGTTTTGCAAATGGGTAGGAATGTCATTCTAAAAGGATATTGGCAAGAGGGGGTGGAATGTCATTCTAAAATATGTATAATTCAATTCTCTCATTTTCTATAGCAGAATTGCATATTTCTAAATCGGAAAGGAAAAATAAGCACTATAGCAATTTATGCAGAAGGAGCATGTAAAAGAGAAGCACAGGTAAGGGTTTCTAAGGTCAGTTGGCTGTTTTCTATTTAGTGTTTTCAATTTGTTGCTTTTATTCTGTCTTAAATTTTTTAATATGTGGTTATGCATCAATTTCTCTGCTTCTTCTTTGGAAATCTTGCAAGTCAGGACGACACACCTATCGAGGCAATGTTGGGATATTTAGGCTTGGTTGGAGATGTGGACTTATGGAAAAGGTGAAGTAGCTTACCTCTCTGTCATTAGCTTTATCTGTTCTATGCATCTCTACAATCTTACAATGCTCTTTTATTAAATTGCAAGATGTTGGGACAGGTTACTGGAATACAAGATTTGGAACAAAAGTGGTTGACAACGCAAGAGTCGAAACCAAGTGTGTTCACATTGAAAATGACAGGTGAGAATGCTAATCATATTTTAAAAAAATGTTGGGTTTCCTGATGAGTTCTCTGGCCGAATTCAAGAGGCTAATTTAGTGATTTGGAGTTAATTTTGTAAATTTATTGAATGAAGTCATTGGTTATTTAGCTTATCTTGCGTTTGGTTTAGTTTTAAGAGGGTTGCGCATGAGCTGTCGAGTTTTTCAAACAGTTTTTGTTCTTTTTGCTGCATGTTCGTGCATTTTTGGTCTCTGAGATTTTGTTTTTAGTCATTGTTGATTTATAGTTTATGTCTCCCTTTGGCTACATATTGACACAGGTTTATTCTCGGTATTTTTTTTGTTAGGGTTAAGTGGTTTGGTGAGTTCTGTATTATTATATAATCTTTGGGGCTATTTTAAGTAAAAATGAAATGTTGACATTGGTAAGCATACGGCACACTTAATCCACACTCCTATATTCGGTCTTCATGTTTCCATTGCAACACTTTGCATGTCCCACCCAATGAATTTTTTAATAATGATGTAGTTAAAGCAATTACATGCTCTATCAAGTATGTTTTATATATGGTTGTGCTAGTTGCAAGGAAATGAAATATTTGTGCTGATAATTGGTAGTTTAAATATATAGAAATAGAGAATAATTATAAATGGAGCACCTAGGATATTTAACATTGTTTTCTTTTCCATGTAATTTTTCTCATGTTTAACATCTGCTTTTGTTTATGCATTTGATTCAAGTGTTATTTTTATTAGTGTTAACTTTGGATTGCATATCCACAAACTAACCCAGTTAATTTTTCTTAGTGTTGATGTATAAGGAGAACTCTTATTGCATCAACTTGAACATTCTTCTACTTAGTTGCGTAGCCTGTTAATTTTTATGCTCTATTTGCCTTCTCCATTTCCAGTTGAATGAATTGGTTAAAGTGTGTAACTATTTAACTTTCTTTTGTATGATCCTATAGTATATATCTCTGTTGTTGCACTAGATTTAACCTTGGTTTTTGACTAATGTTTGATGGTGAACCATGCAGTGCTTTTATGGAGGAGTTTCAGAACTGGGACATGGCATGGGCTTTGCTTGCATTATATGTCACACTTATGATATTAGAGTTCTAGCTGAGAGGGTAAGACCAATAATTTAGTTTTGTTTGAATAACGAGATATATGCTTTATTTTGTAATTGGTTGTTGATATCTTGGGAAGACGGATTAACTAAGATTGTTATGCGTAGTTTTGTAGGCTGTTTTTTCTTTATTGAACATTAGCATGTACATATATAGTGATATGCATGAGAATATTTTTTAATATGTTTCACATGTTTAACACAGTTTTAAAACTCGCGGCATCGCGCGGGCTCAATTTCTAGTTTGAAGCTAAAAACTATCACTCTTAAACCGTAGAACTGAGTGGCACCACGCCTGAAATTCTTAGTCCCAACGGTTGAAATTCGGAAAGGCAGAAATGGTAAAGCTAATCCAAATCCAACCTCTATCTCTAGGCCTACGACTCTCTTCAGGCCACTGCATGGTAAAACCCCCTCAACACTCAAAACCCCACCTCCCCAAATTTCATTTTTTCATTCAAATTTTGTTGTTCCTCACATCAAAATTCTCTCATTGCAGGGCAGTTTGTCTCTCTCTAAGCGTGAGCAGCTTCGTCTCCACCAACGCCGTCAATGGAGCCTACGCTTCTGCTGGACACCTTAGCTGTCAGTATTTTAGTTCCATTTGTTTTAAATTCTGATGAAAATTAGATAAAGATTTGTTTTAAAAATGAAGTGTTGGGTTACATTTTTTTTTGCTGCAGATTTGCTCCAAATGGCACAGTTCTTGGAAGTTATACACGGAGCAATTGGTAGGTTTTCTGAAAGACCCAATATTTAATTTATTTTTTGTGTTCAAAGAAGTAGAACCCAATATCTATATAAGGTATATTTTTCAAATTTATTAGGTTTATGGGTTTTGTGTTTATATGTGTTCTGAAAATTGAGGTCTGGTGCCGAGTGGAGTGGTGTTGCCTCTGATGCAATGGGCAGGAAGGGCGCATTTTTTGTATGTTGTGTGCCAAACCCATGAGGTTTTCTTCCTTTTCTTTCTCTCCTTTGTATCTGTTTGTTGTTTTAGTTTCAGTTTAAGCACTAAAAACACTTACGGGTTTGATTATTTGAGATATGATGGGCATTTTGTGAATATGTTACATGGTGAGAGAATGACGAAAGGGATGTTTGTTTAAGCATGGACTTGAATGCATATTATGGCTATTGTTATGGATTTCAAGACCCCAATCCCAAATTCCCGAGATCAAGTAAAGTTGCTAGATAAGATAGTTTAAGGATACTAGGTAAAGATCAATAACATATATACTTTAAATCAGTATTCTTTATGTGGTTCAACCCAAACTGGGGTAATTCAGTGACCATGATTTGAACTAAAGGAAGAAGGATAAAAGTATCACAATGAAGAACGTATAGGTTCTTCCTCGTGCAAGTATAATCTTTTCCTTTCCCTTGCATTCAATCAAGAACACTGAATGTATCCCAACCTGACTGGCTATCTAATCTGTGGAGAAAACTTATGCACGAGCCTTCACACATCCTGACGTCCAGGTTCTAACATTCCACATATATCTTTAAGAACTAGGGTAAGAAATACAAAATATGCTTCTGGTAAAAGCCTACAAACCTTTTTTGCCAGTCGTACTTTCTAGAGCTATAGTTTACAAGGTTGAATCTGCAGATACTTGCTCAATCAATTGTAGGCTTTCTAGCATGCGATGTAATCAGATTCATTTTCACTTGAGAAAAATTACTCAAAGAGAAATCCTAAGTTCTGTAGTTCTGCAGAAGTGCTTAGTTCTTGTGAACTTGTATGAACATTTATGAGGTCTGTTCATTGTGCACAACTAATTGCGGACCATAATTTTGAGCATTTTGTAGGTCCAAGAGTCGCCATCAGTCTTCATAACTTTTGTTGCTTGGAGCTTAAGTGAGGTAGTTTGGTTTAATATTTATAATGCAATCAAATTTTGTTTAACTAAATAGCGTATTTCAAATTATGATCACAAACCTGTATGCAGGTTATTAGGTATCCACATTATGCTTTTAATTGCATGGGTAGCTGGCCATCTTGGATTACCTATCTCAGGTTCTACTCTTTCTCATTATGATGATAAATTCAAAAGTTCGCATACAAGCATATAATTACAATACCACTCAACAAAAAGTTATACAATACAAGCAGAAGAGGATTTTACTTTCAATTATATTATTTTTTTTTTCAACAAGGTACACTGCATTCATTGTCTTGTATCCTCCAGGGATGGCTGGTGAAAGTAAGTTCATAGTTTCCATTAGTCTTGGGTTTCGATTTTTGGTTGCATGTACAAGTCCCCCTCCCCTTCTCCGTTGATTTCTTTCTGTAAATGGTCGGTGATTACCATGCAGCCTGGCTTACGTACCAAGCACTTCCTTTTAAAAAGAAGAAGAGCCTCTCCCCACGTTTCTCCGCTGGCCTCTTTTTCAGCTATTATAACTTTCTGAGGGTATTGATTTTTTTCCACCATGATATGTTGCTTCTTTCCACTTTTCCAAGTAGGTACTCATGGTACAGAACAGGTCCAAAACTTTCATATATTTTGCCGACTAAATTTGCACTTAGGAATATTTTCTCAACATATATTAAGCCTTCAAGTCTAAGAAAAATTCTAGTAACCTAGGATAATTTGGTAGTTCGTCTGCTCTGCTTGGATGTGGTTGGGTTTCGATTAGTAGGTGTTTGTTGGGAAATTTAAATTGAAGTGAGCTTCAAATTTTTGCACAATTTATGAATTCTTAAACTTACCTTATTTCCTCTGTATTTATGCTTGGTGCACATAGTGATTGCGCTTCCATATTAGCCGAGAAATGATGGACTCAGAAAATATTTACCAGTTTCTTCGAGGTTTTGGGGTGAACCGCCAATTTGAAACCTGGGCTTGTGTTGGAGTTGCACTACTAGGATATCTTTTTATTAATCAAATTTCCCCATGAAAGAAAGAAAATATGAAGTCCATAGTAGGATCTCCCATTTCAAAGTTCGTATTGCCAAGAGCTTTCAGTGATCTGTCTAGGAAAAGTGCCATGGTTTTCTTGGTCCTCCAGTAAGGCGCTTCTATAAATATATACCCTTTGAATCTGCCATGTGGTTCCTTCAGTAAATGTTTTAGTCTTCAATGCACATGTATCAGAAACCATGCAACAAGGGGAAACATCTTCTATTTTCTAACAATGCCTTAACTAATGTTTCAGTTATTGTTAGCTTTTATCGTTGTGATTAATATCATTGGATTCTTCTTATTCAGGTTTTGCTTGTCTGCTACCTATTCCTCTTGATTATATTAACAGTTGGAAGTAGATGATATTTTGGCACTTGATGCGTTGGATTTCTGATGCATGTAGTAGTGGAATTGTAGCTTAAAAATTGTTATCCCTCTACACAAAAGTGTAATCTAGTTAAAGTTCTATAGGTGGTCCGTCCTAAGTGTCGTTTTAAATTTATGCATAACTTACTCATGATACATGTTCCCACTTCTTCCCCCTTGTCTTTCACTTTTGCGATCAAAGTCCCTTGTCTGTGGATGGTTGGACCGGACAGAACCAGTATCAAGGAAGCAGCCCTACAGCCTCTTGTTTAGGTTGGATGTTTGGACAGTATGCCAACTAGCAGGTATACTTTTAATCTAATTGTACATTTTTATTATGGTCCTCCAAAGCTATGTCTATGTGCATAGTTCACCCTAGCTTCTACATAGTATATTGCCCCATCTACGATTAGCATCTCGAAGACTCTCTCTCTCTCACACACACATATCACTGTGTACATTATGTAAACGCTTGCTACAAACTACCGCGGACGTTTTGGAGTGTACCACTTAAACACTCGTGGCATTTGTATGATTATGATTTCACCATCTTAATCTTGTCGATCCAATTCTGTGCATCAACAGTTCTGTGTCATCTTCTTCCCTATTCCATGGCAGATAATATAATTACTCCTTTTCCGCAGGCCATTATGTACTCAACGACATAATCACAATTACCATTTTCCACTCAAGTTACTGTTTCAAACACCCCCCCCCCACCCCCCTAAAATTTTCTTCCCTCCCTCCCTCCCTCTCTTTTACTGTACCAAGTCTTTGGTCTCTTTCAAGATCTGTTGTCGTCTCGTCAACATTGCCCCTTAGCTTTTAGTTATTGGTTGCCAATGTTGTAGCTGGTAGGACAACTGGCTCTGTCTCTTTTCTCTAAGCTTCCTGTAGAGTGCTTTGGCTTGCAGGTTATAGGGTGGATTGTAGTCACGGATCCATGAGTTGGACTCTTACTCAACAGCCACTCTATATAGACCACAAAGTTGCCAAATTTTGGTACTTTTGTATTTGAATTTTGTGGCCAAATTGTGGCTCATATGTCATTGGTGAAAAAACTCTTACTATTAACCTTGTTAATAAGCTCGTTATCAATCATAGTCAAAATCATCTACATTCCAAGGTTCTAAAAGACGCTAGGCGCTAGTCGGGCGGCGGGTTGGAGTCTAGCGCTTAGGCGGCTAGACGGACTAGGCGGATTTAAGTAAATCTATTATATTTCGTGTGAATAAGTGACTGCTTATACTTAAAATATATATAATTTCATTATAAACTACAAAATAGAATGACATATATATTAGGGAATCTTAATGAAACACTCCTAATACTGTTCACTTTTAGCGTTAAGGACATTTTTACCTTGAAAAGTCACTCATGGTATTATTCACTTACACCTTTATTTTGTCATTTTAATTAAAACTAAAGTTTTTGAGGACTTTTCGGTAGTTTTCCTTATATATTATGAAGTATTAGAACATAATGAAAACATGGGGACTAAGGATATAATGTGTGTTCATTTAAGTGTGCAACAAGTCTCTTGTGTTCATTTAAGTGTGCAACAAGTCTCTTACAATTTATTGAAAAAAATAAAATGTAAAACTAAAGTTATATAGTCTGTCTAATTGAGTCGCGACATAGGCGGGTGCCTCAGAATGTCTAGGCGTCCTTTCTTAATTTTCAAACGCCTAGGCATTAATTGGGGCGATGGCTAGCAGCCTAGCGCTAAGGCAAGAATTTTTAGAACAGTGCTAAATTCTAACTTAATTTGCTCATGTGCGCGCTACGTGCAAGGGTAGAAAGGTCATGTTAAACATTGAAGCTCCTTTGATGCTTGAATTAGTCTTGGAAGGACCCATTTAAAAGTGATGCACGCATTTGTCCGAATTTGAGGAAATTCAAAGTTCAAATTTGAGATTGTTAAGAAATGTAATTACAACGGTATTATTAGGAGTTTTTCTGCCACATTAGATATATAACCTACACCACAACAATGAGGACCTTCATGACATTGGTATGCCATCATTGTAGCGTTATGTACCAAAAGTACAATGCGATGCGTCAGTTTCTTTATTTAAATATGGCATTGTATCATAAAATATTAAACTGAAATGTCACAGTAACAGTGTGTTCGAGTAATGAGAGTTGCTCTCCACCACCTAAAGCATCTGCTGCTCGCACATCCATCTTTGTTGTCCAAAAAGGCCAGTCTGTATTCTCTTAATTAATAATTAGCTGACTAATTAGCCTTAATTTTTTTAATCAAACGCATGCATTCCACTTTCCACCTAAAACGTTTTTTTTTTCTTTTCAAAAACTGAACACCAATGAACAGAAAACAAAACATACAACTTCCACATCAAATTCAACAATTAACAACATCCAAAATACAAAACTTCACCAAATCACCACCCATTGCATCAACTTGAACTGAAACGAAAAAGAGAAAAAAAGAGAGGAGAAATCTCTTAGTAGTCTGTGGTGGGGAGCTGCTCGTGGGTGTCTGGGGCGATGAAGATGAGCTCGTAGACGACGGCTGCAATGGCGGCGCCGATGAATGGTCCAAGCCAGTAGACCCAGTGGTTGTCCCATGTCCAGCTGACGACAGCTGGGCCGAAGGAAACTGCGGGGTTCATGGATGCACCGTCAAAGGCACCGGCAACCAAGATGTTGGCACCAACAATGAAACCAATGGCAATGGGTGCAATGGTGCCGATGCTGCCCTTCTTGGGGTCTACGGCGGTTGCGTACACGGTGTAAACCAAGCCGAAGGTGATCACAATTTCGAGGACCACAGCGTTCCATACTCCGACGCCAGAAGATAGGGAGAAAGCAGATGTTTCCTGCATCAAATCAATTAACATGTTATAAAAATTGGTTGTTTCGATTGAAAGTATTAATTAGGGACGATGGGTTAGTGGCATACCAATCCACCGGTAGCAAACTTGAGGAGCAAGCAAGCAATGACGGCTCCAATCAACTGGGCGATCCAGTACAAGATAGTCCTGACGAAAGTGATGTGGCCACCAATGAAGGCACCGAATGTGACGGCAGGGTTAACATGCCCGCCGGAGATGTTTGCGGCGATTGAAACAGCGACAAAAAGGGCGAAGGCGTGCGCTAGGGCAGCAGCTACAAGGCCGGCCGGTGTGGTTGATGCACTGTCAGTGAGCTTGTCTGCCAAAACAGAAAACACAAGATTAAGCAATGCGCACTACAACATAATAAACAAATAAATAAATATTTTTTTGCCGGACAGTCTGATAGGTTAAATTATCGAGCAGCTGTTTTAACTTTGATATATATATAGAACAGATTTAAAATATGATAATATAACGTGTTTTGAGCGAATGTTATGTAAAGTTATGTAAAGCAGAGTGGAAAATGAAAATTGTGACTTTAACGTAGAATCGTAAGATTCTTGCTTGAAATATATAGTTCGGATTCACAGTCTGACAATAAATATATATAATGTATTTGAACAAACATTACATAAAACGAACTGGTGACTTACTGAAGGCCATGCCAGAGCCTTCACCAGCAAAAACAAAGATGAGGACTGAGATGAACTCAGCAAGAGCTGCTTTCAGAGCATCAGCCTGACCAAACTCAGCTGTGCTTCCAAGTGCAATTCTGTTGATCGCCATTTCGACTTTTGACTTAACCAAAAAGCCTTTGGACTGTCGCAAGAGGAAAATAAGCTGCTTTTGCTCCGAGTGTTTTTGGTTAGTGTCATAGTGACAGTTATATATAGGGGTTCCTAATGACAACGTAAACGCGATGCGTGACCGGACTAGCCGATTTCCATCCGGTGACACCGGAAATTTAACGACATGTACAATTGGCGGCCACCTGTCATTGTGTGGGTGGGCTAGTAGGCGGCCCTCCAATTTGTTCTCATCTTGCCACGTGGACGGCTGATGTGACTTGGAAGCTTGACTAATCAGCAATGATGAGAAGTTTGATCACGTTCACCGGCCAATGTTTTGCCTTGGCGCCTTTGCGGTTGGGGTCCTCCCCAATGATTGTTGTCATTTAGACCGACCAATATTATTTTATTTATAATTTTGTGGCTAAGTGTGATTAGTTGGTGCTGGCTTCACTTCTTGTCTTTTATCATGCACTAATTATCCAACAAAAAAGAATTATCAACTTAATTAGAGTGATTAAATTCATTTTCCATTGAAGTTAAGTTAGAGCAATATTGCATTGGTCAAAATGCGTGATCCTTCAAAGTTCAAACTCAATGATTTACTTATTTCCTACATTGTTTTGATGTTGTTTAGTACATTGCTAAATTCAAATAAACACGAGTGAAGGCTATTACTCCTCCTTGCCGTTTATTCTACTTGTATTGTTTTAAGAATTTCTATGAAAGCTCTTTTTGAGTATAACTGTCATGAGGGCGAGATGTTTGATAAAGTCCCAAAAAATTAAGGTAGGATAGTTGAAGGCAAAGCGTAGACTTTTGAACTATTGAGCAAGAAGGTGAAGAGTGAAGCAAACCTGGGGTAGGTCATGTACTTAGCACAAAAACTTCATAAATTCGCTACTGATTGAGTACGTATAAGGTCAAAAGGGAAAATGATGCAATTGTAAATGTTGAGATAATTGTTTTCTCTCCAAAAAGTTACAAGAGTTTGATGGCAAGTGAAATTACTTGTAAATAAACAAGTTGATGGTAACATTTATGTGAAGATATTTCAATAAAAAACAAACAAAATGCTTTACAACGAAGCATCTAATTATCATATAAATTGATGTAATTAATAAATTAAAATTGGGGGCCGCGGGGGAATTAGCATTGGTATATTCTTTAGGGTTAGGTTGTAGTGCATGATTTTTCTCTAATCCATTGTTAAAACGAAAAGGACGAACTATCAATGTCATCTGATAAATGAGTAGCAAATAAGCAAATTACGTCGTATTCTCATGGGATTACCAACAAGAATTAATATTTTCATGGGAAATGGCTTACATGGCATTCTGATTAGAGAAATGCTAAGGAAATTTTCTCAAAAGTGAGACTTTTTATGAACTATTCATCACCTTATGTTTTTGACACAGTTTTCATGCCAACATTATAGAAATTGTGCAAAATATATGAGATGGCGAAGAGTCCAAAAGAATCCTGCTTTGAGAGAGTCTTAGAAAGTATAAAATGTAATTTGGCCTTATATTAATAGCATGGTCGATTAAAATAGGGGTGGTCAAAAATCCGTCAAACCAACTAAATCAAACAAATTCGATTAGTTTAGTCCAATTCATCAATATTTGTTTTACATCTGTGAACCTATGGTTACTTTTGACTTTATCTCTCCTGCTTTTTGAAATCCATTGAGTTTATCATTGATTCATGTTAACAAGAAGGGTGACTTACTGCCTAATATTTGGGATTTACATTCTCCTGCTTGTTGCTCCCCTTCTGTGATTTCTTCTACAAGACAACAAATTACTATTTAGGCTTTTGATGGTGTCCTTTCTCAGTTCACTATTGTTTATGCGATTATTACTTCCAGCCGACATCGAGAATGATGGTGTGATCTTTTAGATATTCGTTCTTATACTACTGTACCTTGGATGGCAATTGGCGATTTTAACACTATTCTTGGAGCTCATCAACGGATGGTTGTTTGCCAGCTCGAACTTCTTATGAGGATTTCTGCAATGTTACTGAGCTTTGTGATTTTACTCATATCGCCACTACTGGTACTTATTGTACATGGGCTAGAGGTCGAGGTGTTCATGGTCATATGGAAAGGCGTCTTGATACATCTTTATGTGACGCCCGTTTGCTAGAGTTATGGCCTCACACTAGTTGTTCTGCTTTGCCAAGAGTATTCATTGGTCATGATTGTTCAGCCTCGATTGTTTTACCAGGAGCCCTAGGCCTTTTCAGGTTCAATCTATGTGGACTTAGCAGTCTATAATTGCATATTGTTGTCGCATGTTTGTTATGTTGCAGAAGCTTAAGGCCTTAAGCAGGGATTGAAATTCTCCTGTTTTTAGTGATGTTCATTAGAATGTCACTATTGCTAAAGAGAATTTTAGGACTATTCAAAATATTATTGCTTCCAATTGGCTTACTCAATAGAGGTTCCGAACCCTAGTCAAATGGCTTACTAAGGGTGATCGTAATACTGCTTTTTTCCATGCTTATGCCCGTGTTAGGTCTTCATCTTAAAGAATTGCTACTCTAATGGATGGTGATACTATGCTCTATTCTCCGACTGATATTGTTGATCATGTGGTAAATTTTTATCAGTCTTTATATAATTCTTCCTTCACTCTTTCTAGAATTGATGATGCATGTAGTGTAATTCATCTTATGGTTAGTGAGGAGGAAAATTCAATCCTTTGTTCTCTACCTTCAGCTGACGAAATTAAAAGTGTAGTGTTATATATGGACCCTTCGAGTGCACAGGGACCAGATGGTTTTTCCAGTTCCTTTTATCAGTCTTGTTAGGATATTGTTGGTTTGGATGTTATTGCTTTTGTGCAAGACTTTTTTAAATGAAGTTGGTTATATCCCAATGCTAATTGTAACTTTGTGGTCCTTATTTTGAAAAGTTGAAGGGACTGCTACTATTACTCACTATCGTCTCATCGCACTTGCACATTTTCTATTTAAATAATTCTTAAGATTTTTGCTGATCGACTCGGACCTATTTCCAACCGTATTATTTCTCCTCAACAAGCATCTTTTCTAAGAGGTAGATGTATTTCTGATTGCATTGGCTTAGTTTCTAAAGGGTTCAATTGACAAAAAGGCTTTTGGTAGTAATGGGGGCATAAAAGTGGATATTGCCAAGGCTTTTGATACTTTAATCTGAGATTTTCTTCTTCATGTTCTTTCCAGTTTTGGTTTTTCTCGTGTTTTTGTGGATTGGGTTCATATCTTATTACAATCAGCTTGTCTTTCATTTCTAGTAAATGGCACCCCACATAGACTTTTCTCTTGTTCGCAAGTTGTTCGTCAGGGAGATCCTAGCTCTTAGCAGAGGTTTAACCTTACTTTACTCCACTAGACAAATTATTGCAATTTTGGCTCCAAAGGGTTGTTGCCTCCTACTCATGTGTTGTACGCAGATAATCTTTTTATTTTTTATTGTGAAAATGCTCGATCTCTTATCTACCTTCACAATTTCTTATATATGTATGCATGCTTCTAGGCAATTTGTTAATGCTAATAAGAGCACCTTTTACCTTGGGTCCACCTCTTCTCGTCGCAAAGCTCATATGGAGAGACATCTTGTTTTTGGTTTGGGTATGCCTCGTTTTACTTATTTGTGTGGACAGACAAATTAATGTGCATCCCAGTTTACAAGTTTGTCCTCCTTCACTATATGTGTTTTTCCTTTTTTCCTAACCTACTACTTTTCGTGCTTTGCAACTTGTTTTGCAGGTTTAGACCTTCTAGGTTTTTCTTTAGAGGAGTTTAGGCTTGACATTCCCCCTCCCCTTATTTTCTTAAGGGTCAGGTTTATGTCCCCCCTCCAAAAAAAAAAAAAAAAAAAAAAAAAAAAAAAAAAAAACTCATTTTCTTGCATTCTTATTTGTTTTCTTAAGAGGGATCAGGTTTATGTCGCATCTCTTTTATTGTATTTTTCACTTTATTATTCCTCCTTGTATTATGAGTAATTAAGATTTATGTTCCTTAACTAGATGCAACTTCTTTTTTCTGATTCAATCAAATTTCTCTCGTATCATCGAAATTTTCTAAAAAAAAACCTTTTCACTGAATTGAACCAAACTGCAACTAATTTGATTTGGGTCAGTTTAGTTTATTAATTGGAAACTGTTCCTAAACTACTAACGTTAGCTGTATACATTTCTTGGCACTTAAAATCTTTTCTTATGGCTCACACATTGATATTTGACCATTTAATATCTAAAGCTAAATTCCCTAAATCATTCGATTTTGACGTTTCTATCTAAATTCACCATCTTCAATAGCAAGAAATTTTCTCTACTTATTCAACATATGGTATGAATTTCTCTTTGATATAGAGTACAGAAGAACTCTTTAAGTGCCTATGAAGAAAAAAATGGTCGAACCGAACAACCAAACAGGTTACTGAATGGTGTAGTTTGACTCCGTTATACTACTAGTTTGAACCGTAAATCAAATCAATACGAACCAAGCAAGATGTTAAACTGATTTGGTACCGAACCAAACTCGTTCACACTCATCCCTAATTAACAATATGCTACTTGTTAAAAATAAATAAAATGGCGTCACATGTCATGTGGCCATCTTTGTTGTTGTGCTCTTCAAATGCCGTTCTTTGTTGTTGTGCTCTGCTGTCATATATATATTATAATTCCGCAACTACTACGCTTTGTACCATGACATCTCTACTAATTATTTTGTGAACGTGAGGGGGAAATTTAGAATATTAAAATTATATTAAGTGGGTAATGTACTAATGTTGGAGATGAACTTAAAATTTGTCTCCACTTCAACATGTAAATTGGTATAAATTAATCATTAGATTATCAAGCCGACCACAATGATATGTATGAGCCATTTAAAATTCTAAAAGCACATAAAATAAGCAAGAACATGACACAAATCCTCAAATTTAATTGTGCACATTTTCATTCATATTGATATTGTCCAAGAATATATATGAGATTAAGCTCCATGCTTTTTTATTAAAACAAAGTCTCCCTCACCTTCCCTTTTCTCATAATTTTCAATCTTATCTGTTGATTAATTTATCTAAAAGGGACGGCTCACGATCACTAATCATAATTAAAATGCTAAATCCTTTTTAGTTTATAGTTTTTTCGGATCAGATCTAAGTTGAATTCAGAGAGCCACAGAGTTTGGTGGTAGAGGTGAGTTGTAAACCCTAATAACCAAATTCGTTTGAGGCATGCAGCTAGTAATTGCCAGATTTTGGATGCATGTTTTGTATTATATATGGATTAACAATGACTAGGATCACATGCAGGTGCAGAATATGCAGGTGCTAGGAGGTTTTATTTTTCCCCAAGTTGGAGAGATTTCCTTGGAATCTTAGCAGTTGGTTCCTATTCGATAACATGCCTTTTTTTAGATTGTCATGTTAGACTAATCAGTGAAATCATTGCTTAAAACTATTCGATAACATGCCTTTTTATCGATGCTAATAATTTGAGTAATGTTAGAGCAACTCCAACGTTGCAAAGGCCCCCTAAGGCTATTCACTATTGAATCCACCCAGTGAACAGTAACTGCTCATAATGAGTAACTGCTTTTTGCATCTCCACCCCTAAACTGAATAGCCCTGCAATAGGCAATAAAATATTAGTATTTTTTATTTTATAAAATAATACAAAATAATTTTATTTGTAATTTCGGATAAAGCACCGAGAGCATCACAATAATTCCCTACCATTTCTTCACATTGTGAACTTGGAACTTGTATATTTGGACTCCTGGCAACTTTAGGAATATAACTGGGTCCTTGCATGCACCATTGGTGCACTGGGAAGTGCAGTGATCCTGGACCCGAGAGCTTCAAGCTCTAGCTTGTAGTTTCAGGTGAGATTTTCTTGTTCCTTTGAATATTTGGGATTTTCTAGTTGGTGTTGTGATTCCGAGTGAAGACTTAATGGTTAACTTTTGTTCTTTTCGTTGTGCATGCTTTCTATTTCGTTTTTCCAGAATCCGGCGAGCTCCGTGACCAAACCCGGCCAATCTCGACCACGATTGTTACTCACAGTGGTAGAATCTTGTTCCTTTTTCATTTTAGCATCATTTTTGTGCTTAAATTACAAATTTTATTGGAGTTTTAAGTTGAGATCGGAATCGCGATGAATCCCTGCCAAATATTATGGTGTTCTCCCTCGAGGGGTTCGGTGACCCATGTTTTAAATCGTGGCTGACGTCAGCCTTGCATCACATCCACCTCGGGCTCTCGGGCCACCGGCCTCTCCCTCGGGCCCCCCTCCTGCTCAATCGCCCGCTTGGGCTGGAGATGATTGGTGGGGCTATTGGGTCATCAAAGTCGTTGGTCCATCGGGTTCCAGCTCCTGCTGGAGCTGCTCTTAAGGGCAATAAATTTTTATGGATGTTAATAGTCGCTTGTTAATTTTACCATTGGTCCAAATATTAACCAAAGTTGTGCTAAAAATTAAAGGGCAACTAAATTTTGCACCCTTTAGTTTAGCAAACTAACACTAAAGACACAAATTTTTACACCATTGGTTCTTCTTTCGTAATTTAACAGTCAAGTTAATCTTTGTTTTTCTAATATAGCGCTCAGTTGGGCTATTTTTTTTCTTTACATGCCCGTTTCAGAACATGCCCATTTGCCCATTGGACTTATGCCCTACTAGGTGGTAGCGCATTTAGTTCCAAATTGGCATTTCCCTGACAATTGTGTTTAATCTTTACAAACATCAAAGTTCTCATTCGGGATTAATTCCCTTCGTTTGTGCAACTGTCAAAATGAAGATAAGTGTTGAAGAGATCATAATCAAGCTGTATAAACATTTTTTTTTGGTCGAAGATTGTATAAACATATTTTTTTTGGTCGAAGGCTGTATAAATCTTTTTTTTCATATCTTCTCTGTTCGTGATGAATTTTTGCACTTAATTAAAATTGTATCTAGATGAGGCTAAGCATGATGTTTAGTTTTACATGCATCGCGTCACGTGTCTTTTTAAGTAAGTCATGCGATGTAATCAACAGCTCACAAATATCTTATTTTGATTTTGAAACCCTATTCTTGAGTGTCCGTTGTCTATGGTGACTTCATTCCTACATTCCTTGACATTTCCTTCTTGTTGTTTTGAGAAGGCTGCTGCCTCCAGTTCATTTTTGTGTGAAATGTTTATCATTTTCTTCATGAAAAATTGATTTTAAATCCCAAAAAAATTGGTTTACATCCACACTTTGCATGATGATCTAAGATACACTTCTCTAATAAAGCATAATATCATCTTAGGTATAATATTTATATACTTGTGTTGTTGGTGCTACGAAGATGAAGAATTCATGAAGAAGCTGCCATGTTTTTCAAAGACCAAACTTGGTGATGATGTGTGAGGATGAAGTTGCACGTACGAAGGTATAAATCATATAAATTCTCTCAAACCATAGTAGATACCTGGTCAATGATGACCACCAGTTTTTCCCAAAGGTGGGTTTCCGGGTGAACGCCTTTTTGTGTTATTTGTTTTGCTTTTGTGACTTGAGAGTTTGTCGAATGCTCATCAGGCGATCCCCATAAGTTCATAGGAATTTGTGTACGTCGTTGTATCAGTTGAGATGTTAGTTTTCTTGACAGACTGCTCTCACATATCACTCGAATTAATTATTGCTGTCTCGGGTGCCCTAGAGTTCAGATTGTCACGATTATGCATGCTATACGTATTCCATTAAATGTGTGTTAATTTTTTTTTCTGAAATGTTAAGTTCATATGTGCACCTAGAATTGTTGTGCTTCATTTCTACATCTGTTCTAGTCATCTATATTTAGTTTTCTGATAAAGTACTATGCAGTAAGTTTATGAAGTTTGCTCAAGTTTGCTTTATGTTAGTGTGATCTTATTCTTGAGGCATCACTGGTATCCAATTTCATTAGTACTGTCCGACTTCAACTACAAGTGATGAAGAGAAATAACACTAGATGGTGATAGCGTTGGTAAAACAGAATTGACATTTAAGTCATTGTTTAGCCATTTAGCCTAAATTGAAATTTTTGTCAATTCTCTATCTAAAGACTGCACGTGAGAGCTATTGACACTATACTATGAATCGAAGAAGAAGAAGAAAGTAAGACCAAGTTGTAGAGAAATAGAGAGAGAAAGAGAGAAAGAGAGAAAGAGAGAGAGAAAGAATGAAATAAGGATTTGTATATTGTAGAATGAATTCAATACAAGTCAGAGAGAGAATCTCTCTATTTATACATGCTGTTTGCTTTCTTGGTCAGTTTCTAACAAACTAATAACCACCTTATAGCTTCCTACAATCCCAACTGTCTAACTAACAAATTAGCTGATGTGGATAACAACCTTGTTGATGTGGTATGTTGCTTATGTGTATATCAGTCAACATCCCCCCTCAATCTCAACTGGGTTTCCTAGTTTGAGATTGAAAGAATGCTTGAGAAATGATGGACTATGCAACCCTTAGTTAAAATATCAGCAGTTTGGTCTTCAGTTGACAAGTATTGAACTTGGAGATCTCCTTTTTGAACTTTCTCCCTTGCAAAATGATAATATGTGTCTAAGTGCTTAATCCTGGAGTGAAACACTGGATTTGCACTTAGAGCAATGGCCGATTTGTTGTCAAAATAGATCACAGGGGAAGAATTCAATACTACAACGATATCTTTTAACACATTTCTAATCCACGCTATATCAGCAGCTATATGAGCTAAGGCCTTATACTCAGCTTCTGTAGAGCTTCTTGACATAGAGTCCTGCTTCTTTGATTGCCAAGAAACTGGATTGCATCCAATATAGACTATATATCCAGTGACAGACCTTCTGGTATTTAAGTCTGCAGCCCAATCTGCATCACTAAATGCATTAATCCCCACCTCTGTAATAGTTAAGAATGTGATTCCATGCTGCATAGTTCCTTTTAAAAACCTTAATATCCTTTTAATTGCCCGAAAATGAACCTCAGTTGGTTAAGCCATGAATTGACAGCATATGCAATATCTGGCCTTGTAAAGGTTAGATATTGCAGTGATCATGTGACAGCCCGTCCTGGAATTTTCGTATCGATAATGTGAAAAAACGGATTTACCCTTGGACGTTGAGTTTTATTATTGAGTGGTGTCGTTTAGACTTAAGGTTGTGGACCAATTATTTTAAGTTCTAATTGTTGGGAACCAATTAGGACTTAGATTTTCTTTTGTTTTCGTTGGTGGACAAGTTTGGACCACGCACACACCCAATCCCTTTCCCGTGTACTCTCTCTCTCTCTCCTCCCTTTCTCGAATTTCTTCCATTTTCGTACAAACCGTACGGACATTATCCAAACACTCATTTCCAGTTACACATCGAGGTTTTAGTTGGTGTTTTTGAACTCCTAGCAAGCCCAGGAGTTGATCTATAGTGTTGGTTGTACGTGAAACCTTCGAAAAACTCGTGAAAAACCCTACCCCGAAGTTGGCACTGTTCATGCACTTTCAAACGAAGAGTTTTTAGAGGAGTTTAATCTCACATGGAGCTTTAGAAGGTCTTCACGAAGCTCGGGGTTTCTCATTGGGTGGTTTTGGACGTCGGCAAGTTGAGATCAGCAAGTTTGAAGTTTAGCCGGATAATCGAGGAATTTTCTAGCATGATTCCGTTATTTTTGGAGCTTGAAATTGGTAAGGATGTGTTCTACTTGTCATAAGCTTCATTTTGGTTCAAATTTCATGAGATTTGGTTGAGAAATGGTCGAGATATAAGGTTTTAAAGATTTTTCCAGTTTCTGGCGATCGCAGCGGTGACGGCGACAGGCGAGGCTCGTCGGTGAAGGAGGAAGAATATTCCGTTAAAGTTAACGGAATATTGTTAACGGCGTCAGTTTAGTTTTAACGGAATCTGTTAGTTTTGACGGAATATTCCTTAACTGCCGTTACTGTTCCGTTACACGTGCCAGGCACGTGGCGCCGCGTGAGTGGTCGGAAAATTTTTCTAAAAATATGGGGATGTTCGTGAGGTTGTGTAGATCACAGTGGTATATTCAAATACCTAATTTGAGCATTGTATGAGAAGTTATTACCTAGTTTTGTTTATGTGCTTTAAATTAACGCCTATATAGTTGTTTCTCATATAGGCGAGACTTATCCGGAGAACGAGCGTAACCAGGCTAGGCACGGGGATTACGACCAGTCTACATACCAGTGAGTGGGCTTTTTTTTTCAGTGTATATATACACTTGACGTTTTTCCCAGAAAACGTATTTGAAAGGAAATGTGATTTGAAATGCCATGTCATGCTTGTATTATATATTAGCATATGCATTACCATAATTATGCATATTGTTGCATGTGCTGCGGAGGCCCTGGTAAGCTACAAGTGAGTATATCATGCTGGTAATAGTTATGAGATGAATGGTGATGTTGTGATGCATATTGAGCTCATTAATCTGCACCCCGGTATTAGTGCTCCCACCAAGAGTTAGGGGCATAGTCATTCACGTGATGTTCACCTCCCGCACCACACGCTCATCTTGGATCCAAGTGAGGTGCACAATCTTGTCGTATAGACCACTTTCAGTGGGTTCGACTTGTAGGTGACCGGCGATTTATCGCACAATCTTCACGTGATCGTAGCACTAGAGCGTATTATTATTTATACCCAGTCTTGTCGATCAGACCACGTGAGGTGGTTCCGACTCGTTTGCAGATATGTAGATACATGATGAGATATATGACGTATATACATGATGAATTATGTGATGAGATATGAGATTGAGATATGATTGAAATGAGCTCTAGATTTCGCCGTATAGATCACGTCAGGTGACATCGGCTAGTATATGAGTTATATTGAATTGCATCACCTGGCTTACATTTGTGATATTATGAGGCATTGGGCATGGCATAAGCATGGCATACATATATTTATGTGGTTTTGGATACATTGAGCATGGTTTTGAATTATATTTATATACATATATATGTATCTTATTTTTCTGGGAAAGTATACAGGTTTTCCAGCAAGGGGATAGCGTTTTTGATATTGTATGATTTTAGAAAACCTTTGTTTTTGCCCACTCACGTATTTGTTTTGCGCCCCTCTAGGTATTAGGTAGCGTTTGTTGGTGGCTTACGAGGATTCAACGGAGGTTCTGACAGACATCCTTCATGTAGGACCACCTTTAGGTGTTGTTTAATTAGTACTTTTATGCTTGACTGCACTTAGGCTAGTTAAGCTCTGATTGTGTAATTCACACTTATTCTCGCACTAGCATGCTATCTTAACTAGGATTGCTAGTTGCTCGGTTTTAATTTGTTTGTATTTCCCTTATTAATCTTGTTTCCGCACTGTGCTTATGGTTACGTCACGCTCACGTGACAGCCAACACGCCTCGATCTCGGTTTGGGTGTGTCAGTTTGGTATCAGAGCTCTAGGTTGCAGTCCTGCATATCTTGTGAATTCCTTAATTATTCTTGATGTCTTCTGTCAGAACTATGCCGCCTCGTAGAGAGCCACGTCATTCAGCTAAACCTAGTTTTCTCGATATTTCTCAGTTAGGGGAAGCTATAGCTAATGCTATACAGTCTGCGTTACGTCCTACTTAGAGGACTCATTTTGAGGCTGTATACAATTTGAAGTTGCATAATTTTGTGGAAAATGAAGGGCCTGAAAGCACAGAGAAATGGTTTAATCATGTGGAGAAGACCTTCTGGATAATGCAAAGTCAGGGGAATCTTCTTCTAGATAGATGGGTTAAGACGACTACTTGGTTCTTAGGTAAGGAACCTGTATCCTGGTGGGAACTGGAGGCTCGAGCGTTAACTCGAGAGGAAGCAACTGATTGGGAAGTTTTCAAGAGTTTATTTATGAAAAAATTTATTCCTCCAGCCTACATTGACAGTAAGAAGCAAGAGTTTACCAGTCTAAAACATGGGAAGATGTCAGCGAATGAGTATTACAGGAAGTTCACTGACTTGTCTCGTTATCATCCAGAGGTTGCTGCTAATCCGGTTAAGATGTTACGCCGTTTTATTTTGGGTACTAAAAAGAAATGGCGTACTATGGCGACTACTACTTACTGTAATACTTACCAGGAGTTCTATGAGATTTTGTTGAGGGTTAAAGACTCAGAGAAATTGCCCAGTGATAGTGAGGAAGAGAAAGAAAAGGATAAGAGAAAGAAAAGGATAAGAGTCAGAGAAGGGATGACAAAGGTAAAGGACATTCATTTCAGGGACCTCGCCAGACTCGGAGTTTGAAGAAAAGTGGCACAAGCTCGTGTTCTTCTAGTGGAGGTTTTAGTGCCACGGGCCAAAGACGAGAAGGTAGAATTACTGGAGGCCCGATATTTCAAAGGCAGAGAGATTCAGGTGGTGCTAGTGCTTCTTTGTGCCGTAGATGCAATAATCGACATTTTGGAGAGTGTCGTCGAGGTAGTAGCAGGTGCTATACTTGTGGACAAATGGGAAATTTGTCTAGGTATTGCCCTCAGAATCAGCAGAGGCCTCAGCAGCCCCTTATGCCACCGCTAGCTCCGACCTAGCAGTTTTCAGGACCTAGTGATTATGTGCAGGCAGGTCGTGGTAGCACTTATCATTTTCAGGGGGATCCAATTCCTTATCCTTCAGGACAGTCTTAGTACCCTCAGGATCCTTATCAGCAAGGTGGTTATGGCCAGTTTTCAGGGGGTTATGCGCCGTATCAGCAGAGTGGCTATGGTCAGCAGTTTTCAGCTGATGGATCGCAGTTGCAGTCTGGAGTACAACCTCAGCAGGTTGATGTTGCTGCTAGTAGTGCTGGATCGTCAAGGCAACACAATCAGTCCGGTCAGGGACGTAGTTCGCAGGGTAGAGGTATCCATGCCAGCAGAGGTCGAGGAGGAAGACAACAAGTTCAGGGACGTATCCATAACATTTCTCTTCAGGATGCTCAGAACAATCCTGACTTAATCATGGGTACGTTGAATATTCTTGGTTATCATGCTAAAGTGTTGATTGATTGTGGTGCTACGAATTCTATGATTTCTCATACATTTGCTCAGTTGACTCAACCTCAATCTACACCCTTTATGTATGAGTTAGAGTTTGCAATGCCTAGAGGGGAGAGGTGTTATGTAGATTATGTTTACCTAGGTTGTCCCGTATTAGTGGAGGATATGGTTATGCCAGCTAACCTTACTCCTTTAGATATTGTGGATTTTGATGTGATTTTAGGCACAGATTGGTTGCATAACAATCGTGCCAAGATTGACTATTACGGGAAATCAGTGACCTTCTATCGTCCTAGATTACTTGAGGTTACATTCTTTGGTGAGCCTAGTGGATTGAGGCATGGTATTATTTCAGCTGTGAGAGCCAAAAAGCTGCTAACGAAAGGTTGTCAGGGGTACTTGGCTCACGTAGTATTGAATGATGTTGCTCCTATTAGTGTGGAGAATGTAAAGGTGGTTAGACATTTTCCAGACGTCTTTCCGATGATTTACTTGGATTGCTGCCAGATCGAGATGTGGAGTTCACCATTGATTTACTTCCAGGTACGGATCTTATTTCCTTAACTCCATATAGAATGGCTCATGTGGAGTTAAGAGAATTGAAGATTCAGATACAAGAGTTGGTTGATAAAGGTTTCATTCAGCCTAGTTCGTCACCTTGGGGAGCCCTAGTGTTATTTGTTTGAAAGAAAGACAGTACCTTAAGGTTGTGTATTGATTATAGGCAATTGAATCGGGTAACGATTAAAAACCGTTATCCATTGCTGCGTATAGACGATCTATTTGATCAACTCAGAGGTGCCTGTGTGTTCTCAAAGATTGACTTAAGGTCGGGATACTATCAGTTGAAGATTGAGAGTGAAGATGTCCCTAAAATGGCATTCAGAACTCGTTAAGGTCACTATGAGTTTTGTGTGATGCCATTTGAATTAACTAATGCACCAGCAGCTTTCATGGGTTTGATGAATAAGGTATTTCAGCAATACTTGGATATATTTGTCTTTGTCTTTATTGATGACATTCTGGTGTATTCTAAGATGAAATCAGATCATGTTCGACATCTCACTCTAGTGCTGAAGAAATTAAGGGAACATCAGCTGTATGCTAAATTTAGCAAGTGCTAGTTTTGGTTAAATGAAGTGGAATTCTTGGGACATGTAATTTCCGCTCAAGGTATTTTGGTAGACCCTCAGAAGGTAGCAGCTGTAGAGAATTGGGAGCAGCCAAGAACCGTCACCGAGGTATAGAGTTTCCTTGGCTTAGCAGGTTACTATCGACGGTTTGTTAAGGACTTTTCAGCTATTGCTTTACCACTTACAAGGTTGACTAGGAAGGAAGTTAAATTTGAGTGGGATGGGAATTGTGAGAAGAGTTTTCAGCAGCTTAAGCATTGTCTTACTCATGCTCCGGTTTTGGCACTTCCTGATGATAGTGGTAACTTTGAGATTTATAGCGATGCTTCTTTGAATGGTCTGGGTTGTGTTTAGATGCAACATGATAGAGTAATTGCCTATGCTTCGAGGCAGTTGAAGTCTTATGAGATGAACTACCCTACTCATGATTTGGAGTTAGCAGCTATCATCTTTGCTTTGAAGATGTGGAGACATTATCTTTATGGTGAAAAGTGTAAGATATTTACAGATCACAAGAGCCTTCAGTATCTTTTCACCCAGAAGGAGCTTAATCTTAGGCAGCGAAGGTGGTTAAAGTTGCTTAGTGATTATGATTGCACGATTGAGTATCACCCTGGACGTGCTAATGTAGTGGCTGATGCTTGGAGTAGGAAATCCCAAGGTCGGATCAGTGCTTTGTATGCTTCTCGTGTTCCTCTTTTTGCAGATTTGAGGTCTACTAGAGTGAAATTGGAATTGGAATAACAAGAAGAAGTTATGGCAGAACAAGAAGAAGCCTTACTTGCTAGTTTTCAAGTTAGGCCTATTCTGATTGATCGTATACTCGAGACTCAGATGAATAATGAAGAGATTCAAGAGCTAATTCATTTGAGGAATTAAGGGCAAAAGAAAGATCTCAGAGTTAGAGAGACGGATGACATGCTTATGCAGGAGAATATGATGTATGTGCCAAATAATGAGGAGTTAAATAAGGCAATTCTTGATGAGGCACACATTTCAGCATATGCCTTACATCTAGAAGGCACTAAAATGTATCATACCATTAGGCCATTTTATTATTAGCCAGGTATGAAAAGGGAAATTGCAGAGTATGTCCGTAGGTGTGCAATTTGTCAGCAGGTCAAAGTTGAAAGGAAGAAGCCGTTTGGATTGATGCAGCCACTTCCCGTTCCACAGTGGAAATGGGAAAATATTACTATGGATTTTGTGTACAAGCTTCCTCGTACACGGAACGGTTATGATGGCATTTGGGTGGTTGTAAATCGGCTTACCAAGTCAGCGTACTTCATTCCAATGAGGGAAAAGTATTCTCTAAACAAGTTAGCTGAATTGTTCATCACGAAGATTGTGAAGTACCATGGAGTTCCTGTGAGTATTATTTCAGATCGAGATCCTAGGTTTACTTCTAAGTTTTGGATAGCTTTTTAGGAGGCTCTTGGTACGAGATTACTGTTTAGTACAACATATCATCCTCAAACAGATGGTCAATCTGAGAGGACGATTCAAACTTTAGAAGATATGCTAAGATCTTCTGTACTTCAGTTTGGTGATAATTGGCATGCGAAGTTGGATTTAATGGAATTCGCCTACAATAACAGTTACCATTCTAGCATCGGGATGGCACTATTTGAGGCGCTTTACGGCAGAGCTTGTCGTATACCCTTGTGTTGGTCAGAGGTTGGTGAAAGAGTGTTAGTGGGCCCTGAGATTGTGGAGGAGACTACTCAAAACATTTAGGTAATTAAGTTTAACCTGAAAGCGGCCCAGGATCGCCAGAAAAGCTTAGCAGACAGACATGTCACTGATAGAGTGTATCGAGTTGATGATTGGGTATTTCTGAAGCTATCACCATAGAAATGAGTAGTAAGGTTCAGGAAGAAGGGTAAGCTGAGCCTTAGGTACATCGGACCCTACAAGATCATCGAACAAGTTGGTGAAGTTGCTTATAGGCTTAAGATGTCTTCTGAACTGTCTAAGGTACATAATGTGTTTCATGTTTCGATGTTTCGACATTATGTCTCAGATCCGTCGCATGTGATACCTCCTCAACCATTAGAAATTAGTCTAGATTTGACTTATGATGAGGAACCAGTGAGTATTCTAGATTGGAAAGAAAAGGTTCTGAGAAATGAGACAGTGCACTTGGTGAAAGTTCTGTGGAAGAATCATTCAGTGGAAGAAGCTACTTGGGAAATAGAGGAACGGATGATAGAGACGTATCCAAGGTTGTTTTTTGTTTATTAGTGGTTGTATGTTGTTATGGTTTGAAATTTCAAGGACGACATTTTTATAAGGAGGGTAGGTTGTGACAGCCCGTCTCGGAATTTTCGTCGATAATGTGAAAAAACGGATTTACCCTTAGACGTTGAGTTTTATTGTAGAGTGGTGTGGTTTAGACTTAAGGTTGTGGACCAATTATTTTAAGTTCTAATTGTTGGGAACCAATTAGGACTTAGATTTTCTTTTGTTTTCGTTGGTGGACAAGTTTGGACCACACACACACCCAATCCCTTTCCCATGTACTCTCTCTCTCTCATCCCTCTCTCAGATTTCTTCCATTTCCGTACAAACCGTACGGACATCATCCAAACACTCATTTCCAGTTGTAGATCGAGGTTTTAGTTGGTGTTTTTGAACTCCTAGCAAGCCCAGGAGTTGATCTATAGTGTTGGTTGTACGTGAAACCTTCGAAAAACTTATGAAAAACCCTACCCCGAAGTTGGCATTGTTCATGCACTTTCAAACGAAGAGTTTTTAGAGGAGTTTAAGCTCACATAGAGCTTTAGAAGGTCTTCACGAAGCTCGGGGTATCTCGTTGGGTGGTTTTGGACGTCGAGAAGTTGAGATCGGCAAGTTTGAAGTTTGGCCGGATTATCGAGGAATTTTCCGACATGATTCTGTTATTTTTGGAGCTTGAAATTGGTAAGGATGTGTTCTACTTGTCATAAGCTTCATTTTGGTTCAAATTTCATGAGATTTGGTTGAGAAATGGCCGAGATATAAGGTTTTAAAGATTTTTCCAGTTTTCGACGATCGCAGCGGCGACGGCGACCGGCGAGGCTCGTCGGAGGATGAGGAAGAATATTCCATTAAAGTTAACGGAATATTATTAACGGCGTCAGGTTAGTTTTCACGAAATCTGTTAGTTTTGACGGAATATTCCTTAACTGCCGTTATTGTTCCGTTGCACGTGCGAGGCACGTGGCGGCGTGTGAGTGGTCGGAAAATTTTTCTAAAAATATGAGGATGTTCGTAAGGTTGTGCAGATGATGGTGGTATATTCAAATACCCAATTTGAGAATTGTATGAGAAGTTATTACCTAGTTTTGTTTATCTGCTTTAAATTAACGCCTATATAGTTGTTTCTCATATAGGCGAGACTTATTCGGAGAACGAGCGTAACCAGGCTAGGCATGAGGGTTACGACCAGTCTACATACCAGTGAGTGGGCTTTTGTTTTCAGTATATATATGTATGTGTATATATATATGTATATATATATATATATATATATATATATATATATAGACACACACTTGACGTTTTTCCCAGAAAACGTATTTTAAATGAAATGTGATTTGAAATGCCATGTCATGCTCGTATTATATATTAGCATATGCATTACCATAATTATGCATATTGTTGCATGGTGCTTCGGAGTCCCAGGTAAGCTACAGTTGAGTATATCATGCTAGTAATAGTTATGAGATGAATGGTGTTGTTGTGATGCATATTGAGCTCATTAATCTGCACCCCGGTATTAATGCTCCCTCCCAGAGTTAGGGGCATAGTCCTTCACGTGATGTTCACCTCCCGCACCACACGCTCATCTTGGATCCAAGTTAGGTGCACAGTCTTGTCGTATAGACCACTTTCAGTGGGTTCGACTCGTAGGTGACTGGCGATTTATCGCACAGTCTTCACATGATCGTAGCACTAGAGCGTATTATTATTTATACCCAGTCTTGTCGATCAAACCACGTGAGGTGGTTCCGACTCGTGTGCAGATATGTATATACATGATGAGATATGTGACGTATATACATGATGAATTATGTGATGAGATATGAGATTGAGATATGATTGAAATGAGCTCTATATTTTGCCGTATAGATCACGTCATGTGACTTCGGCTAGTATATGAGTTATATTGAATTGCATCACCTGGCTTACATTTGTGATATTATGAGGCATTGGGCATGGCATAAGCATGGCATACATATATTTATGTGGTTTTGGATACATTGAGCATGGTTTTGAATTATATTTATATACATATATATATGTATCTTATTTTTCTGGGAAAGTATACAGGTTTTCCAGCAAGGGGATAGCGCTTTTGATATCGTATGATTTTAGAAACCTTTGTTTTTGCCCACTCATGTATTTGTTTTGCGCCCCTCCAAGTATTAGGTAGCGTTTGTTGGTGGCTTACGAGGATTCAACGGAGGTTCTGACAGACATCCTTCATGTAGGACCACCTTCGGGTGTTGTTTAATTAGTACTTTTATGCTTGACTGCACTTAGGCTAGTTAAGCTCTGGTTGTGTAATTCACACTTATTCTCGCACTAGCATGCTAGCTTAACTAGGATTGCTAGTTTCTTGGTTTTAATTTGTTCGTATTTCCCTTATTAATCTTGCTTCCGCACTGTGCTTATGGTTACATCACTCTCACCTAACGGCCAGCACGCCTCGATCTCGGTCGGGGTGTGTCAAATCCAACAATACTTCTATATAAAGTGGGATCTGATAATGGATCTCCTTCAGTGAGAAGCAAAGGATTATGAGGTTTGCATGGTGTTAATGCTGGTTTACAGAAGTCCATACTAGCTTTGTGAATAAGATCTTTGACATACTTAGACTGATTAACACAAATATCTCCATTGGACTTGTAATTGATCTGCAAACCAAGAAAATATGTCAATCTGCCCATATTTTTAAGCTCAAACACCTCAGACAGTTCTGTGATTATCTTTTGAACTTTACTGGAATTGGAACTAGTAATGATAATGTCATCTACATAGAGAAGTAGTATGACAATGTCATTTTCACACTTTTTGACAAATAAACTGGAATCTGATGTTGAAGTTTTGAATCCCATTGCAGGTAGATAGCTTGTGAACTTAGAGTTCCAAGCTCTTGGAGCCTGTTTAAGCCCATAGAGAGATTTAACCAGTTTGCAGACATGTGTTGGCTTAGTTATATCCACAAATCCCTAAGGTTGTTTCATGTATATATCTTCTTGCAATTCACCATGCAGGAATGCATTTTTGATATCAAGTTGTCTCAAATCTCAATGGTTAATGGTAGCCAATGCTAGGACAATTCGAACCGTGGTATGTCTCACCACTGGACTAAAGGTTTCTAAATAATCAACACCTGGCTCATGGGAAAAACCTTGTGCCACCAGCCTTGCTTTGTACCTTGAAACTGTGCTATCTGGATTCTTTTTTATTTTGTATACCCATTTGCTGCCAATAATAGACCTATCACTAGGTGGTGGTACTAATTCCCAAGTTCCTTGAGCCTTACGAGAGTCATACTCTTCTTGCATTGCACTTTGCCACTGTAGCATTGTATCAGCTTTTCTAAATGTTGATGGTTCAACAGCATCACTGTTAACAACCAAAAAAGAAAAACCTCTACCAAAGCAAATGTCTTTAGCTAATTGAAGTGACTGAAGTTCAGGCAATGTAGCAAAATATCCCTTATAACTCCTCTGTGGTATTGTACCACTCTTCAACCTAGTGACCATTGGATGAACATAAGCATTACTTGACTCACCAAGAGGATATGATATGGAAGATGAAAAAGGTAGAATTACCTCAAGTTGTGTATCATTATGGACATGAAATCTAAGAGTGATAGGATGAGGATCTTGAGTTGGAAGCACCCTGTGACAGTGATACGTGTTCTGAAATAGATGTTGAATCCAATGAGTTCAATCGACCAACATAATGAGAATTATTTTCAGATAGAGACAGTGATGTATCATGTGTAGCCTCACCATGATTATCTCTCTTAATACCTGGAGCTTCTGTAATATTCTGAATAGGAGAAACCTGAATCACAATAGGTCTTTGATTTGTAGATGAAAAATGTGAACCTTTACTGAACTTGGTACTAACCATAACTCTATAGGGAAACACTGATTCATCATGAATGACATGCCTTGATAAAATCATTTTTCTTGTTTCAATATTGTAACATATAACTCCCTTATACCCCCAGAGCATAACCAAGGAAAACACACTGAACAGACTTTGCTTGTAGCTTATTTGCATTATAGGACCTGAGAAATGGATACACAACTGTCCCAAACACTTTAAAATTTTGAATATCAGGGATCTTACCAAACAACATTTGATATGGAGACTGCATTTGTAACACTTTACTTGGCATTCTATTAATAAAAAAAGTTGCATATGAACAACCATGAAACCAGAAAGATGGATCCAAGTATGCTTCAGACATTAAAGTTAATGCAATCTCTATCACATGTCTATGTTTCCTCTCAGAAATGTCATTCTGTTGAGGAGTATATAGCCATGATATTCTATGAACAATCCATTTTGATTCCAAAAATTTGACAAACACTTTACTCATATACTTTCCCCCTCCATCAGTTTGCAAACATTTAATCTCAGTGTTGAATTGAGTTAATACAAAAGCATGGAACTTTATAAATGCGAAGACTGCTTCAAATTTGTTAACCAAAGGAAATATCCACAAGAACCTTGAATACTCATCAATAAAACTGATGTAATATCTATATCCTTCAATTAATATCTTTGGAGAAGGCCCCCATACATCTGAATGTACTCTTTCAAACATAAAGGTAGCACTACTTTGTTTTATAGGAGATTCACAGTGATATGGGGTACATGCAAAACATTTTTCAAGAATAAGCAATGATCTTGAGTAAAAAGTTTAGTGGAACCAATATGTTTCACATCCAAACCTTGACCATTTCCAATGATTATTTTCTCATCACCATTGTATGCAGTGACTTGATTCATATTGTTGACATTTGTTGTCACATGATGTGTAACACCAGTATCTAGGACCCATGTATCAGCAGTAGAAAACCTATGTGGTTGAGGCTCATTTGGTACTTAAGAGTAACTCTGTGAACCTTGTGCAGACATGGCAGTGAGTGTTGGAGGTGGTGGAGCCCCTTGATAGGCATAATTGTTCCTATGAAAACAGTCCAGTGCATTGTGACCATTCTTTCCACATATATGACATACCAAGAGTTGATATTGATTGTTATTAGTTGTACTCCTAAAATGACAATTAGGCACAGTGTGACCTCTTCTAGAACATATTTGACATTCAGAAGTAATGGATGATCTGAAGTTAGTATTCCTATTCCAACTTTGCCAATTTGAACCATTCTTTGATCCATCATTGGATGACTAACCATTGAAACTTGACTGTGAACTTTTGCCTTGATAAGAGAAATTGCCATTTGATCATCTACTTTTGTTACCAAAGTAAAGTTTGGAAGCGTTGTGTCTATAGGAATTCCTGTTAGAACTGAATATCCCTCGATTCTGAGTATTGAAAGGCCTTTGATTACTGCCAGTAAAACTATATCCTCCTTGATAACCATTTGCCCCCACATTAGAGCTTTCACCCCCTTAATAACCATTTGCCCCCATGGTTGAACTTTCACCTTGATAACTACCATTTGCTTGATAAGAACCAGTATGACCATTACCATTATCACCATTCATATACATTGTAGACATTGAACCTGTAAGAGCTGTGACTCTGGATTCTATGGTAAGTTCAGCACTGAGAAGCTGTGCACGGAAGTCTTTCAAAGAGATTAGTGTTTCCCTTGCCAATATCACAATTCTAATTATATCAAATTCATGTGGTAATCCAATTAAAACAGTAATAACCATATCATTTTCAAATACCTTTTCTCCAGCAGAGATTAATTGATCTCTTATAACCTTTAACTTCAACAGAAACTTGTCAATTGAATCCTCTCATTTTTGTGCAATATGGAACTCAGTCTTCAACTGATTAATCCTGGATACAGAAACAGAAGCAAAATGATCTTGTAGAGCACTTCATGCTTCCTGTGAAGTTTTACATCCAATAACATGCTCCATAGCATCATCAGATAAGGTAGCAATAAGAAAACTAAGTAAAGCCATATTATTTTTCACCCAATTCTTATAGGCAGTAGTTATCTCTCTTGTCACACCAGTCTCAGTATGAATCACATATTTAGGTGGACATGGATTATCCCCCATAAAGAAATCCAACAAATCATAACCACGTAAGACTGATTGAAACTGAAAATTCCATTCGACAAAGTTATTATCTTGCAACTTCACAAAAAGCATTCCCAAAAGATTTTCAATCTTCACAGATTCTGTAATATTCTCAGACATGGTGACGATCAACACAAGAATTCGACTATTCTCAACAAAGTTCAAGAAACTATCAATCAAGATTTGTATACAGCTTCCAATTAAGAGCAACGCACAAAACCCTTTTCGGCAATTGGCCTTTAACAAAAAGGATATAGCAGAAAGACTTCAAGATTCAACACTCCGGCAATTGGCCTTCAAGGAGTAGAAATTATACAAACCAAGAAAAAAATAGGAATCGGCCTTTGTAAACATTCATATCTTCGAAAAACACTTCAACTAGCTATCGGCCTTGTAAAAAACAGAGACAATAGTAATGAAGAACTCACTGACACAAAACAGCAAACAGCTAGAGGGCACAATACTTTCTCGGCAAAGAAACCACCATTGACGATCACCAAGACCACCAAATCTTCATGCACCTTTCACATAAAGCAGTATCCGGTCAGAAATTGTGCAACGAAAAACGGACGATCACCACCTGCGATGATACCATATTGACACTATACTATGAATCGAACAAAAAGAACAAAGTAATACCAAGTTGCAGAGAAATAGAGAGAGAAAGAATGAAATAAGGATATGTATATTGCAGAATGAATTCAATACAAGTCAGAGAGAAAAGCTCTCTATTTATACATGTTGTTTGCTTTCTTGGTAAGTTTCTAACAAACTAATAACTACCTTAGAGCTTCCTACAATCCCAACTGTCTAACTAACAGATTAGCTGATGTGGATTGCTGATGTGGTATGTTGCTTATGTGTATATCAGTCAACAAGAGCCTCATGAGCTTAACTCTTCATTGAAGTCACTGTGTGCACATAAAATATCATGACCAATGAGAGCATTCCATGTGTACAACTTATCAAATATGACTACTTTACACTTGACGGAATACGCAAAACATTAGCCAAACCCTTACGAGCTAACGGGCCACATTCTCTACAAAGGCCCTAGAAATGCACAATCAACTGGCCCTCAGGCTCAATTCTTCGCCAACAGTCCAAGTCAATTGCCATGTGACCAACGCACCTTGATATGCAATGGGCTAGCCCATCAGCCTCTTACCAGGCAAGACTCTCCAAGGTATATTCTAGGAATCTCAGAAGAATATTTGTCCATCAGTGTGCAGACTAGGTAACACTATGTTAACATATTCAACGAACCTGGACGCTAAGGTTAACTCCTCAAGCTTAGCTACTTTATTCCGGTAATCAAAAACTCTCACCACACTCTTATTATTTCTTACACTTAGGTATCAGAAGCCCTTTGGCTAACACCACACTGGTTTTAGTCTGACTTTGTTTGTCTCTTTTCTTTATACATGTAAGTTTTCGTCAATTCAACCATAGCAAAAATTTGCTCCCACAGTCACAACCTCTATTAAGAATCATAGTTGTTAGCTTACTAATCCCGACTCTTATTAAGGGGGTATGAGTATAAGAAATCCTCAAGCAAAACAAAGAACGCACTATTTCTTTGTTACTCTCATTCTCCACATCTCAATTACTATCGTCAATCTACCTCTCCTACTGTTCCTATGTTCTATTTGTTGGACAATTGATTAAGATTTGACATTCGTGTATGCCAGTAATCTGCATAAGGGCCCATACATCATGTAAGGCTTTCCGTTTATATTGGAGTTATATATGTCATGATATGCAAGTAAAGAGGCGTTTACGGATTTAGGACCATGATATCTTGCCTTTCTTGAGTTGACATGCCAAAGACTACCCTTTTTTTTTTCCTCATATTAACCAATTTTGCGTCGTCATGATGGAATTCACCTTAAAGATTTAACAAAACGAACTATGATTTTTATACAAATGGTTACATTTCTAATTACACCGAGACTGTTTAGGATAAACTCCACAACTATTCAGATACAAGTGGTTAAATTAGGGATAATATTAGTGTTGAACCATTTTGTCAATCTCTTTGAAACTTTAATATTGTATCATAGCAGGTTTGGCTTCAGCCCAAACACTAGGTCTGTACTCTTTCCAGACCCCCTTAACAGGAGTTTGTTCAAAGTGCGTACCATTCACATGCTTGTCTTTCCTTTCACGAAGTGGAAGTTCTCTGCACATGTGTCCCACTAAATATTTCACATGAAATGGTGTGTTGGAAATCCCACGTTGGATTTGACAAAACCAATTACTATTTATATACTAGAGGTTCCATTTCTAATTACACCAAATCCTTTTAGAAAATCCTACACCTCTTGGAGTACATGTGGTTAAGCTAACCGACAAATGTTGGACCATTTGACCCGTCTCTCTTAAACTTTAACAAAATTGTTACCTTTCAATTAATAAAGATGAAATGACAAAGTTAACCTCGTACACGTTATACTCATTTGCGTCCAATTAATACACGAATTGTTTATGCAATTGGGCCTTATAAGGTTTATTGAAAACGAACCAAACAACACTTTTGGCCCACTAGGACCACTACGAACCAAATAACTTGAAAGACTCAAATAACATGTTACAAACGTAAAGCAACAAATACTGAAAGGCCTATAAACCCAAATCACAAGAATAAGAGTGACTAAGGGCCAAGTCCACACAACCTTACTGCCAATAATCTTGTTACACATATCATTGTTGTTAATATTTAAAAGGAAAACTAATGAAAATGACTTGAAAATTTTGAGTTTTAACAATAAGGACAAAATAAAGGGTAAAGTGAATAGTACTAGGACTGATTTTTTAGTGTAAAAATGTGGTTTTTTGTTAAAGTGAACAGTACCGGAAGCTTTTCGTTAAAGTTCCCATATTTAAATGGTTTTGGTTATTGGGTTTAGGATAATGCTTGTGCCTCCACTTCCGATTAACCAACCTTTACTGTCCGAACATTATAATCAAAACCGTTCATTCTCTTTATCGTCATCTAAAGATCATATATGCAAAAAAAATTCAATTTGGAGATTGTTTAGTCATCCATACGTGCTAAACCAATAAACGGTTTTAATAACAAGTAGTATCATCGTGATGAATCGTCCATTTGGTCTATGCATATGAATGGCTCATAGATCTCCAAATTGAATGATTTTTTCCCATATATGATCTTTAGCTGATGAAAAATAGAATGAACAATACCGATTATGATGTTTGAATGTAAAAAATTTATTAATCATAAGTTAGGAACAAATAAGTCCCCCGTTAAGAGACACATGCATGATCCTTGAATTTAATAAGGATGTCTTATTTGCTCTTAAAACAATGAAAGAGGACTGCTGTTGTTACTCTATGTCCATTACTTAGTTTAAAGCCTTAAACCATCTTTGTAATGGACCGTGAGAACTGATAGGAGTTATCAACTCCGCCCAAATGGCCCAAACCATACCATAAGCATGATCATGTATTGTATTGTACTCCTCATACCCCTTCAATACCAAAATGTGCCCTTTACTTTTTATTTTTATTTTTAACAAATGCTATTATCTACACTAAGGAGGTGAGGGAGTGGCATAAGCCTCATAATAAGCTAACAATAATAAGGTTCAAATTCGTCTTTGGCGAAAATCAAACCTAAAACCTTTTACTTACAAGTGAAAAGGAAAACCAGTACTAAGTGGCGCCCTTTACTATTTTATGATCATTGCAAAGATTTTGTTAATTAGAAGAATATATGATCATGACCTGTATAATTTTTCTTTGGTTATTTAGAAAGTTTTTTTTTTATTTCGAAATGAGTTTCCCCCCACAATTTACTTGCAATAAACTTGCATATATAAAGAACACATACAACAAAGCTACATTATGAAATGGAGTTATTCCGGACTAGGTAATGATCTCATCATCTATGTATGTTGAATTTGAATCCTCTTTCAACTAAGTAAAAACAACTACCACAGTAAATCAAAGGCTAGCTAGTTGGTTTCAATGTTGTGTTATGTCGTTTGTGTCGTAATATTTGAATTATGATATGTTGCTAAATCAATTTTTTTCTAGAAGTTTATATTCATTATTCACAATGCCAACCCTAGCTAGCAACCCCAACACTATAAGTTATAATTCACACTCGAGTCATACATACTTGAAAATGAGAGAAAAGGACAAAGCCAACCCTAGTTTCCCTTTCTATCTTTCCGTCATTCACCTACTCATGCACCAACATAGCCTCCCTCCCCACAACATTAACAAAGACAACACTCATCTTTATGATCAAAAGTGCTTTTCCCAACTATAGAAATTAAAAAGCAGCAAGCTGAGTTCTCTCTTCAAACTCTGGACAAGCTTTTTCTCTAAAAAGCTAGACAAAAAAGCATGGATGGACAATCCTTTCTTGCATGCACTCCATGCAGTCAAACCAAACATCAAAACACCAACCGGTTTGTACAATTTGGTCAAACCCTAGCTGAAATTGGAAAAGCACTTTTTCGGCAAACTGGATGGCTTAATACATAGAAATCTAACTAAGAGTATCCTATGAAGGCTTAGCTAAATATAATTTCATGATTAGGTACAGTTCATGATTGTTTAATTTAATCAACCTTTTAAAGAGACAATGGACAGGTTGATGATCACCCCACCATATGGCAGACAATGGTCGAAGCCATGATGGCTCTATTTGGTACCAAGTGAAAAAAATTGAGATTCCACCGTAAAATTAATCAGATATATGAAAAGTAATTCAACTTACTTATAAGCCTATGTAAGGTATTTTCTCTCATCAATGTGAGATTTATTCTCAACAAGCCGGCACATGTGGCGAATTTTTAACCCTGATACATGGACAATACTACGGGGGTGAAGTGGAGCGCGTGTGGCCGTTTGGCTTCACACGTAGGACAACCTGCCCTGATACCTTGAAGAAAGTTGAAGTTGTACCATAAAATCAATTCGCAATATGGAGAGTAGCTCAACTTACTTATAAACCCATGCAAGGTCCCTACTCCCATCAATGGGGGATTCACTGTCAACACACTCCTCACGTGTGGCAAATTTTCAAGCCTAACACATGGACAACATAACGGGGTGACATGGAGTGCGTGTGGCTATTCTGCTTTACAAGTCGGACAACTTGCTCTGATACCATAAATAAAGTTGAGGTTCCAACATAAAAATAATTGGCAATATGGGAAGTAACCTAACTTACTTATAAGCACATGCAATGTCTCTCCTATTAATGAAGGATTCATTCTCAACACGCCTGCACATATGACAAATTTTCAAGCCTAACATGTGGTCAACACAATGGGGTGGTGTGGAGCGCGTGTAACTGTTTGGCTTCACATGTGGGGCAAACTTCTCTGATACCATGAAGAAAGTTGAGGTTTCACCATAAACCAATTTACAATATGAAAAGTAGTCTAACTTACTTATAAGCCCATACAAAATCTGAAAATCCTCTATCCCATACTTAAAATCATAATGCAGGTCCTTTTATATAATTGCCAAGCATTTTTTATAGTTACTTTTTGCATGACATCCCAGTTAATTACTAGTAATAATAACTAGTAACGTTGGCTAAATAGCTCCGTCAATATCATGACAAAGTATCTTCTGTAAAGACTGCTCCATTGGGAGTAAACTCGACTGTTGCTGAAATAATAATATTAAAAATAAATAAATTAATTAATTAAAAAAAAACCCTTGATTCCTTATAATAAATCAGCAGAATTTTTTTGTTGTGTGTTTTAATTGAGTTATTTCAGTTTACATGTTCAACTATGATTCGTAAATAAGAAAGAAACGGCTATTTACAACGTTACAAATAAGGAGTCAAGCATTATTCAAAATAATATCAAACATAAAAAAAAAAAGTCACTTAAAATAAGATGACATGGAATTACATATTAATGTTACATAAACTACAATACTAATTATGGATCAACGTGAGATGTGTCATAGATACAACGGAATTTGTAAATGTGGCCTATTTTTAGGTTCATCCATTGGTACACAATGTTATAAACTCCTATGCTAAAATTAAAAGTCCATGTATGAAGCACAAAATGTCAAGAGGTGGATAAGAACAATAAGATTCATTTGAACATGAAGTTAATTACAATTAGGGAACATGGGTATTGGTTATTGAGCATAGATACCTATTCTTCTTCTTCTTTTCTTTATAAAGACGGGCCTTGGAAGGTAAAGATTAACGAGCAGTTAGCAGCCTAGCTAGCATTTCACAAGAACACTGTAAATGGGAGAGACATTTAAACTAAGATAGAGTTCTAGAAGAGGCCGGCAAAGACCCAATAAACAATTTTGGTAGGCATTGGAGTGAAGCACAAGTTCCAAAGACTGCCTTAGATTGTGTTTTGGTTTGTACACTAGAATGTTGAAATTGTCACACACAACAAGTTACAAGTGATGTATACGTTTTGTCATGTAAATTCATAAAATACATTTTCCACAAGATCCGAGCCAAACCGTTTGATAATAAGTCAATTTAAATCATATATTCAAATAAAAAAACATGGTGTGCAATAGATAAAGACCATTTTCCTTTCGAGTTGTAACAGATATTCAATTTAAAGCATACATTATCTTTTATACTCAAAATGACACACTTTTGAGTTTTTGCGCAGTTGATTTCATTCCATATTAGCACGGGGTAACTTGCTTGAGATTTATTTGATCTTACTATGCAACTACTAAAATATTTTGTGATCATTGTGCTCGAAACATTCCTAGTTATTGGCCTTGTAAGAAATGATTCGAGATTAAATCTTTCAACGTAGACCTTCTATCTTGTTAGGCTTAATCATGAACGCTGAACCCTAAACAGGAATTTACTAGCAAATGAAATTTGAAGAAAATTCCATAAAATTGACTTGTAACCATTTCTTGCTCCCCTCAACGGGCCTATCTAAATTCTAATGCCAATGCCGTTTGTAGACTGTTTTCCTTCGTTCTCAAGGGAGGACCGACTCGACCAGAACCACTCACTGAGTCACTGTTTACTATTGCAAGTCATTCTGCTCAATTTCTTCACAGGCTAGAACGCTTGGGCCACGTGTGAGCTCCTCGTTGGCCAGCTTCCATGCAGCGACAGACGCGCCGCACGATGAGTAAACCCAATTTTGCTTGTGCGACTTCCGAGCCCTCTTTTTGGGTCGTTGGATTGTCATACACGTGTCGTGACGACGACGATCCTCACATGACCCGTACCTAATTGCCATGTGCAGCTGCAGTACACGACAATCCCATCGGCTTGCTGCAACATTGCTTATGATAAGGACGGTCTTAATAATTAAATTTAATCATAAACACTTAATTGCATTTGTCTAATTATGAATAATTATATGATACGGTGGGTAATGTGCCAAGAAAATGGACAAAAGTTTACACTATGATCGTCAGTATGATCGTCATGCTCCTATCAGTGATCCAGTTGTTACTAATTCGTTATTAATTTATAACGTATACTAAGATCATTGTTTTAAAAAATCTTGTCTAACATCATTTAGGTTCCGTCTAAACGCTAGGTAGTTAGACATAGCGTTTAAAAATCAAGAAAGAGCGCCTAGGCATACTTGGGCACCCGCCTAGCCCGTCCAAACCCGTTTAGGCACCCGTCTAGATCATGACTCTCTCTTACACAAAAAATACATAACTTTCATTTTGCATGTTTTTTTTTAATAAATTGTAAGAGAATTGTTGAATACTTAAATGAACACACATTATATTTAATTATGTACTTTTTAGGTATAAGCAGACATTTATTTATACGATATATAATAAATTTACTTAAATCTGTCTAGGCGCTAGGCCATAGCCCATTCCTCAACTAGCGCCTAACGTCTTTTAGAACATTAACTAAGAGCAAATGATTAAGTCAGTTTGTGCAAAATCTACAATTAAATATATTTGAGCAAATTTCGAATATAGTTACGGGTACAAAAAAACTTGTTGGAAAGAGAGGCATGCTACTTTGAGAATATGTACACTACATGATACATGACGATAGAATTAAAAGATTACTCAGCAAAAATTTGCAGAGAAAAATAGATCCTCGCATGAGTGGCAACGACACCGTCTAATTATGAAGATAAAGGGTGATAGTGATTCCTTTTGGGGTGTGCTATCCACATACTCTGTTTTATTTCTCACACACTCTTGATAATTTATATCTGTTGATCTTCTTTAATTCATCTGACGATCAAAAATTAAAAAAATATATGAAAAGTGAAATGGAGTGTGTGGATATCAAATCTCTTTCATTTTCCCTAAGAAACAGGAGTGATGAAAGTGTTTTCTTTTGTATATATTTTTATTTTTTTCTCCGCAAGAACATGATTTGGTCGACAGGTAAAGTCGTTACCAGTTAGGAGGTAAAAGTGGGAGGTGGTCTCAACTTTTTAGGACCACTCTTCAAAGTTAATCGACTGCAATTACGATAATACCCCTATAATGCGGCTGTATAGCATTGTCCACAGGACCATTGCGGCATTGCCCATAGCTTTTTATCATTTTCCACCGGCCATTGAACATGCATGTATGCTTACAAACTATTAAATTTATTCAATAATAAAAAAAATATTAGTGACTCTCACCTCACTTAAGAGTAGTGAGCAAAAATACTCTGAGATATTATAGCCTACAGACAAGATTTTTATTAATTTTGGTAAAACTACATACAAGATTTGCTTCATTTAAAAACTACCAAAACTATTCATGCAAAAGCAACACTCAATCTTGACCATCTGCAGTCCAATATTGGAAATTTGACAAAATTAAAGACGACACATATTGAGTGTTCAAGTTCTAAGTATATCGAGATTTTTTTGTGTGATAAAATGTATCTTTATACCTACTCTACAAACATCAAAATGCAAGTTGAAAACCACATCAATATGATCAATAATGGACTCGCTAGTCCGTTTTCTCTCAAATATTGACAAAACTTAGACCTTCATTTGATTAACATCTCAAGATTTAGCTAGTCAAATTTGAAAACTCAGTTAGCCTATTCAAATACAGCAAAGGTACAATCACCATAATGAACAAGTTATAATCAAGCTCAGTTAGCCTATTCACATACAACAAAGGTACGATCACCATAAACAAGTTATAATTAAGTATTAAACTCAACACAAAAATGTATCGTGCTTTATCTGTGTTTATTATTAAGTGCGAACGGTTAATACATAAGTTTTGCGCTCAAGACTTTCATCGATTAGATAGATCCTAAGCTACAATGTTAGATCCTTTTTAGTCTTAACAACATAAATCTTAATAACAATATAAAATTAAAGAGTCAACTAGTGAAGGTGCCGAAACCACAAAGCGAAGATTAAAGAACAAAAACAAATACATAATCACTCACTTACACACGAATAAGCAAACCAGATACATTGCATCAAAGAGAATCAAATGTTTCTAATGAAGCAGCTTTTGTCCTAAACCAAAACATTTTTAAATTTAGAATTTTTGTCCTCTTTCAAGTTCAACGAGAACCGTCAACATTAAGTACAAATTTAAATAAACTAATCCAACAATTAGAATAACATTGTGGGAATACCAAAACATTTTATCTCTGCCTAGTTGTATGGGACATGCATACTTATTTTCTTAATCTCAATGGATTAAGGAATAATGATATAATTAATATTATCACAAGGGTGAAGTTATTGTGTTTGATATAAAATTATGAAAGAGTGCCGAAACCGTTTGTCGGGATAAAGAAAGAAATATTGTGGTCCTTTCAATGGAATTCCTGGGGATATCATCCATGTGCATTGTGCCTTTGTCTCTGTCAGAAAGAGGTTTATCAAGTTGGTTTTGTTCTTAACTTGAATATAAATCCTATAAATAATACAATATTATGCTATATATCTGGATCCACACCATGTCCAAATGGAAATCTAACTAATTAAGATTCTAATATTAACATGTAAAGTGTTTTATTACTTCAAACGACTGATAACCGCTGATTGACGTAAGTTTCGTATTAATTGATGAGTATATATACCTGAATATATAATATATTTACCTTAAAAAATTCGGGACCTTCAAAATTGGGAGTCTTGTGCGGGTGCACCACCTGCACTCCCTCAAAGCCAGCCCGTGGATACATTGTTAGAAAATATGAGTTTCACATCATGTCACGTACCAATTGATGACTTAAATTCAGCCGCTTATGTACGCACGGTTTTGCAACCTCAAATGCTTACAACATTTAAAGTACAAAAAAGTAATGGTAATGGTGAACCTAAAACTTAAGAGTATAGGGTTTAGGCACTAAAATCGTAGAAGTATGGTAGAAGTTACAATGTAGAACCCTAGAAATTGGATCAAGAAGCATACTAAGTCAACCGTTATGTTGTTTATTTCAGTTTCCTCGGGCAGTTCACAAGGAAATCTAGTACAACCCTACAATTTAAGATAATCTAAGAATATGGGACCATCCTTCATAATATAATAACCATCAAAACGAAAAGCCAATTTTTAAATGAGTACATATATTTTATGATTCATCAATCATTCAAGGTGGAAAACTGATATTCAAGGTAAGTGAACAAATGTATCTCTACTTCTTGTCATTTTCCCGGCCACATGGGACTTGAACTATACTTTCCACTTTTTAATGTAAATGTATCGCTATATTAAAAAAATTTATACAATAATTATGACAGATATTTGGATCATATCTCATTGATTCAATTCTTCTTTTTTTTCGGAGATACATTTACAATGACACATCCCGACCGAGATGGAGGCATGCTGGCCGTCACGTGAGCGTGACGTAAGTCATGTGCACGAAGCGGAAACGTTAAAATAAGGAAATTTCGAATGAATAAAACCAAACATCCAGAATGGCTAGAAAGGAAACAAGTGTTAATACACCTTCAAAGCATAATTAAGTCTAAGTGCAGTCAAGCATAGAAATTACTAAATCAAACAGTAACCAATAATCCTACATGGATGATGTACTGTCAGAACTTCCATCCGAATCCTCGTGAGCCACCAACAAAGCTACTTAATACCTGGAGGGGCGCAAAACAAAGCTGAGTGGGTCAGTAAAACAACGCTTATATAAAACTTTATTTTCCTTTGAATATACTAACTCCTCGCCGTAAAACAAGTATAATTTTCCCAGAAAATAGAATACGTAAATATAAGTCAAATCATGCTCAGTATATCAAGATTCATTTGAATGTATGCCATGTATATGCTATGCCCAATATCACAATATAATAAATAATAAACCAGGTGATGCAATTCAATATAAATCATCTGCTAGCCGAAGTCACCTGACGTGATCTACACGGCAGAAACTAGAGCTCAATTCAATCATATCTCAATCTCACATCTCAACATATTTATACATATCTGCACACAAGTCGGTACCACCTCACGTGGTCTGATCGACATGCTAGGTGTATAATGCATACGCTTAAGTGCTACAATCACATGAAGGTTGTGCGCTAATCGTTGGTCACCTACAAGTCGAACCCACTAAAAGTGGTCTATATGACAGGCTATGCACCTATCTTGGATCCAAGGTGAGCGTGTGGTGCGGGAGGTGAACGATCATGTGAAGCTATGCCCCTAACTCTGAGCGGGAGCACTAACACTGGGGTGTAGATTAATGAGCTCAATATGCATCACAATATCACCAACTATTTCATACTCATTACCAGCATAATATACTCACCTGGGCTTACCTGGGCCTCCGCAGCACCATGCAACAATATGCATAATTATGATAATGCTTATGCTAAAAATGCAGACATAACATGGCATTTAAACCACATTCCATTAAATACGTTTTCTGGGAAAAATGTCAAGCATGTACATATATATACTGAAAATAACTACCCACTCACTGGTATGTAGTCGGGTCGTAACCCCCACGTCTAGCCTGGCTACGCTCGTCCTCCGGATAGGTCTCGCCTATATGAGAAATAATTCTAACAACGTTATTTTAAGCACATAACCAATCTAGCTAATAACTTCTCATATTTTGCTCAATTTGGGTATATAAATATACCACAGTGATTTACACAATCTCAGGATCATCCTCATATTTTTAAAATAATTTTTCGACCACCCACGCAGGGGACCCTGACGGAAACCCTAACAGCCGTTAGGAATATTCCGTTATATACTAACAGAAGTTAACGGCGTTACCTGATGCCGTTAGGAATATTTCGTCAACTCCGACGGAATATTCTACTTCCTTCTCCGATGGACCACACCGGTCGCCGCCGTCCGCCGCCGTCTGCAACTCGTCGGAAACTGGAAAAATTTCAAATCTTGATATCTCACTCATTTTAGCACCATTTTTCACAAAATTGGTACCAAAATGAAGTTACGAGCATGAAGAACACAACCATACAAGTTTCAAAGCTTAAAATCTACTAGATTTTACCTGAGGAAGTTCGATAATTCGGCAAACTTAGAAACACGTCGATCTCGGTCCTCCGACGTCCATTTCCTTTCAACGAAGTACCCCAAGACTCGTGAGGACCTCCTAGAGCTCACTATGACCTTGAAATTTCCTGAAAAGTCCATATTTATGTGTGCATGAACAGTGCACCGAAACTGGGGTTATGGTTTCGTGATGAATCGAGGGCTTCTTGTTCCAAAAATTGTATAGATGAACTCAAAATCTTACAAGGAGTTCAAATCTCACCTTAAAATCTTCGATCCGTGATGCAATGGTGAAGAATGGGCTTTGTCCGTACGTAAAAAAGGAAAGAGAGAGAGAGTCTGAGAGAAATAGAAAGAGAGTGCGGGAGTGAGAGAGAGGAAGAGTGACTGTGTGTGTGTGTGGTCCAAATACCTCCAACAAACATCCAATGTAGATACACACATATACCTTAATTAATGCCTAGGGGCATTTTTGTCATTTCACGTCCATCGTACAAAATCTCTGGGACGGGCTGTTACAATCTACCTACCTTATAAAAATTTTGTCCCCGAAATTTACATAACCAAAACCATCAATTAGTACTCATAAAACAATCTCGGGTACATCTCTTTCATCCGATCATCTGTTTCCCAAGTTGCTTCTTCCACTGAATGATTCCTCCACAAAACTTTAACCAACTGCACTGTCTTATTCCTCAGAACCTTTTCTTTCCAATCTAGAATAGTCACTGGCTCCTCATCATAAGTCAATTCTGAACTGATTTCCAAAGGTTGACGAGGTATCACATGTGAAAGATCTGCAACATAATGCCGAAGCATCGAGACATAAAACACATTATGTACCTTAGACAGCTCTGATGGCAACTCAAGTCTATAAGCAACTTCACCGACTCGCTCGGTGATCTGATAAGGTCCGATAAATCTAGGACTTAGCTTGCCTTTCTTCCCGAATCGTACTACACCTCGCCACGGTGATAACTTCAGAAATACCCAATCACCAACCTTGTACACTCGATCAGTGGCATGTCTGTCTGCTAAACTCTTTTGGTGATCTTGGGCCGCTTTCATATCAGACTTAATAACCTGAATGTTCTGAGTAGTCTCCTCCACTAACTCAGGACCCACTAAAACTCGTTCGCCAACTTCTGACCAACATAACGGAGTCCGACATGCCTTGCCATATAATGCCTCGAATGGCGACATACCAATACTCGAGTGAAAACTGTTATTATAGGCGAATTCCATCAAATCCAACCGCTTATGCCAAGTGTCGCCAAACTGCAACACCGAAGATCTTAACATATCCTCCAAAGTTTGAATCGTCCTCTCTGATTGTCCATCTGTCTGAGGATGATATGCAGTGTTGTACAGTAATCTCGAACCCAAAGCTTCCTGGAATGCTATCCAAAACTTAGAAGTAAATCTTGGATCTCGATCTGAAATAATACTCACAGGAACTCCATGATACTTCATAATCTTTGTGATGAACAACTCGGCTAACTTGTTCAAAGAATGATTTTCCCTCACAGGAATGAAATGCATTGACTTAGTAAGCCGATCGACAATCACCCAAATTCCATCATAGCCGTTTTGTGTACTAGGTAGCTTGTACACAAAATCCATAGTAATATTTTCTCATTTCCACTGTGGAATGGGAAGTGGCTGTGATAAACCAAACAGCTTCTTTCTTTCGGCTTTAACCTGTTGGCATACGATACACCTACTTACATACTCTGCAATTTCCTTTTTCATACCTGGCCAATAATAAAATGGCCTAATGGTATGATACATTTTAGTTCCTCTTGGATGCATCGCATAAGCTGAAATATGTGCCTCATCAAGAATTGCTTTCTTCAATTCCTCATTATTTGGCACGTACATCCTATTCTCTTGCATAAGCATGCCATCCGTCTCTCTAACCCTGAGATCTTTCTTTTTCCCTTGATTTCTCAAATGAATTAACTCTTGAATCTCTTCGTTATTCATCTGAGTCTCGAGTATTCGATCAATCAGAATAGGCCTAACTTGGAAACTAGCAAGCAAGGCATTCTCTTGTTCTGCTACAACTTCTTCTCGTTCTTCTAGCCCCAATTTCACTCCAGTGGACCTCAAATCTACAAGAAGAGGAACACGAGAAGCATACAAAGCATTAACCCGACCTTGAGATTTCATACTCAAAGCGTCAGCCACTACATTAGCATGTCCAGGGTGATACTCAATCGTGCAATTGTAGTAACTTAGTAACTCAATCCATCTTCGCTGACGAAGATTCAAATCTTTCCGCGTGAACAGGTACTGGAGACTCTTGTGATATGTGAAAATCCTACACTTCTCACCATAGAGATAGTGTCTCGAAATCTTCAAAGCAAAAATAATGGCTGCTAACTCCAAATCATGTGTAGGGTAATTCATCTCGTGAGGCTTTAACTGACGCGAAGCGTAAGCAATCACCATACCATGCTGCATCAAAACACATCCCAAGCCATTCAAAGAAGCATCGCTATAAATCTTGAAGTTCCCACTATCATCAGGAAGTGCTAAAACAAGAGCATGAGTGAGATACTACTTCAACTGCTGGAAACTCTGTTCACAATTATCATCCCACTCAAACTTAACTTCCTTTCTAGTTAATCTCGTAAGTGGTAAAGATATAACTGAGAAATCCTTAACAAATCGTCGATAATAACTCGCTAAACCAAGGAAACTCTGTACCTCGGTAACGGTTCGTGGCTGTTCCCAATTCTCCACAGCTGCTATCTTCTGAGGGTCAACCTGAATACCCCGAGCTGAAACAACATGACCCACGAATGCCACTTGATTTAACCAGAATTGGCATTTACTAAACTTAGCATACAGCCGATGCTCCCTGAATCTCTTTAGTACTAGAGTGAGATGTCGAGTATGATCTGCTTTCGACTTAGAATACACCAGAATGCCATCAATAAAGACAATGATAAATCTATCCAAGTATTGTTGAAATACCTTATTCATCAAGCCATAAAAGCTGCTGGTGCATTCGTCAATCCAAATGGCATCACACAAAACTCGTAATGACCATAACAAGTTCTAAAAGCCATCTTATGGATGTCATCACTCCTGATCTTTAGCTGATAGTAGCCTGACCTCAAATCAATCTTGGAGAACACACAAGCACCTTTAAGTTGATCAAATAGGTCGTCTATACGAGGCAATGGATAACGGTTTTTAATCGTTACCCTATTCAATTGCCGATAATCAATACACAACCTCAAAGTTTTGTCATTCTTTTGCACAAACAAGACTGGAGCTCCCCATGGCGATGTACTAGGTCGAATAAAACCCTTATCCACCAATTCTTGCAACTGAATCTTTAATTCTCTTAACTCCGCATGAGCCATTCGATAAGGAGCTAAAGAAATAGGATCTGTACCTGGAAGTAAGTCAATGGTAAACTCCGCATCACAATCTAGCGGCAATCCAGGTAAATCATCAGGGAAAACGTTAGAGAAATGTCTGACTACTCGAACGTTCTCCACGCTCGAAGGATTAACATCATTTAACACCACATGAGCAAAGTAACCTTGACAACCTTTATTCAACAATCTATTGGCTCTCACAGCTGAAATAGCACCATGTCTTACTCCACTACTTTCCCTTACAAACTTAACTTCAGGCAATCCGGGACGATGGAAAGTCACTGTTTTCCTATAACAATCAATTTTGGCACGATTATAATGCAACCAATCTGTGCCCAAAATCACATCAAAATCTACAATGTCTAATGGAGTAAGATTCGCTGGCATAAACACATCCTTCACTACAATGGGACATCCAGGATAAACATTATCTACATAACACTTCTCCCCTCTAGGCATTGCAAATTCTAACTTATATCTAATGGGTGTAGACTGAGGTTGAGTCAACTGAGCAAATGTATGAGAAATCACAGAATGCGTAGCACCACAATCTATCAACACTTTAGCAAAATGACCAAGAACATTTAACGTACCCATAATCAAATCAGGATTATTCTGAGCATCCTGAAGTGAGATGTTGTTGACACGTCCTTGAGCTGGCTGCCTTCTTCCTCTACCTCTGCTAGCATGAACACCTCGGCCATGGGTACTACGTCATTGACTTGCCTGGCTGTGCTATCTAGATGATCCTGCACTGCTAGTAGTAACATCAATCTGGTGTGGCTGTCTTCCAGAATACCACTGTGACCCGCCAGTCGAGTACTGGTTATAATCACCTTGTTGATAAGGTATATATCCTCCTGAGTGCTGACCATAGCCACCTTGTTGATAAGGATCCTGGGGGTACTGATACTGTCATGGGGCATAAGGAACGGGATCTCCCTGATAGTGGTAAGCACCACCACGACCTGTCTGAACATAACCACTTGGTCCTGAAAACCGCTGAGTCTGTCCTTGCAGTGGCATAAGAGGCTGCTGTGGTTGCTGAGGCCTCTGCTGATTTTGAGGACAATACTTAGCCAAATGCCCCATTTGTCCACAGGTATAACATCCACTGTTACCTTGACGACATTCTCCAAAATGTCGATTATTACATCTTCGGCACAAAGGAGTACTAGCACCACTTGAATATCTTGGCCTCTGAAATCTAGGGCCTCCAAAAAATCTACCTCCTCGCCTCGGGCTCGTGGTACTAAAACCTCCACTAGAAGAACTCGAACTCGTACCACTTCTCTTAAAACTCTGGGTCTTGCGAGGTCCTTGAAGATACTGGCATTTACCTTTATCATCTTTCCTCTGATTACCTTCTTCCTCTTCACTATCGCTAGGAAAATTTTCTGAGTCTTCCACTCTCAACAGAATCTCATAGAACTCCTGATAAGTGTCACAGGTTGCTATATTAGCCATAGATCGCCACTTCTTCTTAGTACCAAGTTTAAAACGACGAAGCATCTCAATTGGATTGGCAACAACTTCTGGATCATAACAGGACAAATCTGTGAACTTTCTATAGTACTGATTAGCAAACAACTTTCCCTGCTTCAGATTAGTAAACTCCTGCTTCTTCCGATCTAGATATGCTGGAGGAATGAATCTCCTATAAAATGCCCGTTTAAAATTCTGCCAATCAACAATCTCCGTAGGCGGTCGTCCATAAGTCTCCTGGCCCCACCAAGATGCAGACTCTAGACCTAAAAACCAAGTAGTAGTCTCAACCCACCTATCCTCGGGTAGGTTTCCTTGACTGTGCATAACCAAGAACGTCTTCTCAACCTTTTGTAACCACTTTTCTGCTCTTTCAGGTCCCTCGTTACCCATAAACTAAGGCAACTTCAAATTATACACGGACTCCAGAGGAGTTCTCTGAGCAAGGTGAATTACAGACTGAAGAGCATTAGCAATAGCTTCCCCCAACTGAGAAATATCAGGAAAATTAGGCTCAACCGCACAACGTGGCTCTCTACGAGGCGGCATAGTTCTGACAGAAGACATCAAAATTAATTGGGGAAGTTCATAAAATATGCAGGACTGCAACCTAAGCTCTGATACCAAACTGACACACCCCGACCGAGATCGAGGCATGCTAGCCGTCACGTGAGCGTGACGTACGAAGCGGAAGCGTTAAGATAAGGAAATTTCGAATGAATAAAACCAAACATCCAGAATGGCTAGAAAGGAAATAAGTGTTAATACACCTTCAGAGCATAATTAAGTCTAAGTGCAGTCAAGCATAGAAATTACTAAATCAAACAGTAACCAATAATCCTACATGGATGATGTACTGTCAGAACTTCCACCTGAATCCTCGTGAGCCACCAATAAAGCTACCTAATACCTAGAGAGGCTCAAAACAAAGCTGAGTGGGTCAGTAAAACAACTCTTATATAAAACTTTATTTTCCTTTGAATATACTAACCTCTTGCCGTAAAACAAGTATAATTTTCCCAGAAAATAGAATACGTAAATATAAGTCAAGTCATGCTCAGTATATCAAGATTCATTTGAATGTATGCCATGTATATGATATGCCCAATATCACAATATAATAAACAATAAGTCAGGTGATGCAATTCAATATAAATCTTCTGCTAGCCGAAGTCACCTGACGTGATCTATACGGCAGAAACTAGAGCTCAATTCAATCATATCTCAATCTCACATCTCAACATATTTATACATATCTGTACACAAGTTGGTACCACCTCACGTGGTCTGACTGACATGCTAGGTGTATAATGAATATGCTCAAGTGCTACAATCACATGAAGGCTGTGCGTTAATCACGGGTCACCTACAAGTCGAACCCACTAAAAGTGGTCTATACGACAGGCTATGCACCTATCTTGGATCTAAGGTGAGCGTGTGATGCGGGAGGTGAACGATCATGTGAAGCTATGCCCCTAACTCTGGGCGGGAGCACTAACACCGGGGTGTAGATTAATGAGCTCAATATGCATCACAATATCACCAACTATTTCATACTCATTACCAGCATAATATACTCACCTGGGCTTACTTGGGTCTCCGCAGCACCATGCAACAATATGCATAATTATGATAATGCTTATGCTAAAAATGCAGGCATACCATGGCATTTAAATCACATTCCATTAAATACGTTTTCTGGGAAAAACGTCAAGCATATACATACATATACTGAAAATAACTGCCCACTCACTGGTATGTAGTCGGGTCGTAACCCCCACGTCTAGCCTGGCTACGCTCGTCCTCCGGATAGGTCTCGCCTATATGAGAAATAACTATAACAACGTTATTTTAAGTACATAACCAATCTAGCTAATAACTTCTCATACTTTGCTCAATTTGGGTATATAAATATACCACAGTGATCTACACAATCTCAGGATCATCCCCATATTTTTAAAATAATTTTTCGACCACCCACGCGTCGGCAAGTGCACGGCCACACGCGCCGCCACGCGCAGGGGACGTTGACGGAAACCCTAACCGCCGTTAGGAATATTCCGTTATATACTAACAGAAGTTAACGACGTTACCTGACGCCGTTAGGAATATTCCATCAACTCCGACGGAATATTTTACTTCATTCTCCGATGGACCACGCCAGTCGCTGCCGTCCGCCGCCGTCTGCAACTCGCCGGAAACTGGAAAAATTTCAAAACTTGATATCTCACTCATTTTTCCACCATTTTTTCACAAAATTGGTACCAAAATGAAGCTACGAGCATGAAGAACACAACCATACAAGTTTTAAAGCTTAAAATCCACTAGATTTTACCTGAGGAAGTTCGATAATTCGGCAAACTTAGAAACACGTTGATCTCGGTCCTCCGACGTCCATTTCCTTCCAACGAAGTACCCCAAGACTCGTGAGGACCTCCTAGAGCTCACTATGACCTTGAAATTTCCTGAAAAGTCCATATTTATGTGTGCATGAACAGTGCACGGAAACTGGGGTTATGGTTTCGTGATGAATTGAGGGCCTCATGTTCCAAAAACTATATAGATGAACTCAAAATCTTACAAGGAGTTTAAATCTCACCTTAAAATCTTCGATCCGTGATGCAATGGTGAAGAATGGGCTTCGTCCGTACGGAGGGAAGGAAAAAAAGAGAGAGTCTGAGAGAACTAGAGAGAGAGAGTGCGGGAGTGAGAGAGAGGAAGAGTGACTCTGTGTGTGTGTGTTCCAAATACTTCCAACAAACATCCAATGTAGATACACACACATACCTTAATTAATGCCTAGGGGCATTTTCGTCATTTCACATCCGTCGTACAAAATCTCCGGGATGGGCTGTTACATACAAAGAGACGAACTTTCTTGTTGATGTCATTATTAAATTTTTTTGCTAGTGGAAATTTGATTTAGTTGATTTCTGTTGTACTAAGGCTTCGAACTTAACCCTGTTTTTTGTATTTTTTTTATAAACAAAAACATGATTGCCCACGAATTTTAGACTATTTTTTGTAATAAAATTTGGGTGGTGCTATCCACACACCTTGTTAATTTATGTCCGTTGATCTTATTCAATTCATTGGACCTAACGACAAGAAATTGAAAAGAGTGTGTGAGAGGTAAAAAGGGGTGTGCAGATAAAACCACCCTAAAATGTTCATATAATAGCATTAAAAAGAGGGTGGTTCTATCCACACACCTATTTTTTACTTCTTATACATCCGTCTCAATTTTCGGTCGTCAGATCGAATAAATTGAAGAAGATCAATAGATAAAAATTAACAAAGTCGTATGAAAAGTGAAAATATATGTGTGAAGAACAAGGTCTAAAATATTCATAATATCCCGATATTTCCATCGAAATTTTCGTGTTTTTGGACTACTGATATTTCCGATGTCATCGATATTTCCATCGAAATTTCCGTATTTTTTAAATTTCTATATTTAAAAAAACACCAAGGGGATTTGAACCCCTCCCATTTTACTCCTTCAACATCTTGACCACCATATCACTTATATTTTTGTGAAAATATGCTAAAATATTTATATATTTTCTACACTCACAATGTTTGCTAGCTCGCTATATAATCAACTTAAATTAGTTAAATTCTTCATGCAATGCATTTCCTTCCAATTTTTTATGATAAACTAATAGATAATTGACTAAATAAACATCCTGCAAAGTTTCAATAAAAATTTCGAAGTTTTTCTTGCAATTTCCGTGGTTTTTATTCAATTTTTATCGATATTGATAATATCCCGATATTTCCATCGAAATTTCCGTGTTTTTAGACTACCGATATTTCCGATATCATCGATATTTTAGACCTTGGTGAAGAACACTACCCAAACAGATAGTTGCGTACGTTATACTGCAAGATTGTGTCATGGTGGCATTTATATTGCACTAACAAAAGTACATAAAGATATATAAGGAAAACAAATTGCAATTACAAACTACAAACTAATATTGGTTTCATATAATATGTTACTTTTCAAAATCTTAATTTTTCATGTTTCATGTATTATGGATACGAACACATTTGTTAACCCTCAATCTTGACGGGATCCACTTAGACTGATAATCTCACCCTCTAATATCCACGTAGATAAACACACATAATATCACCTACTAATCTTGAAGGTGATATTATGAAGAATTCACTTAATTAAACCTCATAATATCACCTACTAATCTTGAAGGATTCACTTAATTAAACTCATAATCCCATAAAGTTCGTACCAAATAAAATCATAGTTAAAATAAACACACATATCACCCTTGTTAGCTCATAAAATGGGAGCAATAACAACCTATATATAATGATGTGATTTGGCAAAATAAAATAATTTATTTGAAGCATGTAAAAGTAGGATTAGCCTTTAAACTAGAGTCCCATAAGGCCATCTCCATCTAAAGGGCTAAACATAGCCCCTTTTAGAAATATATCATTACAAGAAATTATTATTTAATGAACATTGTCGGTCATATTCATATACTATCTCCATTAGAATGGGCTAAATATAGTCATCTTTAATAATTTATTAGTTTTAAGTTTATTCTTTAAATTTATTGGTTAATTTAATTAAACTACTACTTATACCGTATTAAAATACGGTTATCTAGACATGAGTTTTTAATGCCACGTGTTGCTGAATGAGTAAGTTTCCAAATTTCTTATCTTTATGTATTTTCAATAATATTTTAGATATGATTTTTTAGGATTAAGAGTGTGTGAGAAATGGTGTAGAAATGGGATGGGTATTCATAGGAAAAAGTTAGAAATTTTTTGAATTAAAAAAGAAAGAAAAGAAAATAGTGTCCATGTAGCTGTTGGAGATTCACATATGATCGTTGGATTCTTTCAAATCTAGTGGGCTCCACTGATATGAGTTTTGTCCAAATTAGGCCATATTTTTGCTTTTTAACTCTTTTTATTAGAAATGGAGTAAATTGTAGCTATGGTGACTTAACTTTAACTTAATTGGAGCAATGATCCCTCAACTAAAAATCCATTACCATTGGTCCTTCAACTCATCAAAACGTGCAGCTATAGTCCCTCAACTAAAAATCCATTACCATCGGTCCCTCAACTTTAATTAAACTGGAGAAATGGTCCCTTAACTTTAACCTAATTGTAGCAATGGTCCTTCCAACATAACTTGTTTTAATAAAAAATTTGACGTAGTTGACGAAAAGAACTATAATTACACACTTTGATGAGTTGGGGGATCCTAATTGTATAAATGGTCATTCCAACATAATTTATTTTGACAAAATTTTGACGAAATTGATGAAAATGACTATAGCTACACATTTTGATAAGTTGAGGAACCAATGATAATAGATTTTTAATTGAGGGACCATTGCTCCAATTTGATTAAAGTTAAGGGACCATTGCTATAATTTACTCTTAGAAATGACCTAAATTAAATAACTTTTAAATTAGGGATTAAATTTTCACATTAAAATTGGGGGATCCCTTTCTTTTAATTAGCGGGGTAACTTTTTGTTGATTTCCTTTTTGGAATGTAGCAAAATAAATATTTCGATAAAACTTTATAAAAGATGAAAATAATTTGAAAACTGATACTAATGAGAAACGACGCAAACATCTCACCGTTGATTGGCCAGGCAATCCTATCCTAAAATAAATTTTGCCTTTGACTAGAAAAATTTGGCTTATTTTTAGCTACACTCCGTGGAACTCTATTTTAATATCACTTTATTTCTTGTAACTCAAAAGTCACCACTTTATTCCTGAAACTCAAAATTCGTTTCATTTTGACTTTTGAACTTTCTCTTCTCTTTGAAACTTATAGGTCGCATCCGGAAGCATATGTGAGATCGAACACTCAATAAGCCTATGTCACATGTGTAGTAAATTTATTCATTATACGTTAACATTCAACAATCAGAGAATAGTAAGTTGAAGAGAAATTGAAGAGATGAAAAAAAAAAAAAAATATATATATATATATATATATATATATATATTGATTAGCTTAGAGCACCCAAATCAAACCCACATAAGAAATTAGCAAATCTAAGGCCAATATGGAGTGAATTTTGAGTTTTATATAGACGACTTTCAAGTTTCAAGTGGCAAGATGAGATCAAAGTTGAGTTTCAGGTGGCAAAGTATAGCGAACTTTGATTTTGAGAGTATAAAATGATGACTTTTGAGTTACAGAGAGTAAAGTGAGATTAAAATCAAGTTCATGAGACATAACTGAAAATAAGTCAAAAAATAAATAAATCTTGCCATTATCAACCAATAATGGAGGTAGCATGTGACTTTTTACCATAATGATGAAAAGAAGTTAAGTCCTTGTATGATGCATGAGTTCAAATTTCGTCAATAACTAATATAACATTTAATCTAATAAAATATCGTTTAATAAGAAGAAGAGAAAAAAAAAACAATAATTGAGGCGCATAACTCTCATCGTGCTCCGCCGCAATACAAAAACACGTCTCACCAAGACAAGGTGAGCCGCCGGAGGAAATATTTCATTTTAAAAAGGGGTATTTATGGGAAGTTACCATATACAAACAAAGTAAAACCGCGTAAAATCCTCCACCCAAAAGATAGCAAAGCTTCAGTAATCATTTGAGAATTGAGTGGGAAATTTTGTTTCATTTTTTTTTTATTTTTAGAAAAAAGAGGGAAATAAATTAAATGATTTTTAAGTTTTGGATCGATTAACTGGAATTTGCTTTTTCGTTACAATTGAGAGTTTTGAACTTCGAATTTAGCCTATATGTGCACTTATTCTCGCGATTGGGTAATCCAGGTAGATTAAACGTATTCAAAACAATTAAAAAAATACAAAAGGAGAAAACAAGAGTGAAAAATCATTAAAAAAACCGTTCAGAATTTTCTTATAAAAAGTAGAATATAAAATATTTTGTTTTGGGTAAGACACAGGATCCTGAAAGAGTGGGAAAAGTTTGAATGAAAATAATTTTAATTGGAACCTCTAAAAAAATTAATTTAATTAATTAATTTCTTAATTTTCTTTGCTTTGGACTGGGGCTTTTGTGAATCCTCAGTGAAAAAGCCATCTCTCTCTGTTGTCTTATTTGCCTCATTTTCCTTCTATAAATGTGTCACATTCCACACCCTACTTTAACTCCTAATTCTCGGATTTTCCTCTTCCCTTCCTCCTCCCTTCTTCCATTTTTCTCACCAGAGAGGTTGAAACTCTTCCAATGGAGGAACTGGGTTCTCTGTGGACTACTTACCCTGAGGTGGGTCCCTCATCATTCTTCTTCTGAGTGCCATTTTTTGTTGGGTTCTTTTTTCTTCTGCAGTTTCATCAAAGTTTGCTGCTTTTTCTGCTTCAATTGTGTGTTTTTTATGGTGGTTTTTCTACTTCCTGCTGTATTATTCTCACATTCAATTGCAAATGCTTCCCTTCATTGCCTCTTTCGATTCGTATTTCGGTTCTTTTATGTGAATTTAATTGTTAGTGATGGACCTTCCATATCTGAGAGGAATTCAACCATTAAAGTTTTAAGTTTTTCCGAATTTTTGGTCTCTATGAAACATTAATTTGTACTTGGCATGCAAGTCCCGCAGTCTCATTAGAAGTCATCGTTCTTGTGAATGCAAATTTTGTTTTCTTTGTTTTTCTCCACTAAACGACGTTTCTATTAGGAAATATTCTAATCTTCATGCGCGGAATTCAAACAAAAGGCGGCCACGTTGTCTTGTTCAACTGACCTAACTTATGTCAGTATTCGATAAGTTCATATGGAAATTAATTGGCTTTAATTTTTTCTTGGTACAAACTATGGTAAATGTGTACCTCTTCTATTAATATATGTCATGAACAGAATATGCAAAATTTGAGAACCAATGTGTTTGTAGTATTGATGGACCCAGTTCTCTGATTTCGGTTACAGGTGTAGGTTTTAATGGAGTTTCTTTATATATTAACCCTTTTTTTTCACACACCCTTTTCTCTTTTCTTCAAAAAGATAAGCAGGATTTGTTGACCAGGACGTGGGATTTTCATGGGCCCTTTTTGAGATTTCACTGTCTTCCTAACCTTTGAAATAGTTGCTTTCCGTTTTCCACCATGATTTTGTTTTGAATCTCTTGATCCTCCTTTCGTTACCTGTTGAGAATTGGTGGGTTTGGTGTTCATGTTTGAGTTTGAAACTGTGACCTTTGATGTTTGTTTTGGTTTGTTTGGTCTCGAAAATGTTTTGTGTGTGATAGTCGCAGCGTCATATGTTACTAATTCACTTGTTATGATATGAGTTTATGTATTCTTTCGGATTCTACTATGTTTAGAATTGTTTTTTTTTTTCCTAGGTTCAATTTTATTATTTTGATGGAATTGAAACTCATTTCCTGAATCCTGTTTTGAATTGACAGAGCGCTGATGAGTTGAAGGAGAAGCTTCTGTACACAACCCTTGAGCTGGAATCAGTAAAAACACGCGCAACGGATGAAATCCGAAAAAGCGAGGAGAATGTGAAGAAACTAGTCAATCTTCTAAACGTTGCATCCAAAGAAAGAGATGATGCTGTAGATCAGCTACGAAAGCTGGTAAACAAGATCATGCCTTCAGGTCCAATGGAACTCCCCCTCAACATGTTTCCTCATGAAAGTACACTTTTGCTTCCCACCAAAGCAAACTCAAGCATAACTGAATCCAACAGCCTCTCTGAAACCTACAATCCCCAAAAATCCCACGTCTCTTCCCCTGTGGACTCCTTATTCGATGCAGTTTCTTCACCCGAGTTTTCAAACATAAACATGGCTGAATCTGGCTGCATTCCTTTTGTGAAGCAGCAGCCTCCGGTGCAAGAATATAATGGTACTGTATCTGCTGGTTTAGTCTCTTCAGGGATGATCAAACCCGACCCGGCTTCTGAAGTGATTGACAACATTGTGAAAGGAAAGATTTTGCCTAAACAGGGAAAGCTCTTGCAGACTGTGATGGACGCCGGTCCACTGCTCGAGACTCTTCTTGTTGCTGGGCCAATGCCTCGTTGGCGAAACCCCCCGCCTTTGCAGCCCTTCAAAATCCCACCTGTTTCAATCAAAGGCTGTGAAGCTGCTGCAAGCTTCAACCAGAAACCAGTGGGAAATACTAGTTACACTGTTCATAAGCCAGTCAACTCGGCACCATATCCTGAGATGTCTCGTGGCTTTTCGCAGACATGTTCGGCTTCCATGTTGAACTTCAACAATGGTGGTGCTTCCATTTCACGCCTGAACAATGCAAGGATGTTGGCTTCGAATTCCGGCTTTGACCACCAATTTTCAATTGGCAAGCGGCAGAGGCTTCAATGATAGTATGGTGGACTTTTGCTTCTTAATTTTTAGTGTAAAAAATTGTAGTTTGAGAGGTTTGAAGGTGTAAAAATGTGGGATACTTTTGTTTTTGGGTTCAACTTTAAATGACATGGCCATTTAACTTCAGTTTTACCCATTTTGGCTTCTCTTTGTGTACATCAACATGCTTCTGTTTGCCAGTTCATTTGCATAGGGAAAAATAACAAGCAAAGACCATATTGGTCCAACACTACATGCACCAAATCAAATACTAAAATTTCGGATCCCAACTTATGCGACAGTGTTTCATTTGTCCTTTAGCGCTATAATCACGTCAAGCTTTATGTAGCATACCGTAATTACCATCTTTCTTCCTTGGGAGCCACTCAATTTAGATTGTTTGCATATTTAAATTTAGATGTTTGCTCTTACACTGCATGAGATTAGTGGAAGTTTGGGTAGGACCAAACACAAAAAATCTCATGCTTTGTGAGAATTATCTACAAATAACTTGATTAACACGGCCCTACACAAGTTTTCCTCGTAATGCTCGTCATCAACTAATGGTGGAAACCAAATCCTCTCCTGTACTCTAGTTCTCTTGTGTGAAACTTCCCTCCATGGTTCCTGGTCATTTAACAAAACCAGAACCCAAAACAAAACCAGAATCCAACTTTGAAATTATCTACAACAAAACAAACATATTAAGCAGCTCTTACAATTTTGAAATCCTTGAGATCCTCACGTCAGCCTTCAAATATGTCCTCATATGTTTGTTTTCATTGATTTAATCGTTTTAGTATCATTAATTAAATAGTTTTTGTTTGCTAATCACCCCTATTTAATCAGCAACGCAGCCTAATACAAAGCCCTTTTGGAAGAACATTTTGGTAATTAGTCTCTAATTACACAACTTTTAGTTAGATTAGTATGTCTTCAGACCCCATATTTCCAAAGTGGAATAAATGGATCGTAGCTACTGTTGCTACTATTTGCACCTTCATCCTCCTCTTCAGTTACTACAAGATACTCCAACGCCTCTGTAGACGACTTCAGAGCACGGGCTTCTCGAGAAACCCGAACCTAAGGCCTGTACTGAACGAGTTCAACCTAGACGTTGCCTGGCTCGAGTCTCAGAGCAACGGACTGGACTTCTTGGTTGCTCGGTCTCTTCCCGTGACTCAGTTCAAGAAGAAAGATGAAGCTGAGGATGCCGAACAGAGCCCCGGCCAGAGCAACACAGACTGCGCAATCTGCTTGGGGGAGTTCGAAGACGGGGAATGGATAAAAGAACTACCGAAATGCTCCCATGGATTCCACATTGCTTGCATAGACACTTGGCTTGCGTCTCACTCAAACTGTCCCATATGCAGATCACAGGTCTATGATCTGATGCATGATTCTCCTCTTCCTACGCAAACTCCAGAAGAAACATTGAGCCGAGATGAAAGCGTAGAAAGGGCGCCGCATTTCGAAATGCTGCGGCGATCCACCACGACGTGAAGCAAGATATGCTCATTGATTTTTTTTTTTTCCAATTCAAAAGGATTAGAGAAACAATGACTTGCATAGATGCTCAAGACAAAGCTGTAGAACCCAAACCGGCGACAGGGTTTGGGTTTATAATATATTTTCAGCATTGTCGTACATGTTATGTTATCAGACTTCGAAGAGAATCCACATTAATATCCGATTAATAACTTCAAGCTTTCTTTAATTGGATCTTGCAAATGAAACTTGGGTTTGAAGCAACAACCCATACACCTTTGTCTCAGTACCGACCTAGTCACCCTACAAACATGACGGTAATTTAACGATTGCAAGACTTTCAACTGCAGCCGGTAGCGATTCTCACTATGCAACACCGACAGCCATACCGTCATTGTATGAACACACTTACAATGAACGGCTGGATTCATAACACATTTAGTCATTAACCATTCCTTAATATGCAAAAATGTCATCGCATATGAAAACGTAAATAATGTTCCAAGGTCATAACACATTTAGTCATTAACCTTTCACGCCTACAAGGTCAGAACTGCAGTTATAACCACAAAAGATAAAAGACCAGTAATCGGGTATCAAAAGGTGTTACAACTTCAAAACTAAAACAGAGCCACCGCAAACTCACATAACTCCCCTCTTAGCGAAGCTTTGCCACTAACTTAGATGATACCGATTTTGTTTGCCACGTCCAAAGCATCGTAGTCAGGGGTTAGCCTAACATAAGCCTTTTTGGTACCATCGGGCCTGGATCAAAAAAAATATTCAGATTATCAGATCATCCTATGAAGACGCACAGAAACAAGTATGGATGACAAGCCAGTAATCTTACTGAACTACGATGCCATAATTATTACAAAATTGAAACTATATACCCATTGAAAAAAAAATGCTCGTTATTTTTCTTTGTTCACCACTAGTAACCTGTCATAATTGTACACATTTAAGGAAGTGTGACCACACCAAGGTACTCAGATCAAATCATGAGCTACATATCTCATGCCTCTAAACCTTCGAAAAATAAAGCAATTTGGACAAAGACACACGGGACAGCTCATGCATCAAATATTAAAACTTGCAAAAAATGCATTAAACTAACATCTTGACCGAAGTAAACGAGCATATACAAAATTATTCTTGAAGGAGGTCTGTTTACATAATCAAGTCAACTTTGCAAATTTTAAAAAAAAAAAAACATCCGTTGTTCTTCTTTAGGCAGTATTCTAATGTCGAAATTGTAATTTACCAACCTGATCAAGGTATTCACTTTCTTGGTCTGAATGTCGTACATCTTCTTGACTGCATCCTTGATTTTCTTCTTGTCAGCACGTATGTCAACAATAAAGACCAAAGTGTTGTTATCTTCAATCTTCTTCATTGCAGACTCAGTGGTAAGAGGATATTTCAATATTTGATAATGATCAAGCTTGTTCCTCGGTGTAGCACTAATACGAGGGTACTTAGGGTTCCTCTCCTTTTTCAATGTCCTAGGGCGGTGAAATGTAACTGAGGTTCTGATCTTCTTAACTTTCTTAACAGCAGGGCCAGATTTCAAAGCCCTTGCAGCCTTCATGGCTTGTGACTTTGGGTCAGCCCTTTTTGAAACATCAGCTGCAAAAGATATGCACCGGTCAGACAGTATCTATTTAAAATTTTATCATATAAATTTTCTCGTAGCTCATTGGAGAGGGGAAAGTCGTAGGGGTACTTATGTGAAAGAACGTACTAAAAGCAATGAGTATGGGAATTAAGAGTGGAAAATGAATTTGCATCACCTACGGTTACTGATTAAACAAAACCCAAGCCATTGCAGAGCTAATTACATCTTGTCAATATCTACTGGAAGGAGCGATGAAAATTTGCAAGCACAAGCTAACGTTAACAGGCATTGACCTATAACTAGATCGAAAAAGAAGTGAAAATTTTCCCAAAATTTATTTCTTTCAAATCCCCCAAAATCCTGTTACCCTTAACCTAGAATGCTAGCAGACGAGTCATAATTAAAACCCACACCTAAGATGTTCAAATCCAATCTATTAGCTTATAAACTTTATCTTCCAATTGCCTTGATACCCCTAGAGTCTGACTGCACCGTGCACATGAAACTTAACAAAACTAGACTCCAAATTTTCCATTCAATTGGCTAAACATTTGAATTCTAACAGAGACCCACGGAACCAAGTGTGACAGGTTTCATTCCTAAATATAAAAAAACTCCACAACTCATAAGCACTTAATCACTGATACATTCATGTGCAGTTAATGACTGCGATGTAAATAGGAAAGGGAAACATGTAGCGGTAAACTGAATATGACGGCGAAGATTTCTTTTGTTTAGCCGATTCCTCAAAGTTCACAGCAGCCATTAATTTAGGAACGTATGAAGTTGTTCTTAGAACAATGAGTACTCACACAATGATAAAAGGTTAAACAAAGAAATTAGGGTTTTGCACAAACATAGAACAATCTAACCCATTTGGTTCCTCAGAAAAATGCGGCATACAATCTTAGTTTCCATACCAACAAGAACCCAAAAGATCCACCTCCGACGACAATTTGGTTAATTTGAATTCATTTTTCACTAACTAATACTAAGAATCATGCCAAGAGAAATAAAATATATCGGGATTTTGATGCAATAACTAGACTTTCAACCATTTTCTCAGCAACCAAACAATAACATAGGAAAAAGATTGAAGCACGACAAGATAATGAGAATGAAGGTGCAGTACCTTTAGGTGGAGCCATTGATGCCGACGAAGAAGCTCTGGTTATATTCCCAAATCACCTCTGGTTATATTCCCAAATCACCACCTGGAAACCCTAAAAGGATACACAGATAGATACAGCACGTAAATTTCAATACTTTCTCAGTTTTCAAAAGCGCGTGTCTGCAGAGAGAGAGAGAGAGAGACCTGCCGGCGTGAAGCTGAACCAGTAGGGTTTACGGCGGAGGAGGCAGGTGTTATATAGATAGTACTCGAAATTACATAAATGTCCACGTATGTTATTTGATTTACCCGCATGAGCATTGGGCTCTCTCGCGGTAATGTGGACCCGACTTGAAAACTCAGGCCGAAGTCCAATTGTATGGTTTGATGTAGCAAATTGTCCGAGAATCAGGGCCTGTTTACGGCTTCTCAAAAAAGCACTTTTGTTAGAAAAACTTCGAAATTTTTATTAAAAGTCAAGTGCTTTCTCTAGCCAAGTACAAGAACGGCTTTTATGGCTCAACAGTATTTTTAAAATTTTCTGTCAAACAGCGTTAAAAAGACGTTTTATGTTGTCATATAAACATATCTAAACTTACGAGTCGCAATAAACAGTTTACTTTATGTCCCATCTTTGTTCCTTTTGTTTCCAAGTAGGTCTTGTCTTCCTCTGTAAGAGCTGCTCCAGCGGGAGCTATTGCTTGAGGGACGGGGGAGAAGAAAGGGCCCGAGGCCCTGTCGACCAGCTCCAGCGTGAGCAAGCCCGAGCAGCAGCCAAGGCCCGAGGGGCAGGCCTGTGAAGAATTGCCAGCCCGAGAGCCCGAGGTGGACCTGACGCAGGGCTGACGTCAGCCTGGCGTCAATCCCATTTTTAAAGTTTTTTCTGTCAGGCGCGACCCAGAATGGAGGGCACACGCAGGTACATGGCGCCGGAGTTTCAGCTCGCTGGAATCGTGACCCAGAACTGCGACGTCTACGCTTTTGGGGTGGTGCTCTTGGAGCTAATCTCTGGGGCGGAGCCGTTGAAGTACATAATCGAGTCGGCGAGGGAGGCTTTGGTTGGGGGATGTGGCGGGGTGCGGAGGTGGGAGGATGGGAGGCTAAAGGATTCGTTTCCGATGGATGTGGCTGAGATGATGGTATTGGTGGCGTCAGAGTGTGTGGAGGAGGATCTGGATAGGCGGCCCGATATGGGTCAGGTTGAGGGTTTAGTTTCGAAGCTGTTTTTGGAGTCGCAATGTTGGGCGGAGAAGATGAGAGTGCCTATTGACATCTCTGTTTCTTTTTTTTTTTTTTTTTTGTCAAATATTGACATCTCTGTTTCGTTTGCCCCTCAGTGATTTTTTTTTTTTTCTAGGGTTCAAAATTTATTTCAGAATTTCAGTTTATTTATTTATTTAGAGATTTTATGTTCGATTCAATTGATTAAATTGTAAATAATTATATGATGATGTGAATAATTTTACATACAAAATGATTCATTGAAGCAAAGAATTTACAGAAATTTGATCTCATATTTAAAATGATCCATCACAAAAATAATTGTTGTTTTTGATAAAATGACACGTGACACAACGAGAATGATTTAAAAATTCTTATCCGAAATTACAAATAATTTTATTTTGGATTATTTAAACAAACAAAAAAACTATTATTTTATTGCCTATTGCCAGGGGGGAGGGCTCCAAGGGTGGAGATGCAAATGGCAATTACTGTTCATTAAGGGAAGTTACTGTTCACTAGGTGGATTGAATAGTGGATTGCCTGGGGGGAGGGCTCCAAGGGTGGAGTTGCTCTAAATGGTGTCAAAACCGGAACCCTCCCTTGGATCGGTGAACTTTGCCGGGTTGTTTGTCATTAGACTCATCGTTCGGCCCCTATGTCTCTCAAAATCTGTCCAAAATTATTTAAACAATGGTTTTGTAAGTCACACTTCATATACACGTCCAGAAAAATGTTATTTTAACTAATTGTAAATGTGTGTTCTAGATTGACAGTCTGACAATATAAAAGTTTATATGACTAACCTGGGCACCGATCTCATACTCACGAGAATCAACCGCAGTCCGAGTTCTCTGTTGGCATGGACTGTGTCATGGCCTTGGCCCTGCAGACGTAGGCTTGAAGTTTGTGGCCTAGACCAATGCCTCCTCATGACCTCTGAAAATGTTAAATGATTTTTTGTACAAGAAAACAAGAAAGGTTAGGTTAATTCATACCTTCACAACCGTAACATGCTCTGTTCCGTCTACCGTAGACGCGAAACGGAGGGTGTGTGTGGTCACACTCAGTCTCCGAAGAAATTTGAGTTTTGTCATAAAATCAGTTAGTAATATGGAGAATAGTACAACCTTTTTTAAGCTCTTACAAGGTTTCTGCTTTCACCAATATGTGACTCTTTTACTTTCACAGTCTCACAGTCTTCACTTTGTTGAAAAAGATTGTGAGTTCAAATCTCATAAACGACAATTCTTTAATAATAAAAAAAAAAAGTAATGTTAGAGAGACTAAATTTGTAGACAAAATTTGCAAATTAAATGATGTGCCACAATAAGAATGAGCACGTTTATTAACCCTTACATAATAATCTAATTATCAATTTTTATGTCATTTAGTTTATAATATTTTATCTATAAATTTAATCTTTTTAGCATTATCCAAATAAAAACGAGAGACAGAGAAAGTGTACCTTGAGTTAGAGAGGATATAAGGGAAGTCTGGGAAGAGCGGGTGAGTAATTAGAGCAAGTCCTCGAACTACTGTTACCTCTTCTTCTTCTCTAGTTTTGTTGTTGTTGGGTAAAAGCAGAAGTTGCTTATTACGTGGACTGCAGGAAAAAAAAATAGAAAACTAATGAAAATGGTTTGAAAACTTTGAGTTTTAACGATAAAGACAAAATAAAGGGTAAAGTGAATAGTACTAGAATTGACTTTTTAATGTAAAAATGTGATTTTTCGTTAGAATGAACAGTACTAATAGCTTTTCGTTAAAGTTCAAAAAAAAAATAAACGACTTCTAATTTGGAAGAAATTTTTCAATATTGAGAACATAATTCTAGCATGCTGATATTTTTTTCTTTTTTCTAATTTTACATGTGGTCTGCCATCTTTTGCACTCAGAGGAGTTATCCAAAACTTAATAATTTTGTACATTATTTATGTAAGATTTTTGAGAACTTTAACAAAAAGGTTTTGATATTGTTTACTTTAACGAAAAATCACATTTTTACACTAAAAAGTCAATTCTGGTACTATTTACTTGACCCTTTATTTTGTCTTTATAATTAAAACACAAAGTTTTCAAACCATTTTCAATAATTTTCCTAAAATTTTTAGTTTAGTTTGACGACAAAATAGAAAAAAAGAAAGGGATAGTGTCAGTTGGATTGGACTTAAAACAAATTATAATCTTGTTCTAGAAAAATAATTATAGTTTAGTTATTAAACTCTTCAAAATTGTCGCTTAGTACTACGATTTAGTGATATTTCTTTGGACTCGTAAACTTACCCTTCTTTGTGTAGATAATATCGTTGATTCAAAAAAAAAAAAAAAAAACTCTTCAAAATTATTATTTGACCAAATCAACGGTCGATCTTGTACTGTAGAAAGGATAAACATTTTCAGATTTTTCCATTCTTTGGAACCTGAGCGAGGGAGAGGCTGCTGACGTGTCCACACTTTTCAAAAGCCAGGGAAGCAACAGCTTCCACACAACACACATTACAGAGAGAAATCGCCGCCGGCGATTGCGATACGCTGCTCGCTGCTCGCTGCTACTGCTAAATTCGCCACTTGTCCCCTTAGCTCTCTCCCTACTCTATTTGCTCCCAATCCTCGGGCCCCGCGCCATTTCTCCGGCGACCTAACGGCACCGTATTCTACACAAGCTCCCAGGCGAATTCCATCAGCTACACTCTTCCCGATCGTGCTATGGCCGAAACGACGCCGTTGCCGGGCGCTCCTCAGCCGAGCAAGCTGTGGAAAGGGGTTTTCGTGGTGGCCGGAATCATGACCACGCTCGTCACCTACGGCGTTCTCCAGGTTCCTAATTCCCTCGCATTTCTCTTATCCTTCGAATCGTTATCCGTTTTCGTGGCGGAAATGTTGAATCTTTTGCTTCGATTTCTTGCAGGAGAAGATCATGAGAGTGCCGTACGGCGACGACAAGGCGTTTTTCAAGTACTCGCTTTTCCTCGTCTTCTGCAACCGCATCATGACGTCGGCGGTCTCCGCCGGTGCTTTGTTGGCGAGAAAGAAGGCTCTGGATCCCGTTGCTCCGGTTTACAAGTACTGCCTTGTATCGATTTCGAACATACTAACGACTACATGTCAATATGAGGTGAGAGCTGCGGTCTTTAATTTTTTTGCAGAATGTGTAATTTTTTTTCAGTTTTTGATTGATTTTGTACATTTCGGTGACCGCAGGCTCTCAAATATGTCAGCTTTCCAGTTCAAACGCTTGCGAAATGCGCCAAGATGATACCTGTGATGGTAAGAAAATACAGTTTGATCAGTTATGGTGCTTCATTGTACTATTTCTGAGTAGTTCTATCTGTTTGGTTAATTTCTGTCATGATTTATTGTCAAGCTGAGTAACATGTTGTTCGAATTCGAAGTTTCAAACTATAAAAAATGCTTGGAGCATTCAACTTATCTAGTGTGCTGGATAAGAAAAAGTGGGTAAACTTGCACGAGTGACGAGTTTTTCTCAACGGCTAAACATGCTTGATTAATCAGTGAGCTCCAAATGGTTGAACGTGTGGAAGTTGGGCTTGAGGTGTGACCTTTTAGTGAAGAGACTAATTGAGAAACTTCAGTATCTTTTTCATGAGGGACATATGATCTTGTGTTCTTTGGTTTGCCAATTCATGCGGTTATTCTTTATGCAGGTTTGGGGCACTATCATTATGCAAAAGAAATATAGGGGACGGGACTATTTTTTGGCATTTCTAGTGACAGTGGGCTGCTCAATATTCATTCTATATCCGGTATGGTCTGATTCCCTGTCGAATTCTTTAAAATTTTCCACTGAGGTGTGCACATACAAAGGATTGTTTTGAAAAGTGGTCTTAATTGTTAGCATGCCACTTTTTTGTAATACCCATGGTCTCTGATTCGTGCTGCAAGTTTCTTTATATTTCTCTATCAGCCATGCAAATACGGATGATGGTACATTTGGAACTTGCAACCAATGCCAGTATGCTACCACTTTGCATCCATGTGTATAAATTTCCATTTCCTTTCTTTTCTATATAGAATCTCTTGCAAAACTAGAATACATATAAGTACACTTATGCCTTCCAAGTTTCTTGAACAATGGCTGCTGTATGGTGCATGGTGATATTATTGTATGAATGGAATATTTGTTAGTTGAAGATGTTTCCTGTTTAGTTTCATAGTTGGCCATAGAACTCCCAGAACTACTATCCCTCATTTTCAAAGCCAAAGATTCATCCCAGTTTAGGTTGTTTGTTACAATCAATTGGGTGACTGATGTTTACATGTTAGCTTTGTTCATATCTTAGTATGATCACAGTACCATGCACCTTTGACTTACCACACTTGAGTATCTTATGTATGCACTCTGTGAGGGCATTTGACAATAAATAGGGTGTGCTTAGTATCCCTGAAATTCTATTTTTTAGCAAAGAGATATTAATGAATACTCCTTTGCTTTGTTTTCTGAAAATGGTCTAATTAATTAGAGGAAATTCCATATACGTTCATGTATGCGGCTGTTTTGTGAGATGGTGATAATTCTAATAGGAAAAGTGTAGTTCTTTGATTTAAATAGAACTAATTGTTTGCGCTTTTGAATGTAGGCAGGATCTGCTGACATTGGTCCATCTGATATATACGGTAGAGGAAGAGAAAATACCATGTGGGGCATTTCCCTTATGATTGGTTATCTTGGGTATTAACGTGAACCCTCTGTTTATTAGTTGGTTATGATTTGTCAAAAAAGAATTTGCTGCTGGCTTCTAAGATAAACATACTAAATCCGCTTCTACCAATTCAAAAATATTAATACCTATTTTACTAAAAATGTTCCATCAAACTTTATCTCCATGTCTTGATGCTTAGTTGCTAGGGTAACAATAATTTATGATACCAACGCAGCTCCAATATGCTAATTGCTTACAATGAATTAAATGCTCCCTTACAGAAGCAAACCATAACAAAAATAGTAGTTTAAAGTTTTCCTCCTTGCAATTGATTATGAGTGCAGCACTGGCAGTGTGGGTGATTTTGCTTTTGTCTATTTTTCTTTTCTTTACTTTTTACAGCGTATAGCAATAACACTGAGAATTTGACCAATAAAAAAGAATCAATAACATTGAGAATATTTGAAACAAGATACTTGGAGCCAAAAATTTATAGATTTAAGGTGCTTCTTTCTTTGTCTAATAGGTTTGATGGATTTACAAGCACGTTCCAAGATAAGCTATTTAAGGGCTATGATATGGAGATACACAATCAAATATTTTACACCACATTCTGTTCTTGTGCTCTCAGCCTGACAGGTAATATTCTTATTCAGATCTTGTTGCTCCATAAGTAGTTATTAATCACACAGAGGGATATTTCGTAGCGGGGTCGTCTATGCTTCATATTGCTTACCAGGATTCAGTGTTCATATGTTGTCACGATTTATGTTGCGGATTTCGTATCATTATCTTGCCTGTAATCCAACTTCAAAGTTATCCAAGCATGTGTTTGTGTGTCCACTGAAGGTTGTGAGTATTACTACTATGTGTGTACTAGGTACCGCATGAGCCACTGGTTCAATGGTGTTTGAATATTTTTTCAGTTGCTTAAACTTATCTGCACTTACCACCTCCTTTATATTTTTTTTCCATTCGAGTTTTATTTTTTATTTTTTTTAACCTTTTAGCGATGAGTTGTTGATTCTGCTAAATTTTCAGGTCTTCTATTACAAGGTCAACTTCTGCCAGCAATTCATTTTGTTTCTAGCCACAATGATTGTTTCTTCGACATTGCATTGCTTTCCACTGTAAGAGATCTTTCCTTGCTATTATGGTATCTGTTAATGTTACATGTTTAATTACTCTGTATTTAGTTAGCAGATGCTTCTAATTATTTTTAGTGCTAGTGCTCGTTGTTTAAGTTTTCTCTTTCCCACTGTGCCAAATTTTTTCTTTTTCTTGTCGTGTCTTCTCCTCTGTCTGTTGGTTTCCTTTTCTTTTCCTTCCTGATTTATAAGTGTTTTGTGTTGCAGGTAGCAACAGCGAGCCAGTTTTTTATTTCTTACACAATTCGCACTTTTGGTGCTCTCACATTTGCCACAATAATGACCACAAGACAGGTAAGTCATATCTCTCCAAAATTATCCTTGTAAGCGTTCCCACTTCTCCATTATTAGTGCTTCTAATTAATGGTGTCTCTCTCTTTGGTATTGAAGCTGGCCAGCATTATGCTATCGTGCCTGTGGTTTTCGCACCCCCTTAGCTGGGAACAGTGGATGGGAGCTGTAAGCCTCAACCTCAAACCTAGTAATTTTTGTATTTGTGTTTTGTTTCCCCAAAAAGCCCAAATAACGCTGCTTTTGTTACAATGACCAGGTTGTTGTCTTTGGTTCCTTATATGCGAAAAGCTTCATGAGAACGAAGCCTTCACCTTCCCAACAAATTCAGAATGGAGCTTCGAGTCCAGTGAAGGGGATCCCTTGATAGTGTTTGGGTTTTAACGGTTGCCACAATACGTCGGACTAGGTACCTACCTCTAACTTTGACCAATGGGCAGCTTTGGTTTTACAAATGTCAAGCTGCAACCTGCGAACAGGCCTTCAATTCAGGGAAACTATTCTAAATATACTCTAGATCATACACACGCATTCATACCACGCAAGAGGTCTCGTTGGAGACCAAAGATTCTTGGAGGCCTACATCTCCATAGAGAGGATTAATCATAGACTAACTAAAGGAACAAGAATGTTTCGTTTTATTCTTACATACGTGTTGGAATACACGGCTCAAAAATGTATAACGCAGCTGCGCAAGCAACATTTCAGTCGAGAGTAGGAATGGAAGAACGAAAAAGAAGAAAGTTTTGGATAATTCCACTCTCGAGTACTTTCTTCTCTTCTTCCTTATAATGATTTTTCTCTTCCTGTGACCCCAGCTTGATTAGGATTGTAATAATTGGTTTACTGTTTTGATTAGGGATGATAGTGTTTAAATTAAATGATTTTTGGTGGTTGTTTTGGTTTCTTATTGTCATTAACGTATCTTTATTATCTCAAGGGAAGCTCAGAAAGATGTGAGAAGTTGGATTTCATGAGTGTTGTGTGTGCATATTGTTTTATTGTTTTTCAGGAAACGTGTATATTTAGGGGAAGGAATAGAAAAACAAAGTAGATTGTAATAATCATGATATCAGGTTCGGCTGTAATGTTACGTCTCACAACACATTGATAACAAACTAATCCCTACCTAATTTAGCCCTAGGTACTACTTGAGGGGGCATTGTACTTTGACACTGATGTCAAACATTAGGCCAAATCAACGCGTGTCCCGAAAATATGCATCAGTGGGATAAATAAATATTCTTCAATCCATCTATTATAAACAAATGACGCTTTGCCACAGCGACGGCAAAAAATAATGTCGATACGCTTTGGTGTGGGTTCAATTATAATCTCATCCCTCTTAACATGTAACAATTTAAAGAAAATCTACAACATGCAAAATTTGGTCAAATCCAAATTTTGCAAGTGTATTTTCTATTTGATTATCGATGGGCCGGATTAGTAGATATGAACGTCAACCGGTGAAGGGTTTTGGGGATGGGGTTTACTGCCTATGTTAGATATAACGAAAGTGTACAACATTTAACAACTAAGTGGCTGTAGTTTAGTGGTAAGAATTCCACGTTGTGGCCGTGGAGACCTGGGCTCGAATCCCAGCAGCCACACACATTTTTAATGTTTTTTCTTTTAATTTTGTGTTTAATTTCCATTCATCTTTTTCTTTACAATACTTGGATGACAATCCATGGTGCTCCCTCTTAAAAAAATCACATCCTAATCTCATATCCATAAGGAATATATTCCCAACTTTATATAATCGGTGAATTTATTCCCAACTTTAGATGTTTTTTATTTACTTTTTAAAATTCTTTTTAAACTCTTTACAAGCATCTTATAAAATAAAACAAAATCGATTATCTTGTAGTACTACTTTTTCTTGGAATGTTAAAAATGGTCTTATGAGTCACGACACAAATATAATACGAGCACGAATGTATAATACAAGCATGTGCTTAATACTTTATTTATTTGGGCTGTTTCCTGCAATTTAAAATGAATGCATGGAAAAGATAAACTATTATTTTGTATGAAAATGATAATTATTTATGTAGTTTTTTTATTTTACAAACGGTAGCATGGTAAATTAATTTATAAAACATATTGTTTAAAAAATAAAATAAAATAAAATAATGTAGAGAAGGCAAAGGATTGTTTTAAAAAGTTGGTTTTTGTATTAATCTTAAAAATAGGTTATCTTGTAATACAAATTAGGGTTGTGCTATTCACACATTCTTTTCTACTTCTCATACACTCTTCTAATTTATGTAGTGAAGACAAATATTTTGTTTTAAAAAGTTGGTCTCCATATTACCTTAAAAATAGATTATCTTGTAATACAAACTATCCTCTAATCGTACTTAAATACTTCACGGATAATCCACCCTCATCCCAAATCAAAGTTGCAGAGAACTAGAGGAACTCCAAGTACCAATTTAATTACATCTTACTTATCCTAAATTTCATCCGAATTAACCCATAATCCTTTTCCTAATCATATTCTAACACATAAAAATTAGAATATGTAGAGTTTTATTTGGAGTATGTAGAGTTCCTTTAACTAGAGGAACTCCAACTATTGGTGAGAGCAAAGCTAAAAAATCTAAAAATTGTAGAGTTTTATTAAACTAAAATCTTTCAACTAATGTTAAGATTGAAATATGAAATAGAATCACATTATCTATCTAGTTAAAATCCAATCTAATCTACTCCGCTAATGTTCTTTTAATCATGAGAAATAGATCAGATTATCCATTTTTATCCTTAATCCAATCCGAACTCACAATCCCTCTCCTCATCAGATTCTACCTCCTTCCTCCTTCCTCCTCCCTCCCTAATCTCTCTCCAACAGAATGTCGTACCTCCAAACCCGCTCAACCCCCCTATATATACACCCCCAACACACACCTTCCTCACCGCTCGATCGCATTCAATCATTCAATCAATCACTTTTCTCTCGTTTTTGGGTTTTGGGTTTTTCTGGGTTCGTGAAAATAATCGCAAAGAATGGAGCTTGATCTTTCACCCAAGTTGGCCAAGAAGGTGTACGGCGGCGATGGTGGCTCCTACTTTGCCTGGTCACCGTCGGAGCTTCCCATGCTCCGTGAAGGTAACATCGGCGCCGCCAAGCTCGCTCTGGAGAAGGACGGGTTCGCTCTCCCCAAGTACTCTGATTCCAACCAGGTCGCTTATGTCCTCCAAGGTATACAATCTTCTCTTTTGTTCTTGCGATTAATTCATTAATTAATTTTTTTTTTATGATCGGATTGATCTTATTTGTTTTTCCTGATTGGATTGATCTGCATCATGAATTTATATGTGAATAGTCCATAATTTATCATTAAGATCATATGGCTTAAACTATTTTTTTTTTTTTTTTTAAATTTTCTAAGATTATCTTTGTGAATCATGAAATTCGTAGATGAACTGTGATTAACTTTATGATCAAATAAGATAATGTGGGTTTTAATTTGTTATAATTGTATTTTTTAATTTCTGGGATTTGTTCTTTTAGGTACTGGCGTAGTCGGAATTGTCCTCCCTGAGAAGGAAGAGAAGGTTCTTCCAGTTAAGAAGGGTGATGCCATTGCCCTCCCCTTCGGAGTTGTCACTTGGTGGTACAACAAGGAGGACACTGAGTTCGTTGTTCTTTTCTTGGGTGACACTTCAAAAGCTCACAAGAGGGGTGAGTTTACCGACTTCTATCTCAATGGCTCCAACGCCATTTTCACTGGCTTCTCAACTGAGTTTGTCGGTCGGGCATGGGATTTGGAGGAGAGTGTTGTGAAGACTCTTGTTGGCAAGCAATCCGGCAAGGGCATTGTCAAGTTGAGCGGAGTTACCTTGCCCGAGCCAAAGAAGGAACACCGTGATGGTATGACATTGAACTGCGAAGAGGCTCCCCTGGATGTTGACATTAAGGGTGGTGGAAGAGTTGTGGTCTTGAATACCAAAAACCTTCCCTTGGTCAGTGAGGTTGGGCTTGGTGCTGACCTTGTGAGGTTGGACGGAAGTGCCATGTGCTCCCCTGGATTTTCTTGTGACTCGGCTCTGCAGGTGACTTATATTGTTAGGGGCAGTGGCCGTGTCCAGGTTGTTGGTGTTGGCGGTAAGAGGGTGTTGGAAGCTACCATCAAAGCCGGTAATCTCTTCATCGTTCCTAGGTTCTTTGTTGTGTCAAAGATTGCTGATCCAGAGGGCTTGGAATGGTTTTCTATCATCACTACTCCCAAGTAAGTTTTTCTTCCTTACATTATCCGACATGTTCTGTATTGCTTTACCTGCCCCTAATCTGCTTTTTTCGTCTTACATAATTACGCTTTCGTTATTCTTGATTTAGGCTCAGCTAGTTGAATTATAGTTTTCTCTGCATTTATAACATCCTGCTGCTTGGAACACACATATACATTCCCACCACACACAGAAAACTTAATTTGAGAGAGTTGACAATGTTTTACACCAGAAGTTTATCGATTGGTGTTGAATGTTATGCTAATTCATTTAATTACTTCACTGCAGCCCGATATTCACCCACTTGGCTGGAAGCATTGGGTGCTGGAAGGCTTTATCTCCTCAGGTGCTCCAGGCTGCGTTCAATGTGGATTCGGAAACAGAGAAACTTTTCCGTTCGAAGAGGACTTCTGATGCAATCTTCTTCCCTCCACCCAAGTGAACAGATCGAGCTCAGGCCTAGTTCCATGGTCCAGAGTCTCCAGACTCCAAATAAAATTGCTTTTTGCTCGTAGGATTTCTGCCTTTCAATTTTTCAATCTTCTTTTCTAGTTGTATAGTTTTGGACCTGCCTTATTTGGTATAAAAATTTCTAGCAATTTCTTACTCTAATTAATTCAGATGGTTTTGCATGTTGGAATTTGGATGTAGTTGATGTTGATATATTATCTTGGATTGACAAAAAAGATGTTGAACTGCTTCCAAATTTTGGTAATGCAATTTTAATGTTTGTCTTGTTAGATTATTGCAAGAGCTCGAAGGTTTGGTAGTTATTACTTAATACTACAGTTTAATGATATTTCTTTCGCGAGTTTTAAATTCGATTCTCGTCAAAAGATAAATTCGAACTATAATTTTATGGTTAGCCCAAAGGCAAACTTCGAACTGGAAATTAAACTAGGATATCGCCGGTACTAAAAACACAAATTGAAAAACCAAGAGATGCTCAATATTCAATAATATTTAATAGTGCAATTCAAATTATACAACACAGCTTAGAGTCCCCGGTGCCGAAAAGCGTTTCTGTTGCTCCCATTCCCTCTTCGAACAAAAACTCGTCTCTGCGTTTCCGTGAAAGCAAAAACCAAAACGAAAGTGAGAAACTCGGTCGGAATTGCAAAAGCGCTTTTTCCAAGAGCACTGCGCGACTCGTATTGCGAAAGAAATGGCACCCTTGAAATCTCTGGAGGCAGAGCACCCAGTAATCGACTCAAATTTCCAGACGTTTTGCGCCTCCCATGGCATCTTCTCAGGTGGGTTCCATAATTCCGCTCCGTCAATGACGAAATTTGCTTCGGTCCCGGTAAAAGCACCTTACTTTATATCTGGGGTCTCTTGAAGTTGATACCCAATAGAGAAAATGAAGAGCCCAACTTGAATTTTGTGAATTTTTTTTGGTGCAGTGGAAGATTTCCTCATTCACGACCTCGATGAATTAGCTGGTTCTGCTCGGCAACATCCCACATCTGAAAAGCTAAAGCAGGTTTTTCCCATAAGCACTTTTGTTAGTAATCACAGATTCATGTTTTCTGTTCATAAATCCACCTTCAATTCAATTAATCATATCATGTATGTGATGGGTTAAGCAGGGAATTACTGAGGTCCACTCTATCATTGATTCTCAGCACCAGCCATGGTTGAATGGTATGGAGCTTTTAGATGATGCTTTGCATTTCAAACATGTATTATCAACTGGGTGTGAAGGGTATGCTTTTTGATTAGCCAAAACACACTGACCTATTCCTTTTCACTGCTATTAGTAATACTCAATGTAATGTTTCTTGGATTGTTGTGAAACCAGGATTGATTTGTTACTCGGAGGTGGATTGCGTGAGGGACAGGTAACTGAACTTGTCGGTCCATCTTCCTCTGGTAAAACCCAAGTAAGTAAATCGTGTTTCTCAGCAATTACATAAGTTGGTGAAGGCAATGATTTCAAATTTTCAGCTTACACATCACAATTTGTTTTGTCATTGCTTATGCAGACTGTGTTGTGCCTACTTTGTGATCAATAGTTCAATGTTTATCTTTGTAGTGATACCATGAGTAACTGTATGATATTAGTAGCGTTTATATCTCAAAAATTATATTCAAATTCTTGGTAGTGTTCAGGTTTGCCTACTATCTGCTGCAAATGTTGCAACGAAGCATATGGGTGCTGTTGTCTACCTGGACACAGGAAACTCGTTCTCACCTGAACGAATTGTGCATTTTGTTGGTGATATCTCTAACCATGCCTTTGATCAGGTCACCCCATCACTTTGAATAAATTTTCTGTGTTTTGTTTGTTTTAGCTAGCCATTTTACCCTACTGAACTACTAAATTCTCTGATTTGTCCGGACTGAATTTATCTGTAGGCTGGACGAAGAGTTTTTCAGAAAGTAATGAACAACATTTTATGCCATCCTGTGTTTGACATTTTTACAATGTTCAATCTCTTACACCAGCTAGAGTTCAGTTTGCCGTCTCAGGTTGACATTGCCATGAGGCATTTCGTTTCCCATTTCTTGATAGAGTTCCTATTTCCCTGTTTATTGAACAAATGTACCAGTTCCAGATGCAGAAAGGAGAGCAGGTGCGGTTGCTTATTGTTGATTCGATCTCTTCACTAATCACCCCAATTCTTGGGAACAGTGGTTCACAGGGTATATATCATTGTATGCAAATAACAGTTTTCTTCAGTTTGTCGTTTTCTTCAATTTATATTTATGATGTTTTCCCATAATTAAGAAAAAGGAAGGTTCACCTCGGTAGGTATATTACACGTTTCGAAGTTTTATTTGTTCATTCATACAACCGAAAAATGTCGTATTTAACTTGTTAAGATGGGAGCTGATTTATTGATGCTTGGGGAACAACTGCAGGACGTGCTTTGATGATATCTGCTGGATATCTGTTAAAGAAGTTAGCACACGAGCATAATCTTGCAGTGCTGGTAAGTTTTCATTGGATACACGATGTGTACAATTCTCAGCTTTACATAATCTTTCACTTTTAGTGAATTACTTTCTTACTAAAATCAACCTAGAGAAGCTGTCGTCCTACAAATTATTTTTAGCTGTAGTAAATATGACGTTGTTATGTAATTTATAGTTTGGATCAGTTTCTTTTTCACTTCAAGCTTATTTGCATCCTTGCTATCGTTTTTTTTGTCTTAATATTAATTAAATGTGAGAGAAAAATATTTGAATTGAAATCAAGTTCATGCTTTCAAACATGACGAACATTTCATTTGAAAGGGTTTAATGGAATAAATGTGAAGGTGACCAATCACACGGTGGGTGGGGAGAAAGGTATTCCAAAACCAGCTCTTGGACAGACCTGGAAGAGCATTCCACACATGAGGCTTCTGCTTTCCGGTGATCAGGGAAATAGTACCCGGACTATTTCTGTGCTAAGACACCCATCTACGGTACGTTAATCCACATTTGGTTATGATTGTGACGCATTTACTAATAAAATCACTTTGCTGTACAACTTTACTATCATTACTCGTGTCTCTTGCTCCATCCCTCGCAGATAGTTCCTTCTTTTTCAGTTTCCGTTCAGAGCTGAAGCATGCTCCTACCACAGTTAACATTACTTCCAATGTAGTTCCATAACTTCTTATTGCTCCTTTTTCTTTCTCAGGCTTCTGGCAAGTCTACAAGGTTTACAATTTAGGAGTGCACGGTAGATTTAACTTATACTTGCCGCTCCTACACGAAAAGGTAGGAAGAGTGGTTCATGTAGATAACTGAAGCTGCTCTATACACGATACTGTTAACAAATTTAAGGAGAGTGCTCTCTTTATAAGTTCGAGATTCTGAGATTGGGGATAGATTAGTTCAGATTGCAATTTTTTACCGACTACAGGGAAATAGATATAACTTTATTATCTTTTGTGTGTACTTTGGTAGTTTACGGTGTTTGTGAAGTTAGGGAACTAGTCACCAACATTTTGTTTGAATGAGAAAATTAAATTATGTATTTTTCAGTTTATTTTTTGTTGTAATTTTGTTTTAATTTGAGAGCATAACTGGAAGTTTATAGAAAAAGGGTGCGGCAAGATGATCAACTGATGGAAGGAAGCACACTCGATGACGGCCGAAAGAAACCTTTTCACGTACAAAGTGGTAATCCAGCCAAATGTGGCGAGTTTGGGCATGTAAAACGGGGTTCTAAGCCATATATGCAGTGCTGTAAGTTGTACAGCATCGCCAAGATTATACAGAAGGGAAAGGAGCCAAGACATCCCAGCAGACATGACCCAATCAGCTATACTCCGACCTGGCGCTCGATTGGGAAACTGTAGGTTGCTTCTAAGATCACCTAAGATATCAAGTTCGTTCTTAAATAAACGAGATAGCAAGAAGCAAGAGGCTCGTAGAATCTGCGTCGGAGTATGCAAGAGGCTCGTAGGAAAGTGCTGAGCTGCGATAAGGATTCCCGAAAATGAACATTTGCAGTGAGAAGCAGATTGAGAAATTAGGGTTTGTTGGCAAAAGTTTGGCGCAAATATTAGATGGCACACGTTAGGTGAAAAATTAGAGGAAGAAGTTAGCTGAAACTAACCTAGGCTGATTGGGTGACTACTGTACGACTTTGTTTTTGTTTAATCATATAAACTTTTTGGACAGTGAAGATGATCACGTTCTGCACATATAATATAATGACCATGTTTTGGAAAACAACTTATCAACCATTCTTCCTCTAGCAAGAAGGAGAAGCCATGGCAGTCGTTGAGCTCCTCTCCCTCTTCTCGGTTCTCTTCATCGTATTTCTTCTTCTCCGACCCCTCTCTGCCTCCAAATCCCAAACCCTACTCCCTCCAAGCCCCTTTGCCCTACCCATCATCGGCCACTTCCACCTCCTCAACCCTCTCATCCACCAATCCTTCTACAAACTCTCCCTCCAGTTCGGCCCCTTATTCTCTCTCCGCCTTGGCTCCGTCCCATGCGTCGTCATTTCCTCCCCAGACCTCGCGAAAGAGTCCCTCAAGACCAACGAGCTCTCCTTCATATCCCGCTCTCAGTCCATCGCCATTGAGCGCCTCACCTACAACTCCTCCCTTGCATTTGGACCCTATGGACCTTATCATAAATTCATCAAGAAGCTCAGCCTGAGTGAGTTTCTAAGTAGCCGTAGCGTCAGCAACTTTGCTTCGATTCGAACCCAAGAGTACCTAAGGCTTTTGAGGCTGTTGGCCAAGAAAGCTGAGAGTGGTGAAGCTGTTAATCTCACCGAGGAGTTACCAAAGCTTTCCAACAATGTGATCGCAAAAATGATGTTGGGGAATTCTAAGGGGTCTAGTGCTGAAGGCAGAGACGAGGAGGCTAGGCTTGTGGTGAGAGAGGTAACAAGGATTTTTGGGGAGTTTAACTTGTCAGATTTTGTTTGGCTTTGCAAGAAGTTGGATTTGCAGGGATTTGGGAAGAGAATTCAAGACACTCATCGGAGATTCGACGCATTGGTGGAGAAGGTTATTTCAGAACGTGAAGAACTGAGAAAGAAAAACATGAAAAATGAAGGAGGCAGTGGTGGCGAGGAGGTGAAGGATTTTCTTGACATTTTGCTTGATATACTGGAAAAAGGGAGTGCTGAGTGTGAGGAGGTGGAATTTACAAGAGTGCACATCAAGGCTTTAATCATGGTACGTAAAAGTTCTTGTTCGTTTGACTTTCAGTTCAATTATGTTAAATAAAGGTCAACTTATGGGGATATGTTATTGAAACAACAAATAGAAATGCTAAAGTGAGACTTTCTATGAACCCTTCGCATTTTTTTGTGTGCACAATATTTTATAATGTTGATACAAAAGTTTTGCACAATATTTTATAACACCCCCTTCTCTCCTAAGTTTTGTACCGGATCATGAATGTCTGGCAATGATGGATTCAAATTCTCTCTCTCTCTCTCCCTCTCTCTCCATATATATGTCTTCCCCTTTTCTCTGTTGCATCCACACCGGTTCTTATTATGAACAATTGCACAGAGACGAGGCCTCGTCTTTTTGCTCACAAGGTCTCCTTCCTCCGGCTGCTCTCCGATGACTGTGTCGTTGAAATCAAGGAAGTTGGCACGAAAAGTTCAAGTCCGGAATAGTGGGTAGGAGGAATCTGATGCACGGTTGCAATTGGATATTTCTTGGTGTCATTGAGTGTTCTTTGGTCTCTTTGCAAACAAAAATGGATTTATCACATTTTAATTTCAAGACGTTAAGAATTCTCTTTTGTTACTTTTAATTTTTAGAATCTTGTTTAGTTTAGGTCTTCAAGGTCATTTTGCATGAAGTTAATTTTGTCAATAAAATTTTCATATTAAAGTGACACAGAAAATAAGAGATTGGGGCGTACGTAGACATAACACCAAAGCTTAATTTTTTACACAACGCCTTAGTGCCATTTCCTATTATTTAGAGCTATATATATAACAGATAGGTTACTTAACATCAAATGGCTTTTAGGTGAATAATGAAATTGGATTTTTCAGGATTTCTTCACGGCAGGTACAGATACAACCGCCATTTCAATGGAGTGGGCACTAGCAGAGCTCATCAACCACCCGAAGGTGCTGGAGAAAGCAAGGGAGGAGATTGATCGAGTCGTTGGGAATAGACGGCTGGTCGTAGAATCGGACGGTCCAAACCTTCCATACATACAAGCCATCATAAAAGAAACACTGAGACTGCACCCATCTGTGCCTATGATCCCAAGAAAGAGTGTACAAAAGTGTAACATTGGAAACTATGTGATCCCAGAGAACACAATGCTATTTGTGAATGCTTGGGCCATCGGAAGGGACCCAAAGTATTGGGAAAATCCTTTGCACTTTTACCCTGAAAGATTCTTAGCACCACTCAGTGGTGGAGGAGATGGAGCGAGTGCATTAGATGTTAGGGGGCAACATTTTCAGCTGCTTCCGTTTGGGACTGGGAGGAGGATATGCCCTGGTTTAAACCTAGCCCTGCAAATGCTGCCAGCCCTACTTGGTGCAATGGTTCAATGCTTTGATTGGAAAGTTGTTGGGGTAAATCAGAAGCATATGAACGGTGATGATCGTGTTCTGGAAATGGATGAAGGGCCAGGAATGACAACTCCACGAGCCCATGATTTGATTTGCATTCCAGTGGCACGTTTTGATCCCGAGTGGTATCCTTGACCCATAAAGCAGGTGAGCATATTGTAAATGTTTGAAGACTTTGATCCAAAAAGAAGTTTGAGGACTTGAAGAGGGTGTCAAACTTATTGGGCAAATTTACCTTTTCTATTTACAATTACATGGAAATGGATAAATAACACTACGTTATTTCTCTTCTTAAGAGGGGTGCAAGAAACTTTCATGTATCATAATTTACAGGCATTCTGTAGTCTATAATACTTGACTCCTTATATGTAAGAAGTTACTTTTTTTTTCTTCTTTCAATAATGATGTGCCATCATTTCCCTATATATACAAACTTCATGATTAGAATCATTCGTTGATTTTTAGTCATCATCTAAATATCTTTTTACAAAAAAATTACTCAATTTGAAAATCGTTTAGTCATTAATGTATGTCAAACCAATCGATTTTGATAACAAGTAATATTCTCACGATTGTTTGATTTAGAGAATCATTAGATAATAAAGATAATGAATTATTCCTATTCTGACGTTTGTGTGCGGTAAATGATGTCACTATATCATTGAAATGAATGAATAACTTTTTACATGTAAGAAACCAACCCTTGTCCTTATCTATCTCTTTCATCAAGTTATATGTCATCCAATTTAAGTTTTCTTTTTCGACCCATAAAAATTATAATAAGTACTTTTATGATTAAGGCTTACTTAAGCCTCATGTACATTACATGAAGTCTCACTTTATTTCTACAGTTTGTCATGTCTCACTTTGTTTCCTGTACATATCCATTGTGTTTCATTTACTCCATTTCTTTAATTGGGTTAAAGAGGCGTTAGTTTCGTTGATTTGACAAAGGCTCCTTGATTTTTTCAATCAATTTTTACATTTGGGATATCTTAAACCACAAAAATTACCCTATGTGATTCTCAAATTTCCTTCTTAGCAACCCTAAACAATATTATCCCTAAAACTCACAATTTCTTCAATCTATCACTATATTCACTGTTGAAAAGATCAAAGGACCCCTACCATATTAATGAAACTGATGCTCAACCCAATTGACGGAATGGGGTACCGTGTGACACGAAAAATACTTACAAAGGATAAGGTGAGACATAATCAAGTGTATGTTGTGAAGTGAAATTTTGTCTAGAGTATAGAGGGGTACCAAAAAATAAGCTTTAATAGTAAAATTGGTTATGTTATTAGGGTATAAAAGGAAAAATCAAATAAGGTGACATGTTACAATGAGAGAGCTATGGCTAAAGGATATTGTTTGGCTCCTTATAATTACATGTATCGTAATCGAAATCATTCATTCTTTTAATAATTATCTAATGATCATCTAAAAAGACAATTATTTTGGTTTGAAGTCCGTTTAGTCATATATATATATATATATATATATATATATATGAAACCACAACTTTTTAATAATTTTTTATTCATATGTATTTTTTAGACTATATTTTGTATACCATAATTTTAGATCATACTAGAAAAATTGCCCGTGCTTCGCTGTGGGTTTTGGAACCTTTGTCCACAACAGGCATGAATAATTTGCACAGAAAGATGCACTACAAAGACGGTACGAACAGAGTCACATCCTAAAATGCACCAATGCAGATAGCACACATTTCACCAGAGTAAATGCAACAAAATCACAAATCAATACAGGCATCTCTAAAGAATTTAAATGACCAAGAGATGAGGGAACCGAGCTGATAAATATTTAAATAACCAAGAGATGGGTGAACAGAGCTGATGAGAATTTAAATAACCAAGAGATGGGTGAACCACGGGAAGAAAAGTATGCTACCTTTTACTATAATTGGAACGAAATTAAAAATATCTCACCATCACACTGCCCAGAAGTACAACTCTTAAGGAGAAAGTGAGAATTAAAGAGGTGTTCTCCAGATGATTCTCAAAACATCCCCTTACAATTTTTCACCCAATATCTCCTATGTATGATTATAGGTCAAAAGCACAACAGTAAACTGGGTAAGGGGGAAAATCTACCTTAGGAGCCAATAACGAAAGGAAAAACAGGCTAAAACACTCTTTGAATTGTTCCAACAATAGGATAATAGGATTCACTAAATCATTAGAGATTGCAACAATGAGAGAGTGTATAAGCTCACCGATGTTCCCCTCTACACGTAGAACAAAATATCTGCAAAACAAATAACATTCAGTCACCCTAGATACAAATCAAAATGCACAATTAAAACTTAAATAAGATTATACTGCTCAACAAACTTAATGTAAAGGAATCTTATTGAGAGTAATGTAGGCGCATGATGTTTTAACATGAGTCCGATAAAGATACGCTCCAGTTTAGTGAGAATTAGGATAAACCTGCAGCTATCAGTTACAGGTTCCACTGGATGAGGGTGCGCGAGCATGTAGTTCACCTGCAAGGATACATCAGACCATCCTTCAATCTCACTGACAACAAACCTACCCTCTCCCTTCTCTCTCTGTCTGAATTCCTTTCAAATGACAGACAAATACAACCACCATACATGAAATCACATTTTCGCTTCTCCCAAGCACTAAAGCTGAAAAACAAAGTAGACTTCCAAAATCAAAATAATTGATTTTACCATCCTCAACATGCTCGAAACCCAAAAGAACAAAAACAGAAATGAAAGCAAAGGGAATAACTTCAATCATAGATGGACTTAAAGAACTCAATTCAGTGAATTCATTAATCTTCTATCCTTTTTTCCCTCAATTTTCTCGGAAACCAAACAGAAAATGAGACATGAGTTAAACGCTATTCAAAAGGGAGAAAAGTGCGAATTCCCTATCACTCAATTTCTAATATCAAACAAACAAAATTAATCCAAACCCAAAACAACATTAAACGTTAATATTCAAACTTTACTGCTTTTTAGCTCTCTGAATTGACTCTCAAACCAAACACAGAAACTAAACCCAGTAAAAATATTATCCATTTTTTAAAACCACTTGTCAATTCAACATAAAAAAAAAAAAGGAACAGAAACAGTCCTAATTACTCCACGACACTGCGCTTTTTTTGGTCTAGTAATGCTGCATACATGGAAAACTTAAAGCTCAAAAGTAGACATCCAAGAAAATTAAATCCTTCTGCAAAGGATACAACTATTAACAAAGATTTGGGAAATTTCAATTTTCTGAATGAAGCATCTCTTCTGAATGACAAACTCAGATCTTGGAAATAAACAATAATATTACTATAGGCAAAGAAAAAAGAAGAAAAATGAAAGCCAGTATTATAGGTGGTCTGTGGAAATGACAAATTGCACTGCGATAAATCTCCGAATTGCCCATTGTCCACCATCCCCAACTTAAACTCAAATAGAGAGAGGCACCACATGGGTTAGAAATTTAATATTAGCGTTCAACTGAACTTCTTGAATCCCGAAAAAAAAAAAAAAAAATCCTATTTTGCTAAAGATACCCGAAACAGTGTACAATGCAATCCAAAACCCAATCAAATTAAAATCCCTAATATCAAATTTAAGAATCCCAATTAAACAAAAACTGACCTAATTGATTGGATATCCCCGCAAGTACTAATTAATTGGATATCCCTGCAAGTACTATTCAAATGTTTCATTAGAGAAAAGAGGTAGCGGAGAAACCTCATATCTGAGAATTGAACTGAGAAGTTGGTTTCCGCTGCAGAAGTGAACCGAGAAATAACTTCTCCATTTCGAAGCCAGTAAATCAGAGTCTGCAGCTGTTGGATTCTCTCTGTTCCAATCAACCAAGTTTTCCATTTCAAACTTCCCATCAAATATTTGACAGCAATACAACCAATAACAAGAAAAAATTTAAACCAATCCAAACACTAAAACCCTTTTAATTTTCCATGTGTATTCAATGATTTGGTTCCTATAAAAATAGGAAATATGGAATAATTATTTGGAGATAGAATCACATATAGAGCTAGCAGAGGAAGCAAACAAGATATGCAAAAGCAAATTAAGAGATCATCATATTACAAAAGCTACATAAGCAAATTAAGAGATCCTCATATTTGGAGACACACACACATAAAACTGCAAAAATAAATTATTATTGCCGACAAAATACTTGAAAATCTAAAGGCTAGGGATTTTCACTCTCTTACTGAAAAAAACAAAAACAAAAAAAATCCCGTTTCTGAGTAATATAACCCAAACTCATCTTATACAGCAAAGAAGCATAGGACTGAGAAATCAGAGCCTAATTTCCAATATCAGAAGAGTATGAATTATTCAACTTAAACACTAATTTCGTTAACGAGGATTAAAATAGGCGCGAAATCCATACAATTTATAAGTTACCATTTATTCAAGTTCTGGTAAGGTGTGCGACGGCGATGAGAAGGCGAGATGTGCAACGGAGATCAAATATACCTGCCATCAACCAAAACCAAATGCAAGCAAAACCCATCAACTAAAACCCAGCGCAAGGTAAATCATCAACCAAAACTAATAATTTATCAATTGCAGTAATTAGGTCAAACCCACATTGACATTTCACCCAGAAAAGTAAAAAAAAAAGAAAAGTTAACTTGCACTGGGCCGCCTCCTGGGCATTTCATGTTCAAACTCCGGCCACTTCATTGGTTGGTGCAAATACCAACGGAGATGAGAAGGCGGGGTGAACAACGGAGATCGCAAAGCAGGGATTTTTGGTGTGGAAATAACCAACCCTACACCCGCACCTCAACCTACACCTCTCTCTCTCTATAGCCTTCCCCTCAACCCCAAACCCCCTTGGGCAACCATACCTCCCTCTCTCTCTCCCCCTCTGCAGCAAACACGCGTTCCTCTCCCAGAACTTTACACGCATATCGAGCATGACCGCACCCACCCTCTCACCTTCTCTCCCTGTAATCCCGGACCCAAACCCCACTCTGTCCACCTGGAACCCCTCCCGTCAACCCTCTCTCTACCTGCAACCCATCAACTCCCCTGTGAACCATGCCTCTGAACACATGGACAGCAATCACCCCTAAACGCAGAATGGCAAAAGTGCCTCCAGATCCTGTCCGTTGGATCTGGATTGAAGCGGGCAAAAGAGTCATTTCGACTCTTTCTGTGAACCTAGCCCAACACATTGGACAACCCACTTCCGAAGCCCCCACATGGCCCAAAACCAGCAACCCAAAACAGGCCCGAATCAGGCCTAGGGCACCCAAACCTATGGACTATATTACCCTCCTAACTTTTAGTAATTACCCCAGCCCAACACAGATTTGATGGCATCAATGTGTAAATAAAGCAAAATCAAGGGGCAAAAATTTGACTGTAATCCTTCCTCAATTTTAGAATAGATAATTTTATAGACCATATTTTGAAAATGTTAGGGATACCATATTTTTTAGACAGCATGATGTGGTGGTTGATGATTGAATACCTTCTTTAAGGATTTAAACAAGGGAACTTCAACGAAAAGCTTCCGGTATTGTTCACTTTAACAAAAAACCACATTTTAACACTAAAAAGTCAATCCTGGTACTATTCACTTTATCTTTTATTTTGTCTTTATCGCTAAAATTCTAAGTTTTCAAGCCATTTTCATTAAGTTTCCTTTTAAACAATGAATGCAACCATCAACTATCACATCATGTGATTTACAAAATATAGTTCCAGTCGTTGGTGTCTCGAGCATTACCATTTTTAGACAGATGATCACGTTTTATATGCACGTATAAGGACTCAAGGACCACACTTTAGAGTTTCCAAAACTTACCAACCGTTATTCTTCCTCTCACAATTAACAATGGCAGTCCTCGAGCTCCTCTTCCTCTACTCTATTCTCTTAACCATCCCTCTTTTTCTCGTCCAATCTTCACCTCCAAATCAAAAACCCATCTCCCTCCAAGCCCCTTAGCCCTACCCATCATCGACCACTTCCACCTCCTTGGCCCTCTCATCCATCGATCTTTCTACAAACTCTTCATGAGGTTTGGCGCCTTATTCTCTCTCCGCCTTGGCTCCGTCCCATGCATTGTGGTTACCATGCCAGAGATTGCGAAAGAGTTCCTCAAAACCCACGAGCTCTCCTACATATCATGTGCTCAAACCATTGCCATCGAATGCCTGACCTATGATCACTCTATCACAGGATTTGCACCCTATGGCCTTATTATAAATTGATCAAAAATCTCAGCGTTAATGATGTCCTAAGCAACCGTAATGTCAGCAACTTTGCTTCAAGTTTTAACCCAAGAGTACCCAAGGCTTTTGAGGTTGCGGGCCAAAAAAGTTGAGAGTGGTGAAGCTGTTGATCTCATCAAGGAATTACCAAAGCTTTTCAACAATGTGATCGCCAAAATGGTGTTGGGGAATTTTAAGGGGTCTAGTGTGAAGGTAAGGACGAGGAAGCTAGGCTTGTGGTGAGAGAGGTAACAAGGATTTCTGGGGAGTTTAATTTGTTCGATTTTGTTTGGTTTTGCAAGAAGTTGGATTTGCAGGGATTTGAGAAAAGAACTGAAGACACTCATAGGAGATACGAAGCATTGGTGGGGAAGGTTATTTCAAAACGTGAAGAACTGAGAAAGAAAAACTTGAAAAATGCAGAAGGCAATGTTGAAGAGGAGGTGAAGATTTGCTTGATTTGTTGGAAAAAAAGGAGTGGTGAGATTGAGGGGGGTCAAATTTGCAAGGATTCACATCAAGGCTTTAATCATGGTACGTAAAAACTCTTTTGGCTCAAATTGATTTTTTCTTTTTGTGTGTTTATTAATTTGTAACATCTATGCATAATTTTTGAAAAATGTTTGGAACAAAACTTGATAGTGGAAATGTGGCAGATGAGTTGGACAAGCCACACAATTTAATTTCAATTTCAAATTTCTTATTAATTAAAACATTTCAATAAGGAAAATTGCAACTTAATTGGGTATGAACCTTAAACCGACAGAAAAATTTGATTTTGACTCCTAATTCTAGTGAAATCTAATAGAAATTATTTAATGAAATAATCAGATGAAATCTTTCTACTAAACCACAAAATAAAATTTGAAAAGTAAACAAAAAAAACAATCATGAGCTAAGAAGCCATGGAGTACCAGTGAAGATTGGAGATGGAAATACTCGAAAGGAGAATGATGGAGGAGATTGGGGCTACGGGAAAGGTATTCCAAAACCAGCTCTTGGACAGAGTTAGAAGAGCATTCTACACGTGAGGCTTCTGCTTTCCGGTGATCAGGGAAATAGTAGCCGGACTATTTCTGTGCTAAGACACCCATCAATGGTACGTTAATCCACATTTGGTTATGATTATGAAGCATTTACTGATTAAATCACGTTGTTGTACCAATTTACTATCATTACTCGTGTCTCTCGCAGATAGTTCCTTCTTTTTCAGTTTCTGTTCACTATCTTATTGTGCCATTTGGTATGGTATCCTAACAATACTCCTCTTAAAACAAAACTTACAATTGAAAACACAAAACAACAACATTCCAGAATTACAAATTGCAGAAACAAGAAAAACAGTAATTTGAACTTCAAAAATTAACAATTTCATGGCACAACTCCCATGTAGCATCTTCTCTAGAATGGTTCTGCCATTGAACTAAGACTTCTGTGGAAGCAGCATTACCCCTTTCAGTCATCCTTCCCTCCAAAATTGCAATAGGTACTCTTGCAGTATTCCATTTTCTATAATCACAGGTAAATGGACTGTGGTCTGCACTTGTGATCCTAAGTGTTTCTTCATACATGAGACATGAAACACATGGGGTAATTTCGAGTGTTCAGGCAATTTCAACTTATAAGTAATAGCACCAATCTTGGACAAAATTTGAAAATGACCATAAAACCTGGGTTGCAGTTTGTGAAAGCAATGTGAAGCCAAAAACTTGAGCTGATATATGATCAATCTCAAATAAACCCAATCTCCTTTCTGCAAACACTCTCTCAGTCCTATGTTTATCTGCTTGAACTTGCATCCTGAACTGAGTTGCTTCTTAATTAGTTTTTAGAAGAGCTAACATTCTATTCCTTTCCTGTAAAACCTGGTCCAAAAAGTCAACCTTTGTTGTACCACTTTCATATGCAGTAATGATTGGAGCAGGCTATCCATATAACGCTTCATATGGAGTCATCTTGATAGAATTGTGATAGCTAATGCTATAGCTATACTTAGCCCAAGAGAGCCATTTTGCCCATTTCTTAGGCTGCAAGCTACAGAAGCATCGCAGATAGGTTTCCAAACACCTATTGAGGACCTCATTTGGCCATCAACTTGTGGATGGTAGCCTGAACTAAACACAAGGCTGATCCTAGATTGAAGAACTCTTTCCAAAATTTACTCATGAAGATTGGATCTCTGTCACTCACTAGTGATTGTGGCATACCATGCAGCTTAAAAACATGATCAATGAATAGCTGAGCTACTAATGCAGCAGAATGTGATAAGCTACAAAGTGTACATATTTGGACAATTTGTCTACCACCACCCAAATCACAGATTTTCCCTTACAAGGAGGTAATCCCACAATGAAATCCATTGAAATATTAGCCCAAACCTTGTTTGGAATTGGTAAAGGTTGTAACAGGCCTGGGGGAGATAAGGTCTCATATTTATGCATTTGACAGGTTGCACAAGCTGCAACTCTTCCTTTAATGTCTTTTTTCATCCTTTCCCAATAAAAAGATCTTGACACTCTTATCTGTTTTCAAGAATCCTTCATGACCTGTAGTAGGGTTAGAATGGTGTTCATTATAGATTCTATCTCTCCATTCACTGGTGAGACTAACCACAATCTTGCCTTTGTGTTTTAAAAAACCATTATCACACTGAAATTTGAGGTTGGCAATAGGTGCTGAATCACCATCCATATCAAGCACTGATTGTCTTTTTGAAATTAGGGATCTTTCTCAATGTGTCTTCGAAGATCATCCATCCAACTAGAATAGGGATAAAAGATAGTAGCCAATTGAACTTCTTCCAATGACTGCAGTGATGGTGAAATAGTGTTGAGATGAGATCTAGACAAGGCATCAGCAATTTGGTTACCCTTCCCTTGCTTAAATTGAATCTCATAGTGATCCAAAAACTTCTTGGTGATAGAACTATTAATTCCTAATTTTAGGAGTAAGAGTCATAACTTCTCTTTGGAAGATAGACTTCTTTAGTATGAGAGGGGAAACTTGAACTTTTGGAGAAACAAAAGGAAAGAAGAAGAGAATTTGCTTTAATTATGCTTGTCGAAGTTTCGAAGGCAACCCTCTCCGAAGACAAGGCAAACCCTGACCCTGAAGAAGACAATGCAAACCCTGGCCCTAAAGAAGACAAGGCAAACCTTGACCCTAGCCTTGAAGAAGACAAGGCAAACCTTAACCCTGGAGAAGACAAGGCAAACCCTGGCCCTGAAGAAAACAAGGCAAACCCTGGCACTGAAGAAGACAAGGCAAACCCTGACCTCGAATAAGACAACGCAAAGCCAGACCCTAAAAAAATGGATCTCTCTACAGCCACTTGGCATTCATAATCATAACTATCACATGATGTTTGTGGGTAACGTATCTGGAAACCCTCACAAGACTTCACTCGTCCTAGCAGGGTCACCTATGGGTTTAAAAGGCTTGTTGCATGCACTCAATGCAATCAAGTTCCCTACGAAAGTGGCATTAGTTTTCAACACTAGTTTTTCTTATTTTTAGTTTCTAAGTATTTAAGTTTCACTGTATTGTGTGAGTGTTAAACCAATAAACACAGATCCTATCAGCTCTGTGGTTATGTCCTTTATGTAGTAGCTAGTGTGTTCAATAAAAGTTGTGTTTCTTGGGAATTCTTGCTTTTAATGACGTTCGTATCACTTTAATTCCACATTTAAGTGGCTTTAAGTACTAATTAAACTAATTAAGAAACCGAGAAGGAACTACAAACTTGCTACTCTATTCTAAATAAGTGAGAAGGGAAGATTGGTATCTTGCATCAACTTAGGGTCTTATCCGGTGGAGGATTAGTATTACAGTGCAATCTATTTTCATGCATCTTAAACCAAACAATATGACAGGCCTCAGAAAACTTTGTGAATATAAAAATATAAACCTTCCGAAAATGTGTCTGTAGTTTTCAATTTTCCGTAAACTACATTGTCCAAATTTTTTTTCTTTTCAAATCAAACTAAGGGGTCATAACTCATTAATAACTAACTCGATGAAAATCTTCCCAAGTCAATTTCAAGAACTTCCAATAATTTTCGAACAACATCTCTGATGGGAGATGTATGAGCATAAAAAATGGAAAGATAAATTCTAATTTGAGATGCGAAAATCATATATACATCACAATATAGTTGAATATTAGAGTGCGCAACGAATAAGACAACAAAATAATAAGAATATTATTAAACTAACGAGAATGCCAAAACGGCTACAAAACCCTAAGAGACTACATTGTAACTAACTTGATTCATTAACTAATACAAGCACTACTATATATAGTGAAAACTTAAAGCAAAATCCTAATCCTTAATGGGCAAGGAATCCTTAACGGGCAAGGAAATCTAATATCCTTGGCTCACAAGAAAACCTTAAACAACAATAAAATAATAACTAATTTTCCAACAAATATACATTTCTGGAAGATGTAAATATGAGTTGTATTTCCAATGAGAAATATGCAAGTTTGAGATCTCATTTAATTTTCTTTATTTGATTGGCAAGACCCACCACAAAAAGATGTAAAATTAGGTTATGAATTACATATTTTAGCCAAGGTGAATATTTTACATCTCTCTTTTTGAGATGCTCTACAATGCCTTGAAATTGGCATTTTACATTTCTTATTGGCCGAAAATCTCTATGTGGAAAGATGTAAAAAATTCATCTTCAGCAGAAAATGTAAATAAAAAGAATGTAAATATACACTTATTTTACATCTTTAGAACATGGACAAAGTTATAGAGAGAAACAAAATAAGGTCCCAAATTTACATCTCCTCCATTGGATTAGAATCTACATTCACATCTCTTGGAGATACAAAATGAGAAGTAAATGTGTTTTCGCATCTCATATTTGTATCTTTCCAATAGAGATGCCTGTGTACTTTTACAACTCTATATTTTTTTTTTCTTAATTTTCTCTAGAAGTAGGCCAAGATGGGATGTGATTGTTCAAACTCTTGGCATGGAGGAGGAATGCTCGAACTCTTGACTAAGTACAAAACTCACTAAGCCAATTCCACGAATTCAAATAATTTTCAAGTGAATTTCACAAATTTAGAATTGTTTCAGCAAATCTCTATTTTTGTTTCTCTTATGTGAAATAGAGGCCAAAATGGGAAAAGAATGTTCGAAACTCTTTTATTGATCAGCATATAGTGAGACGTACGAAACATTCTTTTAGCATAACCTTGTAGAACTCATCGCTGCGAACACGTGGGCGCAAACGGAATCGAATTTGGAGATACGAGGAAGATTTTACGCAACTACAAAGCAGAAGGGCATTTTAGTAAATTCGCTATTCTAGATATTCAACTTTATTATTTTATTATTTTCTTATGGGATATATGTGTGCTTGGAACCCACCCACGTGTCTCCCACTCTCCCGAAATCTCTCATTCTCTTTGATTTCAAATCTCCCACATGCCTTACTCACTCACTCATTCACTTCCACGTGACAACCTTTTCCCCACATGCCTAGACCTCCCCTCCTAGCTCTCTCTCTCTCTCTCTCTCTCTCTCTCTCCATCTGGTCTGTCTCTCTCTCTCTCTCTCAGAACTTTCCCTCTCTTCCTTTCCAGGCCCAACACTGGACCACCATCCCACGCAGCTCCGGCGACAATCGCACCACCACCGTTACTAACCATTCCCAACCGATCGAAGTTGGACTCACAAACCCTAGGTCCAGGTCGAGTTTTCTCTCTCTTTCTCGCTGCACAGTACAGCCACTGTGCAAAAAAAAAAAATCGAATCCGGCGAAGGTAAGGCCTAAAATCACTCCAAACCTTTGTAAATCGTGTTTAGGACTACGATTACGTTGTTTTTGAGACATTTTGGTGTTGTTTGGACGTAGAAACCACTCGGGGAAACTTCCTCAGTTTTCCAGCGAAGATCCGGCATTATGCAGGCCATTTTCGACCATTTTCGGTCACGACTCAACCCCAGATTGGTACATTTGATTCCCTAACTCCTGAGCTTTACTATGGCTTTTGAATTTTTGATTTTGGTTGAGAAATGAACATAATATAGACCTTTGAAATTTCCGGCCAAACTCGCCGTTTCCAGTCTTCTTCTTCGTTGGGTCCAACGACCCGCGAGCCCAAACGGGTCAAACCTGACCCGGTTCAAAAAGGGGGGCTAAGCCTAAACCCGGCCCAAGTCTTAAGCCCAAACCTTTGGGCTACTGATTCGGCCCAACTCAATTCTAAAATGGGCCTGAAATATTTTAGAATATTCTTGGAATATTCCAAGGAATGTTCTAGGGAATATTCCTTGTGTTGACTTTTTCGAAATTTCTCGGAAAATTCTTCTAGGCTAATTTTGACGTCCCGAATCCGTTTTTGACATCCATCTAGTGAAATTCCAAAATTTTAATGTAGTCGACCGCCGGGGTGTCTCGGTTGACTTTTTCGTTGACTTTTTACAAAATTTGCCCAGAACCCCTCTTAGCGTATTTCGACGCTCTGATTCCAAATCTGCACTCCGCTTTTCTAAATTTAATCATTTAGTTGAGTTTTACTAATGGGTCCCAATCTTATGCTTAGGTGTGATTACCACCGGAGAATCTGGCTTTCCTAGTCTGAGCAGCTACGATCTCGCGAGTATCTGTGAGTGGGTCTTTTCTTTGATATATACATATATTTATTTAGTTTCCATATATACATCTAATAATGAATTTTCTATATGACTACCGTAATTAAATTAACATTTATAGAAAATGATGTAACGACGAGAATTAGGAAATCATTACAAATCCCACGGGATGCCTTAGCTAAACTTACTGCTACGAATAATGTTATGTCAACTAGAATTATAGAAAATTAAGTAATTGCTCATCATTTGCTGCACCGGTGTTAGTACTCGCCTGGGCCATGGCCAATCTTTCACGTGTATGTGCACATCGCACCTTACCCTCACTTTGGATCCATTGTAGGTGCCAGTCCTGTCCTAGATTGCTATAGGCAATTAGGACTCGTATGTGATGCGCATAGCGCCAGTCATCACGTGATTGTAGTACTAGAGCGTATAGCATTGTTGCACCCAGTCATGTTCATGTCAAAATATCTCTGCATGAACTCATGTGTCAGCATGTGTCGATGAGCACTCGATATGATATGTTTATTTATGCAAGAATTGGTAATTACGGACGTCATGTATTTATTTTATGAAACTTTGTGAAGTATTACATTCTTGAGATATTGCTGGTTCTGGTAAGTATTGTTATACTATACTTAGTATGTATATTTTGGAAACTATACTTTTTTTACGATGAGGGGTTACAATGTTTTCGAAAAGGTTTTTTTATTTTTATAAAACTTTATTTTTAGGCCCATTCACCCTTGTTTTTCGCCCCCCCAGGTTTTAGCAGTTGAACTTTCGTATCGACGAGGATTCTTGGCAAATATCAGTATATGTGGCTACCTTCGATGGTATAATTCTCATCCTGCCTTGCTGTACTTTACTTATGCTCTGACATCACGTGTGAAATTGGTTCATTCCCGCTCACTAGTGCATTCTTATATTTAGGCACTTTTAGGTTTAAATTTATTCACATTTTCCACTTCACTACACTTTATGGCTTCGTCAGCCTTCTGGTGTCGGCCATCACAGCTCGATTCAGAGTCAAGGTGGACGTTCTAGGTCGGGGTGTGTCATTACCACTATAAAGGATATTTTGGTCACTTACATTCTAAAGATAAAAAGCCAATGATGTCATCTTCCACATTTATTAACTTTTTTCATTCATTGAAATGTTTAAAAAGTGTTGTCTCTAGGGGTGGGCACGGGCCGGGCCGGGCCTAAATTTGAAGGGACTGGACTGGACCCGCTTAAAAAGGAAACGGGACGGGCCGGGCTGGGTATTGCAAATCTGATCACTGGAACCGAACTTAACCTGGCCCGTTTCAAACGGGCCAGTTCAGGACGGGTCCATAGGTCTTTTTTTTTTTTCGCCTCCCAGACTCGCTTATCATCCATCTTCGACTCGGTCTCTGACTGTTCGACATCAAGACCCTCATCTGCTGGCCGTTTCTAAGCGATTCAACTTGCTCGTCCCCTACACAGACTCAAATCGCTCCAGGACCTCGTCGCCTTCCTCAACATCCTCAAATCGCTCCAAGACATCATCTCGGCCAGGCCAAAACCAGATCCTCCGCTCATTCCACTGCGTCCGAAACCTCTCGATCAAGCTCCCGTCGGAGTTGCACAAATCGGAGACAGAGGTATCCGGAGAGAATGAGAGTTAATCGATAAACCCTGAAATTGTAAATAGTGTTTTGGAGAAATTACTTGAAATTATCGGCAGCTCAAGCGAGGGATTGGAGGAAAAAGAGAATGGCGTGGACATCGGCTATTGGCGCAGCTGGTGATGCTTTGTGGACGGTGGCTTGTGGCGCAGATGGTTTATGGCGGGTGAGCTGGGTATATGCCTGGTTTGTTATGCTTTGTGAAGGTTTAGGGAGGGTGAGATAGGAGGGGGAGAGAGAAAGAGACTGCGGGAGAAAGAGATCGAGAAAGAGGAGATCGAGAGGGAGAAGATCGAGAGAGGAGAACAAGAGGGAGGAGATCGAGAGAGAGGATATCGAGAGGGATGAGATCAAGAGAGTGGAGAGATCGAGGGAGAAGAAAGGGTCGACTTAGGTCTGAGAATAAAAGAGAAAGGGTAATAGACAATAGAGGGTAATCACAGTAGGCAATGAACGGTACGGGTCGGGGGCCCGTTTTCTCCAATCTTTAGAATCGGCCCGCCCCGTTATTTATTAGGAATCGATCCGCCCCGCCCTATTTTGTATTTGTAATTTTTGGACCCGCCCCAAACCGCAAAGACCCGCCCCTACCCGCGGGTCCAGGACCCGTTTGCCCACCCCTAGTTGTCTCAATATAATTAAGTATTAAAAGTACACTCTATGTGTAATTTTTCTCTCCTTGATATGTTTAAAAACTAGTGGAGTTTCTTAAAATATAATGAAAGTTTTGGTCTCTATATATGAAACTCCCTTCTTCATAATATCAAAAAAGGTGAATTATTCATAATGTCAAAAATACTCCTCCTTATCCAGGAAAAAAAAAAAAAGTCCTCCTTAATTAGAATTTTAAAATAAAACAATTTAATTTAAAAAATTCAAACTAAAAGAAAAAAACTACCCATGCAGTGGCAATAACTATTTTCCTATTTTTTATGTATTTTTTTAAATAATTTTGTTTTATAAAAAATAAAAGAATAAAAAAATACTAAATAAAGAAGAAAACGTAAAAAAGTATATACTGCACCAGAACATCTGTTGCTGCTGATGCTCTCTCTATACTTTGATTTCATATGGTAGCAATGGATCGCAGCCACGTGATCTACTTTTCCATTCTCCCTGTTAATCTCCCTGTTAATCTACAGAAATGGCACATGACTCAAGGAGGCAGTTAGTAACTGTATCAGGGCTTTATCATGCATCATCCAAATCAAATATTCATCACTAGTGAAGGAATTAGAGGAATTTGAAGAATTAACATCAGAGTCTCCAGATTAAGATGAATGTCCAGCAGGACATGGATGAGTACCATCAACAAACCCTAAAATTTCGTTACTTTCAAGCAATAATTTCATTTGAAAATGCCAATTGAGATAGTTCGAATCATCTAGCTTAACATTCACAGATGTAGAAATTGATGAAACTAGGGCAGTTATTGGTGATTGAAGGAGCTGTAATTGAGAAGCAGTTACCATTTTTGATGAATTACTGATTGAAAAACTACTGAATTTTCTCTAAGGAAAAACACCAAACACCTGGAGTGCGCGAATTGGAGAAGACGAAGAAATAACCAAAACGCAGTTGCAAAGCACCAGGGAGCAAGAAAACCCTAGATTCCAGAGAAGACGGAGGCAATTCGAGCAAGGAACACCGTGAAGAAGCAAGAGATTGGAAGAAGACGAAGTATCAGAGCTGCGGAAGCTTTGGATCGAAGATTAAGCGTGAGCTTTCATGGTGATTGATACCATGTTAATCTACAGAAATGTAGTGAGAGAGAGAAGGAATTCGAGAGATTTTAGAGAGAGAAGTAGAAAAATGAAGAACTTCAGTATATTGATTTCTTAGTTATTAAGCAAGTATATTACACAGTATTTATACACTTCTCAATACTTCTAACAACCTAACTAACTAACAGACTCTCTAATCTTCATACAAGTGGCATAATCTCAGCCATACAACCTCTCTCTATCACTCCCGACCTCTTTAGGTATTGAAAAGATCGGTTTCATCTTCCCGTTCTTAAACCAGTATCTTAATTATGGTATCTTATAGTAATCTTCTAAACTTACCATTTATTCCTGCATCTATCCACAGTGTGCTGCCATAGTTCCCATCCCCAATTAACTCTAAAGCTCGTATCTTTTTGCACCATGATCATTAAAACAAGAATTAGTACCAATGCCAATATATGGTCATGATCATGAAAAAGTTTTAAAGCTTGTCATTCCAAGTGATTGTACATTTTTTTTTACATGTTTCACACTTCTACATTAATTCTTATGAATTTTTATTAATTTTGCACTCAAACAATAAACACTATTCCTAAGGGTTCAGAGGCTTTTTAATCTAAACAACAATGTAATTACCTTCTAAGCGTGCATGATGCAATCACGAGCGTTTGTATATTCTTTTCACATGTTTCACAGTTCTACATTAATTATTATCTTTATTTTGAACTCCCCTTCGCAAGTGAACACTGCGCCGAATTCGGGTTAGTGTTCGTCAGAGCGTAGACCGAACTGCGATATGCGCTCACTTGCTAGCCTTTCCGGGAGTGGTTGCTTTCTCAGCGCTCTAAAGCGGGAGAAAATGTTTCCGCAGCGGCTATATGAGGGAGTGCACGCTTCATGGCTAGCTGAGCAGCTGCTTGTCGGGACGCATTTGGAAAAAATATCTTCATCAGCCTCTATACATTTTGTCAAGAGTGCGCTGCTTGTTGATGTGCTCAAGAAGTCAACTCATTAAGGTGGATTACTAGGCGAGAGCGCTGGTTAAGTCCATAATCTGCCGAGATATGTATGGATCACCATTTGGAGTTAAGCAGCTTGGCTGAAGTTCATCTTCGTGAGTGGTGGAAGTATAGTAGACATCAGGAGTGAAATTGAAGCTTTAACGAGCCAAATATGCATAAAACTGGTCAAAAACACTGAAAATGGGTTTGAAACACCAAAAAATGGGTTTGGAACGCGAGAAACGGGTGGAAAATGTCGTCGAAAAATTTTCCAGTTCATTGGTGGACCGGTTTGGGCTTAAGGGCCGCAGAACCGAGTTAGTTGACCAATGTTGACTGCAGCTGGGCGTGTGGGCGCTCAGGGCCTGTGCCTAATGGGTTGAACTGGGCACGCTACAGTAGTTGCTGTCTGTGTGTGTGGATCTCGTTGAAGCTGGACCTCCTGGCCTAGGCAACAAGTGCTAGGCTGCATGGCTCACGCGGAAATGGTCTTGTGGAAGCCTTGTATATGAGCCCGCACGAATGAGGTTTGTTGCTGCGCTGGAGGCTAGAGGTTTGCGTTGGGCAGGCGCAAGTTGGGTTTCTATATTGGGCAAGAACCTTGCCTTGCTTGGCCGCTTGGGCGCATGCTGGAGCTGGGCTCTTTGCTGCTGACGCCACTCTTTGGGCTTTATGGGCCTTATGCCTAAACCTCTACGGGCAAGACTGCTGCCACCTCTAGGTCTTCACGCCTAGGGCTGTCCCATGAGCCACTAACATGGCTGCAATGGTACCCGGCGGTGGGAGGGTTGCTCCGTTGACCCATTCTCCTGTCCTCCATGTGGGTGAAAACCTAAGTACGTAAGGAGCACTGTTCGTCATGATTTCGGAATTTTTCGTCATCGTATTTGTTTCCCATGGCTATTTAAAGAACTTATAAAAAATTCTTGGAATATGAACGTGTGGGAAGATTTACATATAAACGAAAAATTCAAAACGTTGAAAGCGAGACTCTTATTCGAGCATTTGAATCAAGCTCTCAATAAGAGAGCCAATTTGTGGTAGACAATTTCCACTGTTTCCAGTCTTAACGAAAAAGTACCTACAAAACAATCAACATCTTCGATAAAAAACAAAAGCCTCACGTGCCCACGAGGAGTTTGGGGTGTTGGCCAAAGTATCTCAGATGTCTAAGTTAGTAACTCTGAATAGAGAGAGTATTTAGAGTTTTCTGTATGGCGAAAAGCTTACCAAAATTTGGTGGAGATTGAAGTATTTATAGGAGGGTGTGGCCGGCTATGGGTGTAGGGTTTTACCCTACACATGACGGCATCCTATTGGCCAAGGTGGGTCATCCATTAGATGGATAAGGAAAGAATATTCTCAATATATTAATTAGGAGATAATATCTTGAGATAATAGTGGAAGTATCCTAATTGATTGAAATAGAGATTACTTACTTGATAGAGTTTGGTTTTTTTTTTTTTTTTTTGAACAAATGCCATTTTCTACCCTAAGGGGAGGGGATGCATTTGATAGAGTTGATCTTCAATTGGAAATGTATTACGAGCAAGGAAGCTTTGAGCAGTTGTAGTCCGTTGCTTGAACTTCCAGGAATGTTGAGCTGCGCGTGAGAGTATGTGAGAAGCTTGCCCATTTAATGAGGGCAATCTTATCTTTGTTGAATAAAAGTCCATGTGTCGCCTTGTGAATTTTTAGAATTATTTTTTGACTCCACACATGGTAGATTATGATAACACCACGCGCTATGGAATTAAATCCCTTCAAGTTGTCATACCGGTTTGCTCTTTTGCATGTTTAACAAATAAGAAAACAAAAAATAAATAAAACAACCTACTGTGTGTGGGGTACTTTGGTAATTTGAATTAAATTGTTTTATTCTAGAAACTCTAACTAAGATGGGGCATTTTTTGATCTTTATGTAAATTAAATTAAATGTCATGATTGTATTTTTTTAAAATAAAATATTAATTATTAATTTCTAAATTTATTTTCTTAGGTTTTCTATGCCTTTTCCCCACTTATTTAGTGAGATATTAGTTATTAACTCTATTATCTCTTTTTCCAATTATAATTTTTCTATCAAAATAATTTTTTTGTTCTACAAACATTAAATATTATCTCTTTTTTCAAATGGTTCGCTTTTTTTTATTTCTTTTCTTTTTCAAATGGTTGGTGATCCAACATAAATAGCATTATGTGTCGTAGGCATATTTGACTGAACTATATAAAGGACAGAGAGGGAGAGGGGTCGACGGCAACAGAGAAAGAAGAGAGAGATTTAATTTTGAGGTATGTGTTGTATCACCCCCTTATGCCTTTATTTATAGTAGTAGGATAGGTAAAATCCTTACCTTAATAGGATTACATCTCTAATAGGAATTCAACTACTAAAAGGAATATGCAAGATACTCCTAGATACACTAGGATTTACATAATCACATTCCTAATCCGATGAGACTGCAACACTCTCCCTTGAGTGTGTAAATATTCAAACAAAACGTCCCATCAAATCTCCAGCAGATGAGGTACAATAGTTGACGAAGTTGTCGGCATAACGGGTGGACGCGAGTCTCAAAGATAAGAAACATAAGTATGCATTGATAGTAAAACTCACAAAACCTCGCTATGGTAAAACCCAAGGCATAGGGAAAACCCATAGACTAAGGACAAAAGTGAGAAGTATGCATAATGTGTAAAACAAACGTCAAACATGACGAAAGTAGTGAACTCAACGGAGTATGATCATCCCAGGATGGGTGCCTCATTAAAACCTCATTAGGTAGCAAAAACCTAGTGGGAAAAATGCTCCTAATCGTAGGAAAAAGAGTACATTAAGATCAAGTGAGTATGCTTTAGGATACTCCCCTTGAGTTAGACATAACTTACAAATAAGATAACTACAAGTGATTCAGCTCAGATAATTTAGGCATACCGATTCCTTGGACGAGCTTCTAAAAAGTAGACTTACGCAATGGCTTCATGAAGAGGTCGGCTAGGTTGTCCTGAGAACGAATTTGCTTGATTTCAATGTTCTGATGCTATTGTTGCTGGTGAGAATAAAAGAACTTCGGCGCTATGTGCTTGGTGTTGTCTCTCTTGATGTATCCCTTCTTTAACTGTTTGATACTTGCTGCATTGTCTTCAAAGATCGTCATAGGAAGGTCAACGACGGAAGTAAGACCACTAGTGCTTCGAATATGTTCCATGACTGCTCTCAACCAAAAACACTCTCGCGAGGCTTCATGCAGGGCGAGAATCTTAGCATGGTTCGAACAAGTCGCAACTAGCGTTTGCTTGGTAGACCTCCAAGATATAGCGATCTCTCCAATGGTAAAGACATAACCCGTTTGAGAACATGCCCTATGTGGGTCAGACAGATAACCAGCATCTTCGCAACCAACGAGGCAAGAATCAACCCGAGGACTGATGCGGTCGGCGACTTCTTTCGAGGATTCGTGGGTATAGAACAAGCTCAAATCCGTCGTGTAACGCCCTGCCCCGAAACATTTATTTTTTTGGGAAATAATTTCGACGACAGGCCTAACTTAAACTCTTGTTTATTTTACTACCATTAATCACAATTCTTTATTCAAATTTCTTAATCACTCACAAAAACTATAACCAAATTTACTTACCCAAAAACATAAGATTAAATTGCATCTTATTCACCAAATTCCTTTTCTTAAATCAAATTCCCCACAAGATTAATCTCGATTATTCAAGTCTGCATCTAACCTCTGTTAGACTGCCTACGTACCCTTGAGCGGGATCAAGCCTTTCGTAGTTCTCCATTTACTCTTTTAATCCATTTCCAAAATCAAACAAGTGACTACCAATCACAAAACTAGGTTCAAACAAATGATTCACACCAATTGCATATCATAAATGCATTCAGAATAACAAAATTAGCTTAAAAGGACAGCTTCGGCCCTCTGGCCACACGTGCCGTCGCAGGTGGCGATTTTCGGGGAACGGAAACCCAGTTTTTCCAACTAACTCTAAAAATTACCAAATTTTACAGAAATGAAGATCTCAAAGAAAGTTTTATACCTGTGGCCAAGTCCAAATTGGTCGGGAAAAGCCCCAATTTCCCTCAAACTCGCCGGAAACCCTAGAAATTGGTGACTTGAATCCGTCACATTTGGTGCTCCGTCACCCCTATAGTTGTTTGGGGTGTGTTTCTGGGCTCAAGAGGTGTCCAGGGGTAGTGGTGGTTGAAAGAATCACCTTCAGAAAGGGTGGTTTTACATCGGTCTCCCACAACATCGTCGAAGCTGTTTCCACGAAACCACCATAAAAAACCATCGGGTTTGGGGTGGAACTTGAAGATGGAGGGTCGTGAAGTCAAGCACAAGGGGTGGTGAGCCTTGGATAACCGAAAAACGACTAAAAAATCGATGGAAATCGTCGATTTTGAAACCGGGTCGTGGATCCGGTTGGCTGGTTGTCTTTCTTCCTCCTTTCCCTCCTTGCTCTGTCCTCCTATTGGTCGTCCCTTCTTCCCCCCATCCGATTGGCAGCCCTCTCTCATTTCTCTTATCTTCCTTCATTCTCAACCACACACGTGGCACCATATCCACTCTCCCACATATCTGGAGCCTTCTAGATTAATAACCTCTTAGTTACCATTTTGCCCCTAACTTCGTTCGTTAATAACTCATTCGTTATAATTCCATTTCACAAACGGTTTGTGCCTACGCGTTCGTGAGATCGAGCTCTATCCAAATATACCAAGAAATATGATAATTTATATGAGAATAAAATACGTCCTCACAAAATTACATTTAGCCAACAAGGGCATTTCTATCTTTTTCCCTTATCAATAAATTTTACAACGTAAATTATAATAATTTCCGGACACAAAACTTTAAAAGTTCTCAATTCAATTTTTCATAACCATAAATCGATTTATTTTCGATTTCCCCCACATATTCATATATTTAAATTTTCAGGGTATTACATTCACCCCCTGTTAAAATAAATCTCGTCCCCACGATTTCAATGGACCTATTCTCACCATTCCTTTTATAGTGAATAAAAATATAGTCTCAATCTACGATTTAATCCAAACTCTGGAAATAAATAATTCCACGAAGCAATCAACTATACTCAGATTTCCTACCGCCCTCATTGGTAGAATAAATATCAGAATTTCTAGCCATACCCATTGGCAAAATAAAAATCCACATCAAGCCACAATCTTCATAGCTTAAAATAAATACTAGATTATCAAACCACATCTACCAGTGGTTAGATAAATACTAACATACTAATCACAATCATTGGTAAATAATTTACCATCATTGGCTATACGTTGCCGTTACCACAATTCTTCCTCAAAATTTCTAGCCACAATCACTGGCGATACCTAATAGAAAAAAAAATTTTGCCATATTCATCATTAGCAAAATAAATATCACACATTTCAGCCATAACCATCATTGGCCCAAAAAAAATAAATATATATATCAGAAATGCAAGCCATAATCATCAGTTGCTAAATAAATATTACACTCACTGGGTAATGGAAAGAAATTTAAAACCAAATCCGCAATACCGTTAACATTGAGCGAAATCAAAATTCATTCTCTAATTTCATTCATTTCCACAATTAAACTAGATTACCCATAGTAAATTTAGAAACCTTATCTTTTTCCAATCTTTCTTTCAAATTCTTCTATCTTTTTTTTTCACATTTCATCAACCAAAGAAGAGAAATTTAACTATATTACAACTCTATTGGCCAACAAAATTAAACCTTATTAACCACATAGCCACGAGAATATGTGCTCGTTATCAGTTCTGTTTGCAATATCAAATCCAACAATGACAACTCCAGACTATGGTAACCAAACCAATCAAATTTGTAATTATAAACTTTTCCCATCAATTCTTTTCATCCAATG